>JAHHFK020000252.1:0-385597 GCA_024533555.2 Aedes koreicus
AATAAGTTCGAATACAAGTTTTCATCATTGCGTAGGTATGCGCCATGTACATATTCTGCATTGGTATTGGTGTCAGCTTTAGCTTCATTCATACGCTACCGAATGTGCGCGGTGTTGACATTCTGTTAGTTGTTGTTTGTTTGTTACGCGCGATGAAAGAGTATCGGGACTTCGTAATTAAGCGTTTTTTGAACGGTGAGCGACCCGGCGATATATTCCGGCTGCTGAAATCGCATGGGGTCAAGCGGAACTTTGTCTACACGACCATCAGGCGATACCGGGAGACGTCCTCGACCAATGACCGTGCGAGATCCGGTCGGCCGCGTTCAGCGAGGACGCCACGGGTCATCAAGATCGTGAGGGAGCGAATTCGGCGCAAAAAGAACCGCTCAATCCGGAAAACGGCTGCAGATCTCAACGTTTCCATTGGAACCGCTCACACCATACTCACCAAGGACCTTGGTTTCAGGCCTTACAAAAACGTAAGGTCCATGGCGTTTCGGAGGCTACCAGCAAAAAGCGGTTGGATCGAGCTAAGAGGATCCTCTCTCGGCACGCTGGTCAGGAGTTTGTTTTTTCGGACGAGAAACTGTTCGTGCTGCAGCAGCCGCACAATGTGCAAAATGACCGGGTGTGGGCGCCATCGAGGGACAGCATTCCTGAATCCAATATAAACATCCCTCAGTTCCAAAGTGCCGCGTCGGTGATGGTTTGGGGGGCAGTATGCAAACGTGGTAAGCTACCCTTGGTGTTTATTGAAAAAAACGTCAAAATCAACGCGGCGTACTACAAAACTGAGGTTTTGGAAAAGGTTGTTGCCCCCAGTCTCCGAAGCCTCTACGGCGATGAGCACTACGTGTTCCAGCAGGACGGTGCACCAGCCCATACGGCAAATGTGGTTCAAGCCTGGTGTCGGGACAATTTAACCGACTTTCTGGACAAAACTTTGTGGCCTCCCAGCTCCCCGGACTTGAATCCTCTCGACTTTTTTGTTTGGTCCTATATGATGGCGAAGCTGAACGAATACAAGGTCAGCACTTTGGATCATTTCAAGACGGTAATTCTCAAAATCTGGGACGAAATGCCCATGCAGTCCGTGCGTGCCGCCTGCGACGCGTTCGAGAAACGTTTGAAGCTCGTTAAGGAGTACAAAGGGGGGTCATTCCAAGAGAAATGTTGTAAACGTTCCTTGTAAACATAGCTTTCAATAACATAAATCCAAAAAATAAAAAAACATGTTTTCATTTTTTTAACAAATTTTGAAAGTGTATCCGAACTTATTGAACACCGTGTATAGGGCAAATGAAAAAAAAAAAAATGTTGTGGGTCGATTTAAACATTTTTTTTGGGAATAGTTGGGGCGGGTTTTTTGCACACTGTTTTTTTTTTTTTTTTTTGTTTTTTTTTGTTGGGGGGATTTGTGGGAGTTTTTTCTTTTTTTGCTTGAAAGTGAAGGTGTCTGTTAAATAATTGTATAAAAGCTTAGTAAATTAATAATTTTCAAAATTTACAGGAAAACTTTTTGTTTGCACTAAGGTACACAGTTTGAAAGAAACATTTAATTTTCTGCATTATTTAATGGGATATTTCATGTGAATTTAAGCCTAGGTATATCGCTGGAATCAGGTCTGTAGTATGGAAAATTGCAAACATTGTAATATGACTTGGAGTCAAACGAGAGGAAATTTTATGCGCCTGTTAAAATTAATTTTTTTTTCTGTGAAGCTCAGATTGAACAGCAATTTCTCGATAATACGCCGCCGACTTCTGTGAGAGAATAGTTTTATTTTGAACAATTAACTGGGAGAATAAACTCTGCACTATAGTAATAATTATATGCATAGAAGAGATCATGTTCAATCCTTTTTTTTTTTTTTTGCCGGCTGTGAATTGTTTGAATTAATTTTCACAAAGGAGCATTCAATTCCCTTATGACGAATGGCAAAATAAAATTCATTCATTTCTCTTTGCAATTTCATCCGTTAATAGCTCCGAGTTTAATTGAATCTAACCTCAATGAAGACTACGAGCACCCAGCTGATCACTAATTTAGAGCCATCAAATGAATCACAAACTAGTCTAGTTTAACAAAATCTCAAATCCTCATCTCATTGGAAACAGGCGCTCCTTCCACACCAACCCGTCCAATTCCTGGTATCTGTATGTCGAGAGCAACGCACGAGATGAAAACTGCCATGTTTTATCGGATTTATATTGATTTCCATTAGCTTTTACGAGCAGAGCACGCGCCATCACGATATTTGGAATCTGTCATCATCGCTGTCGTCGTCGTCATCATCATGGTGATGAAGCATGAAACGTTATTCCTACATGAAGGAGATCTGCTCTCTGGGTACAATGATCTCGGTGGCGACGGGGGTACGTGTTAGCGAATTCTTCGCATCGTTATCGAGTAAATGCTTAATTTATTTGCCAATCAAACGCTTTTGTTTGGAAATTAATTTGCCAAACGTCTAATTTTGCCCCGAATGATCCTCTGCTACGGATAAGCGTTATGGATGGAGGGGGTGATACGAAGAACCGATTGCTCATAAAACTCGATTTTCACTGGTACTGAAGCTTGTGATTCAGTGTCGACGTCGAAGTCCTATGAAGAAAAAAACACCAGTTAGTCCGAGCAGAGGCGTAATAGTGTAACGGACGATGCAACAATGGATTTCATTGTTACGACCCCCACAGTGCATCAACAAGGTTGAATGCACTTCCAGAGGCATCGGGAGCCGGAAGCGAACGAGCACGAATTTGTCGCGGGAGAGCACAACAGCCGCTTACTCGGCACCAGGCGTCGAACATTGGATTTAACATGGTTGACACTCAGTTAGTGCCTCTGTGTGCCATTACGACACACTGCCATCCTTGGGGTATAACTTCCGGTCAATTGAGAACCAATCGACCGTCGCAATGAACAATGTCTGAATGGTGACGATGAAGTGTGGTCGATATCGAATATACTCGGCCCTTCCCAGTAGCATATTCCTACCAGGAAGGTTATGCTGAAGAGACAGGATGTAGCCGATTTTTGACCTTCAATCTGTGTTCGAAGTAGGTCGAGCAGTCGTATTGAATGACGTCTTCTTGTTTTAGGTAATTCAAGCATGTAGCTTGCCATATGTTACGAGTAGCTAGTCTGTAAGCTTTGATTTGAGCATATCTGACCCATTTTTGCGTCAGTGGTTAATATAGCCTTGGGGCATAGAAGGCGAGAAATATTCCCATGTCATTATCAGGCACCATTGATGTTAGAGGAAAGATTTTGTTGGAGCCTACTATGTACATGCAAGGTTGGAAGAATTATTCTTCATCTCCTTTGTAACAATAAGCGTAAAAATTCACAGCAAAGGTTGGAATTGGGCATTTGCAATCTGCCATAAAAATGGATTCGAAATCCAAAATTTTATTATGTTTGGGGGTCTGGGACGGTTTTCAAAATAAACATAATTTTCTGTGAGTTGAATGTCCAAAGTTCATTATTTCACCTTAAAGCTTAATTTGAAAATCGAATCGCTAGCCAAAGACATTAAAAAATTGTCCTTGTGTTCAGAAAGTTTTTTTCTGCTGAAGTAAAATTTTCAATGTCTCCTAATTCAATTATCTAATTTTTTTCAAAACAAAATGTTGATTTATATACAGACACCTAGAAATTATAAATTTTACACAAGTCGCAATTCAAATTTGATTTACGTCAAGGAACGTTAACCATGATTTCATATAAAATGATGTGTCCCGAAATCTAAACAGACGCAACTCGACAAAATGTGTGTTTGATTAAATTGGATTTCTCGTCTCTTTTGAATGATTCTTATGTCATAAAGTCCGATCGCATGCGTCGGTCTCAGGGCACCGAAATTTACATGACTTTTTGGTAGTGTGTATTAATGACTTTTGGCTAAATCTTATCCACCATAATGGGATTTCCCTACGTCAGATTTTACAATTTCCACGAAATATAGTGTGGCAAATAAAATTGAATAGCTTTCCATAAAATCCAGATTAGTGTTTGGGTCTTTCTAAATCTTTTAAGCTAAAATACGACTATGCAAATTAATTCATTTCTCTGAAGGTTGCATTTTAATTTTTTTACAGAAGAATAGAAGCTCCACCAGGAAAAGCACAAATGTTGTACAGCGATAAGATTTCTCTAACGTGAGATTAATTAATGACTTTTAAAGACTTTAGTGACTTTAGTAGTAATGTTGTCGACGACTCTTTCATGTGTTGGATTGTAAAGAGAACTCATTGAATTATACATTCATATAAGCTTAACGCGTTCTCTTGTATTCAACGGTATACCATGGATGTGCTCAAAAGCGTGCAATTTGATGAATATGGCTGATTTCACTTTCGGAGGAACTCGTATACTTTTCTGCAACTAAAGAACTGAACAGTGCATTCAAGTAAACGTATCCGTTGGGAAACGATCAAAACTTATCCAAGTATTTTTGCAGTTCTGAAATTTCGAGCAGCCTTTTACTGAACAACGCATTTTATCACGGAATTAAAAAGTTTAACAGCTTGTGAACACAGTGCGACCCGGGGTTGTACTATAGTGCAAATGACAAGCAAATTTTATAAAATCAAGAAAAATTACTTTTTTCTACCTAATTTTAACTTGATCGACTCCGTACAACCCACGTTAGTCAAATAATCCATTTTCATAAGGTATTCGTGATTCCCCATCTGTATATATAATATATTTTCCAAAATAACATAAATTCTCAAAATACTTTTACTTTGATACTTTTACGATAGCCTGAATCACTTTAACGATAAATTGGAATACACACTGAAAAATAAATCATGATAATTTTTCATATAATTATTTCACAAAAATTCATTTAGCATTAAAAAAGTCTTAATTGTCCATCCAATGTAAGATTTTTTAAATTTTACATAAAAATGCAACATGAATTTCTGCATAACTCGAGAACTAATCAAGTAAATGGAACCACATTTGGCAGGTAGAGGTTTTTGAAGGCAATAAATGTTTCTAAGGTGACTCGAAACCCCATCCCTTTCTGAAAGGAGGGCTCGAATACAAATGAAACACAAGTTTCTGCATAACTCGAGAACAAATCAAGCAAATGGAATCAACTTTGGCATGTGGCGGTTTTTGAAGGAAATAAATGTTTCTAAGGTGGCCTTCTGGAAGGGGAGACTTCACTAAAACTGAAACATAATTTTTAGCATAACTCGAGAGCCAATGAAGCAAATGAAACAAAATTTGGCATGTTGAGGTTTTTGGAGGCAAAAAATGTTACTATGGCAGTTCAATACCCCTCCCCATTTTGAAGGGGGGGGGGGGGGCTCCCATGCAAATAAAAAGCAAATTTCTGCATAATTCGAGAACTAATCCAGTGAATGAAACCACTTTAAGCATATGGGGGTTTTTTGAGGCTAGATCGTTCTTTCGGACGACTGAAATCTTCAAACGCTCCACATAGTTAATAATATTATGTAATTTAAAATTGATTTTCATGCATGCACATAATGGGAACATGGAAAAAGATTCAAAATTCCAAATTGAGCTAAATGAATTGAGAACAACATGTGACTTTGTTTTTACACGAATTGAAAAAAAAAATCAAATGTAATTTTATACGGAATGGGATTTTTGCTTGCTTGGTTAAAAACCAAATTTAGTTGATAAGCAATGGCCAATTTCTCGAAATCCCTGATACTTAGGCATCTTGAGAGTCGCTTTTTAGAGAGATTGTTGTTAAATAAAAAAATAGTGGTGGTTTATATCAGGGACATAACCGCAAGGTTCACGTAGGACCGCGTTGGTTTATAGTAATAATGGTATCATCTAATTTATACGTATCATTACACATATGCTTGGTTAAAATGTTAATAAAATAGTTTTATTATTTTGACATGGGCCCGTCCCTTCTTATGAATTTTGCTCCAAACTGCACTTTTGTGATCTTCATCTTTCTGGGCCACGCTTTTCAACGCTAGTATATAGCACGCGAGACTAACCGAAATGATTTCATAAGGGACAAATGGCCAGTTTTCAGTGGCCAAAATTTTTATCATTGTAGACATGGAACCGGTAACTGTCCGATTAGCCGGTATTGCATGACTCTGTCTCCCATGCCACAACCGGGCGGGCTGTGGCGGGTGGACAAAGCCCCGTCCAAACCACCAGCTGAGAGCTCGTGTCGAAAACTGAAATCATTTCGGTTCATCTTGCGTGCTATATACTAGCGTAGATAGCATAGCCCTCAATGAAGAGTGGCACGAAAATACTGTACGAAGCAAAATTCTAAAGAGGGGATGGGCCTCAGTTATTCAAGCAGACACCGGCCACGAAGCAAAATAATTTTGCAGTTGAGGGGTGTGGCTATTTCTGTATTCATCATGGAATGAAACTAAATGAAATAAAAAGAAGGAGAGAATTTGAACCATTTGTTACCCATTTTTGAGGACTCGGATAGGGAGAACCATATTTTTAACCTGTTTATACGGAGATTTGTATGGGAGCAAAATAAGGTCATTTTTATGTAAAAAATTTAACTACTGTTGTAATTTCAAAGCAAACATTTTGTATGTTTTTCTGATCAAATGTTGTATGAATGAAGTAGTCTTGTTCAGTTAAACGAGAGTTATTAGCGTTCAAAAACCTTTCACTATTGAGCGTTTCCAGATGAAATCAGCCCGAAAAAGTCAAAATCTTGCACGACCCTCTCCGATTTGGATGAAACTTTGCACATGTCTTCGGAATTGGTGATGATGGATTTTCCGCGGGTTAAGGGAATTTTTTGACTCAAGACAAATTTTTCAAAAGGGCATATGTGTTTTGTCATGCGTATTTTTCAAAATATCAACTCGAAAACCGTTGGTTGTAATAAAATTGCGTCTGAGAAGAAGTTGTAGTTAAATAATTTGACTTTATGAAAAAAATATGCATATCGTAAAAAAAAAATTTTCTTCAAAAAAAAATCAAAAATTAAACTTAAAAATCAATTAGCAAATCTGTCCAACGTACGATTTTTATAATTTTTTTTTTCAAAAAGGCTTTGAGTCATAAGAAAAAGAATAGATATATAGTCATAAGAAAAAGAAAGAATAGAAGTAGAAGATAAAAAAGTTTTTTGAAGTAAGAAAAATTCAAGTTTTTTCCAATTTGTTGTTTTTGCACAAATAACCATATTTTAATAATATAATACGATTCTTTTAATGATTTTAAACAAAAATGCTCTTGGTAAGCAACATTCTATATGTACCCGTTTTCGAGATAATTTGAAAGTAATGTCGAAAAAATGGCTTTTTCCATGAAAATATCCCTTTTTCAAAAGTTAGTCGTCAAAGTAAGTATTTTTTTCAAATTGTACATAAAATTTTCAACAATTATCTTTTTGACACCAAGAAGATTGAACATCTTCTTAATTAACGAAATTAACGAATCTTAATTACCAAATAAAAATTTTGATTTCTTTTTTTGTGTTCATAAATGATTTATTTATTTTTTCTACTATTTTTAAAAAAAACTGTATTTACATTTTTACCAACACTATTTCCTAACATTCCTATAAATATTATGAAAACTCAATATTTCGTCAGTTGAAAATATTTTCGCAGCGATTTTGTTATCTGCAACTGGAATGAAGGAGTGATATTTCTGTGTACCAGGAATCATTTTTGTTTGCTGATAACTACCACCCCATTCTGCAGCTCCCTCTTCATATTCTTCTTGTGAAACATAGCAAAATGATATTTTTGTCAAATTTTCTTGATTTCTCTTAATAGCCCAATCATACAAAGTTTTCGCACTTGTTATTGGATGTTCATGTTGTTTGGCCAAGCTTGCTCTTGTTGCCATTCGTTTTAATGTGCCGCCAATTGCATCACATGGTCCCTTACCGTGTGAAGTTGCGAAAAAATGCCACTCAGAATCTATGTTGTATTTCTCTTTAAACTTGCATTTTTTCCTTTTACTTTAAACTTGCAGAGGCTTGCAAAAATTTTCCTATTTTTGTATTGGGAAGCAGCCCCATCAGACATAAAAATGGCCTTTTTATATTCATTAGTTGATTTAAATACGATAGTAATTTAGAAATAAATACTTGTACCGCAATTGTATCATGTCTTAGAACTTCTGATATTACAACAAAACTTAGATTTTTAAGCATTCCTGACTCCATATAATAAATAACAAACGGTTGAATTGTAGCCTGATCATTGTTCCAATGATGACTTTGAACAGCATCCTGAAGTACAAATGAATAATTCTCTGCAAAATCGCAAATAATAACTACTTCTCCTTCTTTTAATGAAGACTTTGTATCTTTTAAAAATTTAGATTGCTTTGTTTTTATATAATCATGAGTTAATAGTTTTTCAAATTTCTCGCTAAAATATTCAACAAATTCATCGACAGGTTTTAATAGCGTTTCTAAATTACATCTATTAGTTGTAATCCATTGTTCGAAAGATATCTCAGACAAGTTATGTTTCTCAAGTTCTTTTAAAAATCTTATCTCAAATTCTGACAGCGTGGGACGATTTTCGCATTCACGGAGGTAACAATATTTTGATCTTGATGATGAATTACACAATAACTTCTCAAAATGTTGATTACAATCAGTGTTGAATGAATATTTTTTTAAACTGTGAAGCATTAAATCAATATTTTCGTGAATTGCGCAAACACAAACGTTGTGAGAACCTGAAGCATTTAGCAATTTACAATGTTTTGGTCGTAATGCTGCAAAAGTTCTAAATCCAATTTTATGTTCACTGACTTCTTTAAATCGAGTGAAAGTTTCTCTAAGTGATGAAAGTAATAACCGTTTTTGAATTTGTTGACGCTTACCATTAGTGTTTACAGAGACATAATCTCTTTGTCCCGGCATGGCTCTGCTGATGTCGTCCTCGTCAAAAAATTGTATCACTTGATGCTTTATATCCGGATTCAAACGATTCCCCGATCTGTCGTTGAGGGTAGCCAATACTCCATTTTCGGCTGCCAATTCTTTTGCTTGTAATGCAAGGAATTTGTTTGTTTCAAATTTGCTCGTTATTTGCTGATTCGTCCACGAATTAGGAAAAACTGTTAATATACGTATTTTATCTATTCTCGAACAATCTGGTTCTATGAATTTTTCTTTCAATTTGGAAATAATTTCATCAAATTCCACAACCTTTGTTTTCAATGTAGCTAACTCTTCGACTTCTTCTTGTGGTGGTAAGCTGAATAGATATTTTCTAATACCTGCTACAATTTCGGCAAATTTTTGCCGACGGTATTTATCGTTTTTAAATTCTCTAATGGATATCGGAGACACATTTAATCCTGCAATTCCATTATTGAATAACTCAATGTTGTGTATCCTGGAATAATCCGGTAGGTCACTGTCTTGAGAAGATGCTGAGGTAATTGAAGCTGCCGATGGTATTTCCTTCAAATCGTTCCGTGATGTGGTTGGTGCTTCGTCATGTCCACCGTTTTCTGGTTGCTCCACTCTTTCGACAGGATTACGACGATACGAATATAACCGACATGAATCACAAATTCTTAACGACGTGTCCAAATGGACCGTACACTGCATGGATAAAAGTTTTTCAATTAACTTGTCAGTTAAATTTCTAAGTTTAGGCGAACACCGTCTCCCGATTTCACGAAAAGGTTGACAACAATGCTTTGTTTCGAATTTCATTTCAAATCGTTTTACACTTTACGCTACTTATGAAAGACACTGTTAAACTGATGTCATGACTTTGCAATGTAATCCTTTTTATACGTACTAGGTACGCACTTAAGGTACTTTTTTGAAATATTGGTATGTGCAGGGGTATGCATGTAAATTATATTTTCTGTCAACACCAAAGGGAATGCATTAATAGGTATAAATGGGCATAACAATTGTATTCTTACTGGTATAAACAGTTTAACCAATTAAATACATCATGTTTCTACCTGAACAAAATACGCTTGTACACTAACATGAATACTAATTATTTTTGTTTCGGGTTAGGTTTTCATAATATACTGTAAGTAAGAGCAGCAAATCTTGTCGTGTTACCTACAGTAAATATCAGGAATCACTTTGTCTAGTATTCTTGGTAATAAAAGGTATACTGTAGAAAATTGTATGTACAATTTGAAAAGAAGACTTTTGCAGATTGACAATCACGACTAACATTTGAAAAAGGGATATTTTCATGGAAAAAGCCATTTTATCGACATTAATTTCAAATTATCTCGAAAACGGATACATTTAGAATGTTGCTCACCAAGAGCATTTTTGTTTAAAATCACTAGAAAAATCGTATTATATTATTAAAATATGGTTATTCATGCAAAAACAACAAATTAGAAAAAACTTGAATTTTTCTTACTTTTAAGAACTTTTTTATCTTAAGTTGCTCCATCGTAGAACAACTTCTATTCTTTTTCTTATGACTCAAAGCCATTTTGAAATTTTTTTTTATAAAAATCGTACGTTGGATAGATTTGCTAATTGATTTTTAAGTTTAATTTTTGATTTTTTTTAAGACAATTTTTTTTACAGTGTACATATTTTTTTCATAAAGTCAAATTAGAAAAATCGTATTATATTATTAAAATATGGTTATTTATGCAAAAACAACAAATTAGAAAAAACTTGAATTTTTCTTACTTCTAAGAACTTTTTTATCTTAAGTTGCTCCATCGTAGAACAACTTCTATTCTTTTTCTTATGACTCAAAGCCTTTTCGAAAAAAAAATTATAAAAATCGTACGTTGGATAGATTTGCTAATTGATTTTTAAGTTTAATTTTTGATTTTTTCGAAGAAAATTTTTTTTTTTACAGTGTACATATTTTTTTCATAAAGTCAAGTTAATTAACTACAACTTCTTCTTAGACGCAATTTTATTACAACGAACGGTTTTCGAGTTATGATATTTTGAAAAATACGCATGACAAAACACATACGCCCTTTTGAAAAATTTGTCTTGAGTCAAAAAATTCCCTTAACCCGCGGAGAATCCATCGTCACCAATTCCGAAGACATGTGCAAAGTTTCATCCAAATCGGAGAGGGTCGAGTTCAGTCATTTGCTCATTTGGCAGAGAAATGCTCTATTAGCGTTCAAAACCCTGCACAGAGCGTTACGCTAATCTCATTTTTCAAAATTTTGAAATGACACCCGGTATAGAAAAGAAAAACGTAGTCCTACGCTAAAAGACTGTTAACGCGTAAATCTTTAAATAAAAATATTAATATTCTCTCTTTCTCGCTAACCTCTTCCAACAATCTACCGATCCTTCACTGAGCGAACAAATCGAGAGGGATTCATTCGAAAATCTATGGAAATTTGCCACAAGATATTATTGCAAATTTCATACGATTCTCTAATGGAAAGAAACTTCATAAAACGATCGTATGAAAATTTACCTCACAGAAAAAAAAAAGTTGCATTTGGGATTCGAACCATGAACCTCGGGATCCAAAGACGAGCCACAATCTCACGAGGCTATACACGCTTGATAAGTGATTTCAATTGAAAGTGTATAAGAGGCATGTTTTTCCCGACCAAGCAAAATAATATTTATATGATTGGGGGGGGTGGGGGACACTGAGGAAATAATTCGTTCGAAGTTCATACGAAATGCTTATGGATTTTAACCAAAAGAATTTACTTTGAACATCATACGATAGCACTATGAAAGCATGCCTTAGATATCGTGTATGATTTTTGAAATATATTGCTATGGTTTCCATAGATGTGTCGTATGAAAATAGTACATTATGAATATGAAAATCATATTTCATTCGTATGAATTGTGAACGAATGAAATACGGAATATAATCATGTGAACTATGTTATCCATCATAAATATTTATGTTCTTTCAGATTTTAATTTTCTTTTGAATAAATTTAGCTAAATAAAAAAAACAATCCTAAATTGGATTGCTTGTTTGATTTAGCTTCAATAAAAATAAATCAACTCACAATTGAGAAAATACAAATTCATATTTATTTCAAACGTTTTGATTCTATTTGCTTGGCGGTTCCTTCGACTTCAACACTCGCGATCGGGTCGGAGGTGCTAGTCTGTCCGCCGTATATCTTGATGGTAGATACATTTTGGAAAAAAGAACTTCAAAATAAATATTTTTTAAATAAAGTTTGTTTAGTTAACTTACGTTTCGCACTCGCCACTCCGAAATGAATGCCCAAATCAGTTCGTAGTTCCACTTGATAATGGCACGAGACAAAGCTTGCAATATTGTATCCTTGTTCCACGTTATTAAAGCTGCTGTGTTCACACCACTCTATAATTTTAGTAAATCAATGAAAAAAAATGACAATACAGACCTGAAATATATTTTATGACAGAACTTAGCGTTTTTTTACCTCTGAAAACAGGCAAACTTTCCGCCGGAATTTTTGGATCTGCTAGCAATTTCTGTTAGTACGCCATCTTGTTTTACTCTGAAAAAACGTCGCACCATCGTTTCATACAAACGACGTGTGATTTTTTTCATACAAGGTGAACCAATGAAAATCATAGTAGTTTCGTATGAAATTCAAACGCGCTTCATAAGAAAAGTATAATTGACACGTGTATTTTGTATAAGACTGCTATGGAAAACATACGTATCGTATGAAATCCTTTCAGGAGCTTAAAATTCTCGTTCATACGAGCCACATTATGAACATCTTAGTGCTAATTTCCTCAGTGTATGAAAATCTTACGGATAATTCCAGTGGGAAAAGATTAAATGTGGTTATTTTGGGGGGGGGTGTGTGTTTTGTATAAAGGGGATGTTGTGTGGGAAGGAGGGGGGGGGGGGGAGGGGGTGGGTGTTTTTTGGGTGTGGGAATAATGGTTGGGGGGTGTAATTATATAAATAAATATAATTAATTTTTTTTTATTATAGCACTTATTTGATTGAAAAACAATGCATTGAAAATTCAACTAACTTATGAGAGTTACAGTTGTGTATATTTCAAATTTTCCTGGTTTACATCTCGTGTAACTTTCATTTTTTTTGCAGTGCATCTCCATCCAGTCAGAACGTGACATCGTCCTTCGGGTGGTGTTCCTTTATGAAGACCGCAACTTCCGGTAAGCGCTTCGTGCTGCACACCTCCCCGTTGTGCGTAAATTCCGACGAAAAGAAGAGCGGCTTTGACATCCCTTTCGAACTGATTGTCAGACACAAGAGAATCTTCTTCGGAAACTTCGTGTGGAAGATGCAGAGTTTGGAAACTTGGCCTTTTTCTTCGTCCTAAAATGCTCGGCAACGTCTTTCCTATGCATGGCAGTGTAAAAAGGCATGCCAGGAAGCTGTTTGAAATTTGTCTTTTTTTTAGATATTCCTGTCTGATATTTCCTCGAAATGCTCCATTGTTGAAAGTACCATGAATAATAATCTATGTTTTCAGAAGTCGGAAAGCAGAATGTACTGAATAAATATAATTAATACCTTGGGATACAAGGTTTTTTTTGACAACGGAACCAAATTTTGTTAGAAGCGAAAATTATTAACCGAATGAAAAAATCCGTTGAAATTGAAATGAAATTTTAGAAAACAAAATACTGGCAGTTAGGTTTCTATGTCCGAGCACAAAGGAAGTGTAGTAATAATTCGATTAACTCCTAATTTACAGCAACACAAATGGTCTATCAAAACCGCGCCCATCCTGTACCATCAAAGGCAAAGAGTAGCACTTACAACAGCCGAACCACGGAGTCACACTGCATTTCACACCACCCATATCGCTATGCACAATGTCCAACTAAGTGCCATGTGATTCAATAGTACGGATCTCAACTCAAGTGTTCAAACATCGCACCAAGCAGAGAGCTAATGTTAATGTACCAATCTCGCACATCCAATTCATGCAACGTATCAGCAGCAGTAACCAACAGCAATTCTCCGCTGGCATGTACCATGAAATGACGGGGCGTCATTATAATCAGAAATGTAACAATTTTCACATCGTCTTCAATGGTGCGACTTCTCTCGGACTGCCACCGCCGGCGACCAACACCGAACCACGACAGTAGTAATGACGATGACGACGACGTGGTGAGTGAAAATGATGCGGAAAAATGCAAATGAGAAAAGCTATTTTTCCGTCAACTTCATCTCCCATACACCGCATGGCAAAATCAGGGGACTTTTGCATAGGCTACCATCGCATCGCTTCTAGTCAAAATGGAGTAGAAAGCAAAAAAAAATCTCCCTCACCGCCACACGATGCAGTAGCGTGTCGTGTCACAGCGAGTAAACGAGAAATATGCTGACATTGAATGGCAGACCGGATCCCGTCTGCAAGTGATGGTTCTATTTGGTTGCAACAAATTGTATAACTTTCAATAAAAACCAACCAAATCATAAAGATTCAAAGGAAATGCATTTCTCAAAGCACACGTTTCCGATGGCATTGAAAACAACACCACCACCACCACCCCTGCCTTTGATGATAACTGATCGTAAATCGATTCGGAGACAAAAACAAACTCGTAATGCATCACGTACACAATCCGTGTGGTTTAGTGTACCTATATAGGTTAGTGTGGTAGGAAGTATCAAAAATGTCACCGCTACTCATTCGCTCTCCAAACAGCTGACAAACGTGAGATATTCGGATGTATATTTTGAAATCAGCGAGAAAACTCACTTCCATAAGCGGTTCCATCCGATCTGCGCATGGGCAGTGGAAATGTTTTTCCCCTCAAATTGTTGCACTTTTTCTTCTTCGATGAAGATCTCTCCGTTATCAACATAAATTCAAATCAAGACTGTTTGAGGTAGATAAGTTACGATTGAATGTGACGTGACAAAAATGACGTGAACATCGGATTGAATAAGCTGATCCGTGTACAGATTAAGTGTGTTTGTCAACATGATGTGAGAACACACAATTCAAATGCAAATTGGTTTTATTCGTGTTTTATGGTAGTTTTATCAAAGCATTATGGAGATCATTTGGTTTTATCAGGACATTTTCCAAGTTAAGGTGGTTTTAATTGATTAACAGTTCTTAAGAGTGATTAAAGAACACTTGAAGAAACCTCCATAAAACTACATCATTTATAAGTGTAATTCACCTTATAAGTAGTTTTATAAGCTACTTGATTCCCCTCTCAAGACATCGTTTCGCAACTTTCATAAAACCTGATAAAAGTTTTGAAAAAGTTTTATGACATTCTTCTTTAAGATGAATGTATCTTGAAAATGCTGCCATAAAACGCTCTTAGAACCATTTGATTTTGAATAAGAGCACATACTCTTGAGAAAGAACATTATGTGAAAAATAAACAAACTGTCACAATGGACGCCCATAGGTAGAAGAAATTGTAAGATAGTCGATCGTTCAAGCGGAAATTCAATAAAAACCTATCCAATATATTGAATACTCTTTCATCTCATCCACCAACGACATATGTTTTTTTTTTTTTGTCATCGCAGGATTCCATTGGAGTTGCAGCTTACTGAGACTAACTTATCAGAAGGGTCTATACGTCCGTTATTTTTTGTAACGAATAAAACAAATGGTGCAATGTGTCGCCAGTTGAAAAACGAAATGCATAACTCATGATATTTGATTTTATGCCAGTTGTGCAAGTTGAACCTAACGTCCCAGGTAGTGCGTTATATGGCGCACCACCGTGGAAATACAGCGCAGTACTTTCGACGTAAGTCTTAACGTGCACTGCGATAGTAGAAAGTTATGTTAATGTTAAATTCTTCCGAGTCGTGCATTTCAGTTCCCAATAGGCTACACAATAATTATACTCGTTGCAAGTAAAAATTGATATATCATCTGAGCGAAAATCGATTTTTCTCATGATCTATACGTTAAATCTAGAGTCGGAAGTAGTGCACTGGAATCGCTCAGTGATCCACTACACATCGCACTTCTTCCGACGTTAGGTTTAGCGTATAGAACAAGAGAAATATATTTTTTCGCTCAACTGATGACTCAGCTGTCGACGCAATATTATTATTTGTTATTCATCCCAAAACCATTGGTAGCATATTCAAGTTAGAGTTTTTTTTATTGTTCTTATCGACTAACGCTGGTGAGTAAAAACAATAAATTATAAGCTGTAATTATGACTAAGAACAACAATTATGCATAGGCACTTTTATTTAGACGTTCACATTTTCTTTGTTTATGATGTGCCTTCTCTACACTGGTTTTATGGCTACCTTACGAAAGACTTGTTTACCTTGAGCAATTCAAACAAGTTTTATTCAAGCGTAACTCATCTTTTTCAAGAATAGAACAAATAAAGATGAACTTATCGCGCTCCTCATAAAATCTTGTTAGTCTTGTTCAAGAAATATTAGTTTTATTTGCGTTTTATGATGGTTTTAGATAAAACCATTGAAAAAATGGTGAGCGTGGCTATTCTGGATTCCCTCAGAATGGTAGCCATTTACATATGTTTGCAACAAAACTCTAGTTTTTCCAATGCTACGAGCAAACAAAGCTGTTTAAAATACTTTTTGAAACTTAAAATGGATTGTAGACACAATTTATTCAAGATCTAACAAATTTTTAGCCTTCTCACCTAATTGTTGAATTTTAAATTTATTTTTTATTTTTTAAATAAATCAATGTTCTAGCCATAATTCAGTGGCGCATTAAAATTTTCGAACTTTTATGTTATAAAACACCAATAAACTGAATGTCGCATGAAAAATGTATCAATTGCAGGCAAAAAACACATGCATTTATGGTCAATTTTACAATTAATTTACATGCGTATCCACTTTGGAAACAAAATACCATATGCATATCGATATTTTTTTCTTTAATAACTTCCACTCAACTATAACCAAAAAAAAAAGTCCTCATTCAGCAGAACGAATCGAAAAATGGAATCTTCGAAACACATTTGTGACGGACTTGAAGTGTTCTTAAAGAGGAAAATCATAAAACTATCAAAACTTGTGGTAGTTTTATCATAGTTTTAAGCATGTCTTGAATGTCATTACAAGTATGTACCGATAAAACTATCAAGTTTTAAGCGAACCTTGGGAAATAGTCTTGAGAACCTCCTGTAGTATGGGCCTTTTTGAACTTATGAGGGTTTTATGGCTGTTTTATCGATGTCTTGTAGAATATCTAGTTTTATGCGTGGTTTTATCAAATGAGTCTTGAAAACTTCTTCAAGTGTACCTTAAAATTGAATTTGTTATTTGGGCATGTCAACATGTGGACCCCTCATTCAATTAAAATTCTGCAGAAAAGTGGTAAGAAGAATATGTTTGGCAATATCGATCGCACAGGTTTACTGCTAGAAAATCTTTTGCCTCAAATTCATTTACTGCACCTTACGGCTATCGTGCACCCGATGAGGCGTGAATCAGCGCCACTTAATTTTCCCCTCGGGAATAACCCCGCGGGGGGGGGTCGAAAAATCCCCCACGCCCCCCTCTCTCTCTTTCTCTATCTCTCTTGGTTTGTTGACGCGATTAAGCCCGCCATCACTGGCACCACACCATGCCATGCCATTTCGAAATAAAAGACTCACGCTAAACAATAAATATTTTTCTCACACCCAACCAACAAATAGCAACAAGCTAGGTAGGTAGGCCAGCATTGTCGAAGCCCACAGTAGAATAAGATTGGCTCATTAACAGGCCACCTCACACTTCTCCCAAAAACCACCGTGCCCACCATCGTCGCCTAGGTACTCTACGTATATTTTTGATAGTCAAAATAACACCCGGCATATTCTAATAAATAGCAACACCAACTTTTGGCCGCACAGTTGTTCATTCCTAGATCGCTGATTTTTTTTTTATTCCTCGGCTACGACGCTAGATATGACGCCTATTTCAGGCAAAAGTCCGTTTGGAACGCGACGCCGGTGTCGTAAAAATTAGCGGCGATAAATTTTTCACTTTTCGTTGGCCACTGCCTGCCGGGCTAAGTGACGATGGTGGCCAAGTTCACTGCTTTCAATTGGAGTCGTGGCTAGTGGCTATATCGGGTGACACTTGTAGTTCATTTTTATGATTTTTTCGGTAGTTTTCGGAAGGTGCGAGTGAAAACACCTCACCGAAATGGTCGTCACGTGGTGGACACACTCGGGCTAAGTGACCACCACCCCTTCCCGCCTAATGAGGGGTTGACAAGGATAAAGGTCAAACCGCAAACGCAGGGTGCGTACATAATGGGTGCTGACCGGTCAGGGGTGCTGTGGTTTAGTGATTAGCCGAGAGCAAAGGGCGTCGTAATTCATATTTATGGAATTGTAGTTTTATGGTATTTTCTTTGTTTAATTATTAATTAGTGAGAAAGAAAGTATGTGAAAAATGTTGTCGGTAATAAAAACAACTGGTTCTACCGAGGGGCAAAAATGAGTTGCTGCCATCAGACCACCATCCGTTGTTCGCACTTTGGAAATTTACACGTTACGTTGACGTGGTTGAAGGATCGCGGACCGATTTATGATTAAGTGCTATGAACTTGAACGCATATTTCTGTTCGCTTTTTCATTCACCTTCATCGCTTGTTTTCTCACACCGGTGAGTTTGCGACACGCAATCAGCGTTATTTGTCGCGCGGTTGGCACTGGTATCAGACATTTGACGTGCACTTTGACTGATGCCTCTGCGTGGTCTTGTAATGAAACGGTAGGGCGAAGCACAACTTCGGCAGCAGACCCATTTCAGTCAATGTATTTTAAACGATTTAATACAGTATACATTTTCCAAAAATTCCAAATGTCGTTCGGTTTGAATACGCCTGCTCTTTCGTATAGTTTAAAGAATTCATGGAAAATGTGGCCTTTTTTGACGTCATATATACAGTAGGTTTAATAATATCAAGAAAGAAAATAAGAAAAATTATGTTCAGTGGCTGCTTCGAATCTCATTTCTTGCATTTTCGTTCCTAAAGACCAATGTTTTATTTGAACCACTAAACTTACTGTATGAAAATATAGTCGAGCAACCGAAAACGGACGGTACCAGAACATCACCAAAAAGTGATTTCTGTTCAATGATCTAGAGTTTGAAGGAAATACTAAAAATAAACTCATTTCATTATCATTGCAAAGTCTCCTCACCTTTTGAGCTCGTCTGAATATATCAGCATGCAACGAAACATATTTTCCGTAGAGCAAATAGTAACAAATGTACTGATTCGAACGGTTCGAATGCGTTTCTTGACATGGAGCCAAAACTTTACCACAGTATTCAAGGATCGGCCTCACCTTTTCCACGTACAATATTTTGATTGTGAAAAATAGGCAATGTCCGTTTGGATTCAAATGGTTCCCGGAAATCCGGGTTTCCGGGGCTGTGGTCCAGTACGGAGACACTATTTAGGAATATCAATTAAATTTCCGGGAATGGATGTCACAATCTTTGGAATAATTCCTACAAACTATTTCTATTCAGTTGTGGGCCACATGCTGACTTGTTCCTGGAACGGCCATTCTGTAACAGGTTCCCGCGGGGCCTAGGGTGGCCATGAACACATCAAGGAGGAAACCTTGGCAATATGGATATCAAAATTCATGAAATTTCTCCAGCAGGATATTTCTCAACGTTTTGTGGCTATCTGATGATTTGTCCTCGGACCGGTCATTCCGGAACAAGTTTCCGTGAGGCCTCGAGTGGCCATGAACATATTTAGAAGGAAACCCTGGAAATATGCGTATCGAAATACATGAAACAGTAGGATATTTTTCAAAGTTTAGTGGCCATCTGATGATTTATCCTCGGACCGGTAATTCCGGAACAGGTTTCTGTTGGGCCTCGATTGGCAATAAACATATTTAGATGGAAACCCTGGCAATATGGGTATCAAAATTCATGAAATTTCTTCAGTAGAATATTGCCAGGGTTTCCTTCCAAATATGTTCATGGCCACTCTACGCCCCACGGGAACCTGTAAAAGAATGGCTGTTCCGGGGACAAGCTGCCATAGTCCACAATGGAATAGAAATAGTATCTGGAATTATTCCAAAGATTTTCACATCCATTCCCGGAAATTCAATTGATGTTCCCAAATAGTGTCTCCGTATATCCGGGTACCAGATGAACTCAAACGGACATTGCCGATAATTACCATGGAGCGAATGCGGTTTTGAATCTAACGGTGCCAAAAGAATTGAAATCGGTCAATAATTGCCAGAGTTACAAACATTTGAATTTGGTGGGTTTCAACTTTTACAGAGTGTCTCACAATAGGTGTCACTTAAACAAAATGGGATTACAGCAAAACAAATCAACCAAATCATAGCATTTATTTTTCATTTGAAAGATACGTGTTATAGAAATAAACCATATTAAATCAATTCGAATCTCTTGCCCTTTTCCTTGATAACTTTGCGCAAACGCTTTTTAAACCCATCGCAGCTGGCACTCACGATTTCTTGAGGAGTTTGGTCCCAAATGTCAACCAAATGTTTCTTGAATCGATCTAAAGTAAGCCATTTCCTAGGACCTATATGTTGAAGCATATAACCCCAAACAAAGTAGTCCAGTGGGTTAAGATCCGGGGAAGATGCAGGCCATTCTTCGCTTGTGGTGAAATCGGGCAAATTTTCGGCGCACCACGCTTGTGTCTTCTTTGCCTTGTGAGCTGGAGCTGAGTCCTGTTGGAAACAATAAGGTGTATTCCCCACGTTGAAGCATGAGGAAGCAGGTGGTTCTTCAAAACCTGCTCGATGTAATATTCAGTGTTGATTTTTACGTTGGATTCTATGAAAAGAAGAGGATGTTTTCCTTTCTGTGAAACGGCGCCCACAGCTAGTTTATCTCTTGGAATATTGGCAAGACATTTGCTATACACAATATCATTTTGTTGATTACAACTGTCCTGAAAGTGGAAGAGCTTTTAATCGGAAAATAAAATCTCGCAGTCACCGTGCCGAACCAAAAGATTTCTGCTTCTTTGGACCCTGGCTTGCTTTTGACGCTCCGTCAACCCGTGAACCCGTTGTTTCTTGTACGGCTTGCGTTCCAGATCAAGTCTGAGGTTTGAAGCAGGGCATTGAAGCAGGGAACATTTTAAATTTTTTGCACAATTTACGGCCAGATACGGCCGGATTACGTCTTATTCGCCCCCACATTTGATCTTTTTCTTCGTTCTGGCAGTTCGTCTGGCACCTCCTTTGTGCTGAATATGGACATTTCCAGTTTCCTTGAACCGTTTCAAGGCACAAACGGAATCGCTTATTTATCTTCAGCTATAAGCTGTCAAAAGAATACACTCAAAACGGGTATAATCAATTCCGCTGTTAAAATTACCCAGTTGAAATAAACCAAGACTGAAAAAGATGACACCTATTGTGAGACACACTGTAATTAGATGTTATTCAATTTCAGCTTCCTGTTTTAAAATAAACTTTGATATTTCGTAACATAAAGCCTGAAAAGGTACCCGGGTTTCATATCGAACACATAGGGGTTAAAAAGTTTCACATCAGTTGGGTATGAGTTAGTTTGAGAATTATTGCAATCATTTAAATACCCATGAAGTATTTCTAACAACATTTTTATCTTGTCTTATAACGTTTAATTTTTTTTTTTGTAGCAGTATGTTGTACTCTTTTTTTATACATTTATATTTTTTTGTTTTGTACATATTCTCATTCAAATTTTTAGTTGCATTTCTGTTGGCCTACACGTGTTTAAGTTATATCGAGTTGAAAAAAGGCGATGAAAACTGGAGCCCTTTTGAAACGTATGTCTAAATAAAACATAAATAAATAGTTTTGACATATGTACAAAGTTATATTCGATTCTGAGATGGTATTGTCAGCTCCATTGACGAGTTGGGGGTTCGGTAGTTTGTTTAACTTGTGTGTCTTGTTTTTATATTTTTTTATTTCTGCGTTTGTTTGTTTCATTTCCTTGAAAATGTTCAAATTTTACAGCCAGAAAAAGACGGATTAGAGACAAGTTTTATTTAGTTGCTTCAATTTCCTGCTCCCTCTTTCCATCCATAAAATTGTTATTTCAATTAACCTCGAGACGACCGCGAATAATCGTTTCACCCCGGCTAACTTTAGTTTAAGAAAACTGATGAATATAAATAATGAAACTTGGCTCTGTAAAGTTGATCCGGTTGAGCCAGTACAAATAAATGAACTTGACTTAAAAAAAACTGTTCATCGTTGCCTCCGATCGGAGCACAATCATATTACAGGAAAAAATGCGCCGAAATCAACTCGAACATCCTATAATTCATGACGCCCGATGGACGTGAAATATTTTGCCCATAGCAAAACGATGCACACCCTGAATATGATGTGCTATCATTTACCCACTGTCATTTGCGTGTCAAGTTGCCACTAAGTGCTTTGTTCGCGCTCGGCATCTGTTATTAAATATTCCACCCGGCCGGTCCTTACTAGATCTCAGAGGTGCGATAACAATTTAACGCGGATACAAAATGGCTACCGGTTTCCGGTAACTAGCGGCAATCATTTACCCGCAAATGCTTACAGCTAGGGTCAAAACGATGGTGTTAGTCCCAAACCCATTCCCTGATGAATGATGGTCACGAGCAAATCACTCGCACTGCCCAATCGTAATGAAATAATTTACCGTCCGAAAGAGATCAATCAAAATCTCGCATGAAGTCAGCGGGCGCGGGACGACAAAGAAATCACTCAAGCGTAGCAATCTCTGACAGCCGCCTTCAGGCTCCCCGGCCTACTTAGCATTCATCGAGGGCACCTAAATGTGACCATCTTTGCTCCGCGGTCAGTTTAATCGCGACCAAATAATAATAACATCACACCACGTCACGTCGGTCGGCCGGTGCGGCGTTATTAATGTTAATCGGTAGAGTTTGGCAAGTGTGGGTCAGTCCGTATATTCAGCAAAATGAATCTCAATCGCGTCGGCTCGATAAAAGCGTGTCCGAGAATCTGGGTTCTGACCTGTACCGGTACATCTACATTCACGACGCGTTTGGTGTATCGAAAATTAGCTTGTACAAACGATTCCCGAGCGATTCAGGCATGGGCGGCAAAGTTGCCTCTGTTCTTCCAGCTCGATGACATCCCTACATAAATTCGAATTATCCCCGATGTCACTTACGAGCGCGACGAAGTGTAAAGATTTCGAACAGTCGGCAGCGTTGTCGCTGAAGCAGAGGTGGTCTGTTTCTCTTCTCTGTTTACCTGTTTTGCGCAATCTTGCAGGTCTCAAACAGAAGGATTCTAAGCATGCATCGGCAATCGACGATAATTACCATACATTGTTGCAGTCCATTGAACGCATCCATACCGCACCCAGTTGCGTATCTGTCAATAGCGATCAAAAATAGCCAAAAAATCTACACTGTGAAACGTGCTCGCAATAATCCAATGGGATAAAATTAGGTTTATTATAGCCAATATCGAAGGCGTTTCGCTTGGAATACCTAATGAGCTTGCAATGTTCCATCTCTATGCTATCGTCCCCACCGGGGCCAAACCGCAATCCTGCTAGTTGGTCTTTCCCTACATGCAAACTGCACACTCTACGCTAGATGGAAGAACACAGGCAGCAATAACGCAACGATGCCAAAGACAAGGAAGACGACGGCGACAACGACGATGGAGAACAGGAGCTAGCTTTGATGTCAGCCAGCGGCCCGTACTTCTGGTTAGATTGGCTTCGAGTACATAGTTTCATCGTACACATATATGTGGGCGAAAAACCTTTTCATGTGTTCCTCAGATCCCCTGGAGAAATCGGGTCAACCTATTTCCGATTTGAATTAAAAAGCTACCTCCGACAACCTTTCCGAACGGAACCAACTGGAATTGATGTGCATTGGTGCGGGCGAAAAGGATCTACGCAGTTTTCTCAAGGGTGTCAACTATTCGCTCCAATGATTTCGTTCTAGATGGTGGTGACGTAGGTAATTTGAACACAATTTTCCAGCATGCGAAAATGGTTCGATAAAAATAAGATGCGAACGAGGGGATGCGGACCGTTCTCATGCTAGTTGGACTGAAAATGTCACCACATGAAAGGAAGCACGTGACCTCAGCTCGGATCCGAAGGGAAACTAGCTAAGAGACGCAAGCAAATTTAGTGGATCGATGATAAGAGCGAACGGAGCGAGCGATGTGTCGAACAGTAAATATTTAATAGATGGTTGCTTTTGATTAATTTTATGCTTTGTTGAACAATGTTCATCTGAAGCGCAAAGCTGAGAACGGACGCCTCGGGGCAAAAGGGATACTTGGAAAAGTGGCTATTAGTGTGGCAAGTGATGATGTGGGAAATGGACCATAGCAAAATTTAGACCTAAGTGTATCGAGTTTCTCGGTGGACGGGGAGTCACCGATATGTTCAGATTCTATCCTCTGCCCTTAATTCCGGAAAACAAGTGAAGAACTTGGAAATACTTTTGCCCCTACTCATAATTGAAAGACAACAGCATTCCATTCTAGTTGTGGGTATAAAATTCCCCACTCACAATGTCGCAAACAAAAACATGTTAAATTTCCCATAAGAAAGCAAACTTTCCTGTCTTTATAAGTTGGGAAGCAGGGAGCATAAAAGACTTCACCGCCCCTGGAGGCGCTATCTCAAATATTTGAATCTTTTTTCCCTGATTTCATAATAGAAAAAAGAAGCCCAATCGGAGAAGCTGAGCAAGCTAAAGTGACTGATGAATGATCAAATAAAAGCATCTATGCTGAGTGTTCCCGACCAGAAAACACATCACTACCGTTGAGGAATAGCAAACATCTCAAGTAGCAGTCAAAAGACACACTTTTGTTCGTGTCCCCATTGACCGTGTGACACTCGTCGTCATAAAAGCGGTGGGTGATGACGCCACACCATCAACCAGTCAGCCAGTCAGGCTGGACGTGATGTGCGGTGGCGGCTTTCTGAAAAAGTGCATGAGACTTTGCCGAGTTGGATATGGATTATATGAAAGTTTGCTTAAGCGGTAGTATGGATGTCACTAATAGCAATGTGACGTCGATATGATCTGTAAATAACGGATGGGCGAGGAACAGTGAGGGAACAGTCCACGAATTACGGTAGGGATTAACATGTGGAAATGTTCTATTAGCTCAATTGGGACAAACCACGAATCTGGAAAATATTCCAGTACACATTAGTTTTTAAATTTCACTTTTTTAAGGATAAAGCGATCGAAAACATCAAACATAACTTCGATTTAGATGTGATCTGATTAATCTTGCATTCAGTTTTTATTCTAACATATTTCACATAAGAGAGCATAAGAAAACCAGATAAACATAGTACTATCTGAATTAAGCCGACTACTAAATATCACCGTCTATATTTTCCTTCATGACTCAGTTGTATGAGAATCCCCTTATTACATTCTACGTCTAGTATTCTGATTAATATCAATTTAAGAGACAAAAAGGTGTTTGCAAAGCATATGAACACAGAAAAAAAAAGTCAATTAAGAGTACCGATGAAATCAGATTTTACGAATGATGATGATAAAATGATTAAACTTGAAGTGATATTAGTATCGCAAAGTAATGTTTATGTATCGCATGGACAATCATCGAAGGTCATCGAAGTGGTGACGTCTATCTTCTAGTTTATATTCTGTTTCCATAAAGAAAGTGATCAACATTTTGTTTTTTTTTTAAATAATTTTTCTTCTTTGGAGAGGAAGTCTTGCCCAGAGCTGGTAAATTAAACGCCGAAATAATTCACCGATTGTTGCACACCTCTTAGAAAAGGAACGGACTGAGCAACGATTGGCAAACTTTGAGCCTGTGCAACAATTTTTAATTTTCCTACCCGAACAATTCCTAAAACTATTCATTTTAGAACTGCCAAGTAATCCGGTCGCCTCGTACCAGGTCGCCTTCAGCTTGGCCTTTTTTAGTCATGTTAGAGCCACCAAGTGATCCACACCTTTTTGTCCATTCTTGCAATTGTAAGTACTACATAGAACAGGGCGGAGCAGAGTATGGAATTACATTTGTTCTACATAAAAAGAACGTATTTTTGAATTTCAAAGCATCGAGAATCTTTCAGGGAAGGAAACGGTAAAGCTATGAGAAGCTTATGGGTCAGTTTAATTTCAAAATAAACTCAACAAGCGTTTTAAATTAATCATTTCCATTAATTCCATACACTTTTAAGAAATGTTTTGGTACTTTGACGTCACCACTCGCTTGTTCAGCAATGTTAACAATATGTTTTCTTCTAACACAAGCAAGCTGCCTGTTGGGCCGGACCTTATGTAACCGTCATTGGGCCAATACATTATCACAAAAGCAAAAGAGATGAATGATAAAGGACTTTCGTTGAAAGTCCGCTTATCTGCACACTTTAAGTGATCAAGCGGAGAGGCAGTACTACCATTTTATGAGGATTATGATGTAAGTCGAGCCATGCTCGTCCGGAAAGATTATATGTCAATACAAAACGATAGCAAGTCATTCAAAAAAGATTGCTTTTGATGACTTTAAAAGAAACGTACATATGTTTTCATGAAATCCACTTTGAAAATTGAATTTTCTTCATTTACAAGTCTTTGTCCTAAGCAGTGTAAATTATTAACCAGCTCAGGAACCCACAATGGTTGCGCGGCTCTACATGAAAACGTGAATATAATTTCGCACAGCTTAAAAACATCAACATTTCTATCGATTTAAAAACGTTCACTGTAAGCAAGACAACAAATTGCTATCTCCGGCGTTGTCCAGACTACTCATTATTAGAAAACCGTTTATTTGAGGAGTTTAAGGAAACATGTATTGAACAGATATCATTTGAACAGTGGTTTTAAGCCGATCACATCTATATAGAAGCGACTGTAGAATCAGCAAAAGAGTTCGTTACATTTTTATACCGCATAATTTTATAAAAACACAACAATCTATCTCTCTAAAAACAATGATTTTTGCGCTTGTGGCGCTGTAAGGGAGAAACGTGGCAACTACTAAATGCACACGCTCAATTAAAGCTATCCAGTATTTGTTATAGCTAGCGTAATATTCCAAAAGTACTCAACAGACAAACGAATCATAAATTGTGAAACTAAGAAAACGATTTCCGAACAACTCACCGCAACACCGACTTGTTGCCAGCTGTGAATTTCATGACAAAAGCAACACGCAACTATGGTTTGCTGCAACTTGAACAGAATAGGAAATAGATCGTCTGTTGGAAAGAAAGCGAGATTTACGGCTTGCAATTATTATTTTTGATTACCATAGAATGATTTTCAAATATTACGAAGTAAAGATACTTTGATCCAATCAGATAAAATTGTGGCCTGAAAATGATCCTCAATTCACGCACTGAAAAAATAAAACACAATATTTTTTTGATCTTAGTTGGCAACAAATTCTATTTTTGGCAAATGGTTAGAGCAAACACGTATCATCCTGCTCTTTTGTTGCTAGTTTTTCACGGTTTTCGAAGAAAAAATGATTCCTTGGCCCTAACACAACGACATCGGAAACTGAACCGAATTTAAATTATACTTGTCAACCTGGTCTTTCTCACTTCCATTGTTAAGCAGCTCACACAAGATGAAGTTTTTGATTAATATTGGCGAAGCTAATTCAGTTTTCGCTGTGATTGCGATTTGACATTTACCGTTTCCTTCATTTTTCACTGAGATAAGCATTCTAAAACTACGCTGTCCTGCTGTAATGTACATGGTTCTATAGGGCTTATATTGATCACCATTATATTTCAGTCTTCAAACACGTGAACCATACTTAACTGTAATGCGGCGTTTAAATGGGGCAACTGAGTGGAAGCAAGTGATAAGATTCAACTGGTTTGCCAAAAGTTGCCGAAAGAATTAACTGGCTTGCCAAAAGTTGAACATGTTTAACTCTAGAAAATAAGAAGAATGATTAGTAACTTCCATTTAATTCCAACTACCTTTATTGCTTATCTTGACAGATACGCGTATTTCGTCTACAATGTGCAGACTTCTTCAGTGTCGTGTACTAATACTCGACTTTAGTACACGACACTGAAGAAGTCTGCACATTGTAGACGAAATACGCGTATCTGTCAAGATAAGCAATAAAGGTAGTTGGAATTAAATGGAAATTACTAATCATTCTTCTTATTTTCTAGTTACAGGTATTCCACTAAACAGCTCACACTCTCCATAATGTTTAACTCTCTTGTTCAACCAAGTTGATATAAAACTGCTTTATATGACAAAAGTAGATTTTTGATCATTGTAAATCTTTACTAATTAAATATCGATTAATAAACAGCAGCGCAGTTATGTCAATCACACTGTTTACGATATCTGTTCATTCTATAGCAACCGTTACTGTGATTTTATTGATCCATTATCGTGAATATAAACACAAGCTCTTTTCAAGTAATACACTGGAAACCCCTGGCAATTATGCAAAACAAATAAGGCAAATTAACTATCAAGCTTTTCTCTGTGTGAGCAAACAATACTCATAAAAAGAGTATATTAGTTTTACCGTGGATACACGGTAGAATGAATTGACCAAATTGAAAGGTAAAATATATTTTGATTGCCTGTTTTATCACCAGATCGTTCTGGCAGCGCTAAACGGGTCGCCTAACATGTATATGTGGAAAAAGGAAGTGACTTATATTGTTAATATACTATATTTGATGAAGTTCAATCTCATCATTGGAAGGTGCAACAAGCTGCAATTCATCCTTTTGAAACATATTATAATTAAAACATGCAAGTTAAGCATTTAAGTTTCATAATTATTTCCGGGAACTCGAGGCATGATTCAGTTGCCGTTAATTTGCTTATCTCTAAATCGATTATTTTTTTAATTAACAAATTTATCCTTTAGTTTTGGCACAAGAGAACAGTATGAAAACATGGCAGATTCTGAATTTTCCATCGCTGGGTGTAAATTTGTGTTTTTGCTTCCGAATATATAAAGTTTTTTCTATCGAAAGTTTCTCGCGTGTTCTATTCTTTCCGTTCTTCCTATCCCGAATTCCGATATGTTGGTCTTTCTGCGCCCATAGTTCTCCTGAGCCGCGGGTTATGGGCCCAGTAACGTTACGGAATAGAAAAGTGAGGTTAAGTGAACCACGAAAGAACAATACAAGCTTCCAAGTCAAGTGACTCCTGATAACAAAAACAATGGTGATGCCAAGTTTGTAATTCCGAAGCTGAACGGGACCAATTGGCAAACAGGGAGTGTCAAGTGGAAATGTTGCTCTGCAGGGATGACCTGTACAATGTCGTGGCCGTTGAAGTTCCGGCTGAAGCAGACCGGTCTGCACTTTGGATCAGTGCAGATCAAAAGGCGAAAGCAATAATCGTCTTGCTATGAGAGGACAGCCAGCTGCCGCTTGTGAAGGGCATAACGCACGCCAGGGATGTATTCAGTGCACTTTGCAGCTATCATCAGAATACTTCTAGAGGTGTCCGAGTGAGTCTACTCAAGAAAGTTTGCTCGACCAATCTTCCGGAGAATAGCGATCTCAAGCATGATGATGATCGATGACATGTTGGATCGGATTAGTGCTGCTGGTACAGATCCCGACAAGGACACAAAAGTATGTATGGTGCACCGCAGCTTACCTTTGGTATTTTACAGTATTATTGTGGCACTCGGTTCACGATCAGACGAAGACATGGAGAAGAAACTCGGCTTGAGTGAGGGGTCTGTACCCAAGACACCACACGAGCTTTGATGGGGCCGTAAACGAGACTTTAGTCATTTGAGGGTGCTCGGTACGCAAGCCTACGTGCATGAATATGAAGGCAACGAAGTTGGTGTTTGTCGGCTATTCGGTCGAGTACAAGAGCTACTGTTTTCTAGACCCTGAAACGGATTTTGTGACCATTAGACCGGACGCTAAGTTCTTGAAACTCGGTAACGGTGCATCATCAGTCGAAATACCAATCTGTGATTTGAATCCCTATGATGCTGACGAGTACTTTGAGGGTGAAAATCAGCAGAACGATGCTGCTGAAAACGTTTGGTAATCTAGTCGACAGACGCGTAGAAGGATAGCGCGGCATTTTGATGAATTCGTGCTGGATTCTGATTCGCTTCTTGTGCCATGGATGAGACGACGAATCTTGTTGTGGTTCAGGGTTTTTCCCAACGCCCAGGCATAGACTTCAAGCAGACGTTTGCACCGGTTACGTGTTATGTCACGTTTCGATTTTTTCTAGCTTTAGCTGCTAAAAGAGATATGTTCGTCCAGCGCTTCGATATAAAACCGCATATCTTTATGTAACTTTGGTAGAGAAAATGTATATGCGGCAGTCAGCTGGATATGGAGCAATATGAAAGGAGGAAATGGTATGCCAACTCAAACGGAGCATATACGGTCTTCGGCAGTCTGCCAAGTGCTGGCACTTAAAGTGCCAGGGGGAGATGCTGTTGAAGTATGGATATGAAGCTGCAAGATCCGATCCCTGCGTTGATATTGAGGCAAGGTAATACAACTACTGTTACCCTGTTGGCAAGACCGGTTAAAATCATTTCATCTGCTCTCAAATGTGCTGAAAATTGAAACAACCCTGACGGACAGACCAATTATCTTCGTGAATTTGAATTTTGAAATAACAGTATTCTTTTAACCAGAGCAACCGCTGAGTTTTGAAGTTGTTATTTGATTTTGTTCATTCGTCGATGGATGTTCATTATCGCCTGTGATATTGTCAATATCAATATTCAATTTCATCTAGGTGGAGATGATTTGAGTAATTGAAACCAGATAATGTGTTGCATTATGTGTAATTTTTTAGGCTCAGATCGATAGGTTACAATTACTACAAGTGGTAATTATGATAATAGATGGCAGTAAGACTCTGCGATTGACACTATTCAAAATAATCATTTTGGTTGAATTGAAAATGACTTTTTGATGTTTGATGATCACTTGAGATTTTAACAAAGCTGCCCTGGAAACTCAAACTTCAATGAGCATCAAGAAACGAGTAGTCATAGAAGCACAATGAAGTGACTTGTTCATCGCCCTTGATTTTTACATCTGAGATTTTCAAAACAAATAAAATTCATCCACACTGATTCGAAATGCTTTTAATTGCGTGTGATGGTAAGTGATTCGCATACGTGGATGACATTTGCATCGGATCGTAAGAATAGGCTGCTAAAGGGTGATACGGTCAAAATTTGGTCAAGGGAAAACGCGTGTAAATCGGTGAAATCGTTTATTTAAAAAATCAAATTAAATTTCTTTTTCAAGTTCAATTAGTATAAAATTCAGGAAAAATATTCAGTTAGGCTTCCGCTTTTCCAAATCCGAATTGCCGGGCCTTACGCTTGACCCCTGCCATCAGATTTTGTACAGCCACCTTGTCCACCTTCTTCGCCGCAGAAAGCCAGTTTGCCTTGAACTGCTGCTCGTCCTTAGCAGTTTTTTTGGTCTTCTTTAGGTTCCGCTTGACAATAGCCCAGTATTTCTCAATTGGGCGGAGCTCTGGCGTGTTGGGAGGGTTCTTGTCCTTGGGAACCACCTGCACGTTGTTGGCGGCGTACCACTCCATGGCCTTTTTACCGTAATGGCAAGATGCCAAATCCGGCCAAAACAGTACGGAACAACCGTGTTTCTTCAGGAAAGGCAGCAGACGTTTATTCAAACACTCTTTCACGTAAATTTCTTGGTTGACAGTCCCGGAAGCTATGAAAATGCTGCTTTTCAAGCCACAGGTACAGATGGCTTGCCAAACCAGATATTTCTTTGCGAACTTTGACAGTTTCGTGTGCTTGAAAATATCTGCTACCTTTCCCCTTCCTTTTGCCGTATAAAACTCCTGTCCCGGAAGCTGCTTGTAGTCGGCTTTGACGTAGGTTTCGTCGTCCATTACCACGCAGTCAAACTTCGTCAGCATCGTCGTGTACAGCCTCCGGGATCGCGCTTTGGCCGTCGTATTTTGTTTATCATCGCGATTTGGAGTCACTACCTTCTTGTAAGTCGATAGTCCGGCTCGTTTTTTGGCTCGATGCACGGTTGTAGACGATACACCCAGCTTATTTGCGGCATCTCGGAGAGATAGGTTAGGGTTTCGCTTGAAACTACCGGCAACTCTCTTTGTCGTCTCAGCGGCTTCCGGTTTTCGATTTTCCCCCGATCCAGACTTCCTGGCTGTCGACAAACATTCCCCAAACACTTTAATTACATTTGTAACGGTTGATTTGGCAACTTTTAGCGATTTTGCCAACTTTGCGTGCGAGTAGCTCGGATTTTCGCGATGCGCGAGCAAAATTTTGATACGCTGCTCTTCTTGCTTGGACGGCATTTTGACAACTGAAGAGTGAATTCCAAAATCAAAATAGGAGCAACATTCTACACACACACACCTTCAAAATGAGGGGTGTTCAGGTTTTTTAAATGCAAAATTGAGAGAAATACGTCAAGTTGATATTGACCAAATTTTGACCGTATCGCCCTTTATTGCGAAGAGGCTGATATTGCGAAGAGGCTGCTATTGCGAAGAGACTGCTATTGCGAAGAGGCTGCTCTTGCGAAGAGGCTGCTATTGCGAAGAGGCTGCTATTGCAAATGTTCGAGAGTCTGCAGCAGGAGTTCAACATGACTCGCTAAGGCCAAGAGCGCCACTTTCTTGGCATGGAGTTGAGCACAACGGTGGTTGTTACAAGGTACGGTTGAGTACCTAATCGGATGCCGCACGGCATGGTCAAAGACAGTGAAGTTCTCGATGGACGAAGGATACCTGAAGGCTGCGGATTCGAGCCAGCCTTTGAATGACATCACCAAATACCGGAACCTTGTAGAAGCACTTCAGTACTTGAGAGTAGTTGCTCGACCGGATCTTGGCGAGAACAGCGATTTTGGGAAGGAAGTTCTGTTCACCCACCGAAGCAGAAAGAAGTGCACCTAAGCGCGTATTGCGCTATCTGAAAGTGACGCGAAACTATGCTGTACACATGGGTGAAGACCCGAATCAGGATTTGATCGGCACGAGAATATCAACTTCGGGATTCATATTCCTGTTTCTTTCCAACTGCATCCTTACTGTTGGTCTAAATCAGTCGTCAAACTCGATGTTTTAATATATTTTTGAATTCTACTGAAATATACTACCTACATTTGAGAGTGGTCTCAACATCATCCATATTGCTGCTTTAAATAGGTACCAAAATTTGAATAAATTTACTGTGCATCTCTGTACAAAGAATAAACCGGGAACATAGTAAAATATCTTATTCGCTGCCGTCGTCAGTTGAATTCAGCACACCGTCTACTGAAACGGATCCTGCTGTAAAGCCAACCATTTTATCCAACATCCCAGTGATTTCTCGTGTAAGTTCAGTGGACTCTGCGGCTTCCTTCAAAGCGAGTACCACGTCAACATATTCCTATCCATTCCCTACTTGACTTGCATTCGGGCGAGGCCGGCGCCGGTATCGTCTTAGTTTGGGATCACCAGTTTTTAAACATTGAAGATGTATGTTAGTCCCAAACATCATCTGTTGGCTCTCTGTTTAAAAACAGCTGATCTGGTAATAACGGAGTAGCAACTATCGGGCGGTCCTCCCTTAGCTCAGTCGGTAAAGGCGCGGCTACAAAGCAACACCATGCTGGAGGTGGCTGGGTTCGATTCCCGGTCTGGTCTAGGCATTTTTCGTAAAGGAAAATTTCTCGACTCCCTGGGCATAGCGTATGATTGTACTTGCCACACAATCATACTAATGCAAAAATGGTACTTGGCATCGAAAGCTCTTAATTAATAACTGTGGAAGTGCATTTAGAACACTAAGTTGAGAGCAAGCAATAAGCTAATTGTGTGAAAGCAATAAGCTTGAAATGCTAAAGAAGAAGAAGAACTATCGGGCGTTCAATCATGTTCATGCTCATGCTTAATAGAAGAATTTGGAATTTTCATATAATTATGCAAAAACAATTCAAGGAATCCTATAATTACTTTCTTTGGCTCTTTTGTCAGAAAACAAAATATAAGGAAAACTTTACTCAAGCTGTGCCGAAAACTATGGCAAAATATTCGATATTGTAAGGAAAGTTGTGTAACTTGATAAAGAAATAAAATTTATATTATTCAATTATGGATAACCTGTTTTAAGCTTCACTATAAAAAATAGGTTGAAAATAATAAAATTAGAAAATCAAAAATAAATATAGATCTTTTTTGTTTCTCCAGGATTAGTCAGTCAGTTTGTTTTGTTCTCCAGAATCAGTCCAGCGCCAGTTTTAAGCAAACATTATTATATGAAAAAAATTAGAGTTTTAAAATGTTTTTGAGATAGTATTTTTTGTATTTTTTTTCTTTTGCAGCAGACGAAAGAGACCTATCTGTTGAAGCATAACATTTTTCTAGTGGAATTTAAAGGAATTTGATCGCGTTTACTAGAGATAATGCTACAAGTTTATCAGAGAGCGTTTCTTGATACTCAGCTTCTAAAATTATCCAGTGGCAAACGAGTCTAACTGAGTGGCAGCAATCCTGGGTCAGGATGAATCAAACAGCAATTATCAATGCAATGCCACACTGCTCGTAGACCCCTGCTTCCTTATTTACCTGTGTTCATCAATATTTGCACAGCTCAATGTATTTGCAGTCTGAGTTTTCTAGGGGAAGACACAAAACAAACACCACTCACACTCTCTTTCGATAAAAGAATGTCACCTCACCTCCCGCACAAAATTAACTCTCTCAACATGGTTTATATTTTGTTTGCAGTGATGAACGTAATGAACGCCTATGAGGAAGAAACATCATGAAAAAAAAAAATTCAAGTGGATTAACCAATGTAATGTGTATCATCAAGATAGATCTCACCGCAGGTAGCTGATCCTGCATTCCTTTGTGTGGTTTTGCAGATCTAAATAAAATCTCTGTGCTTTTTTCAAAGCCGGTCTACCGTTTACCGACAGACTGAACTCGAACCCATCAACGAAGGAGAATTATCCCAATCGAAGTGAGCCGGGTGGATTCATTGAGTTGTATCAGTAGCAACGGCCGAAAAGTGAACCAACTGCGATTTAAGGAGGCAAACTTTCAGGAAAATATGGTCCCTATGCCTACTGTTTGAGATAATCGAAGGAACATTCAAAAATCCAATGATAAGTTCATTCCCGTTTGGGAAGTCGAGTACCACCCAACAATAGGATCAATGTCCAAATAATATACCTAATTTTCTAAAATTCTTCATTGTGCCTTCGCTTCTTTTCATCGGATCCCTTTCATGTCAGAAAAATTCGTAACACTGGGCTTGTCATGTGTAGTGGGCTAGAAAAAGAGAACCGCCGAAATGTTAAGCTCGTAGAAGCAGCACATAACCTAGGAGGGAAGGCAAAGGTAATTTCTTCCACGAGATAAAAGATATCCCTTTCTTTAGGCTTCTGCTCCTGCAAACGAAGGCTCCTTACAAAACACTCAAGGTGTGCTCTTCTCCCGAGGGCGCACACCAAAGCAGAGCTTGAATGCTTTTTTGTGTGTATATTTCGGTATCTCTTTTCTCTCTCTCCATCCATTCAAGACAGTTATTCAAGCCGAAGAAGATCACTATCCGGCAAATTTTCGGGACTAGAAAAACGTTTAAGCGATACCCACAAATGTCACTCGTCCTGGGGTTTCCTTTTCAGCGTCTCCGTTTATTGTCGTCAGTGAAGCGTTGCTTCTGCTGTTGGCTGGATGCGGGTTGCACAAGCAGTTAATGGGTTGTTGTAAGGGAGTAATTTGGGAACAAACGATTATCAAGATTTCACCACCAGTGTCGACGAGCGGCAGCCGGATTGCTTGTCGGTTTTTCATTCAATTTATTGATAGATGGAATTATGTTCGTTTTTTTTTTGTGGGAGAGAACGCGTTGCGCAACTGTTGTTATAAAACAAAGCAAGCTGTTGATGGCTGGAAAAAAGCAAAGCAATCATAGCAAGCCAACTGTCTGATAAAAGACATCCGAAAGAGTCCAATAAATCATGTCTTTTTGACAGTTCTTTTGAAAGATCTTAGACTTTCACTTCCGAGCCGCTGCCGGATTTCATAGGAAATTAACAAAGCGGTATGCTTACTTTCAATCAAGCAAATGTCGAAAATACGATGGTTGTAAACAGTAGCGATGGCTATCAAAAACAATTCCTGCATGATTTGAATTTGGACAAATACTATCAGTAAACGAAACAGGCTCTTATCAACATCCATTATGTTGGACGCTTGTTTTAATTACGTTCGCGGCAAATTTTACTTTGTCGATCCGATGAAGTCTCGTTAATGGACCACCAAGATTCGCCTCTTCCAGTTTTCCCCTCCATCCATCCTGGTGTTCATGTTTACTGTAAACACAATTAAGCGCAATTCAAGTGAGCCGGTCGGTAGCTTTTGTCACCACATTAAAGCAAATAGATTTGTTTGTACGCCGGTTTATATCAATTCCCGGACGGCCAGAAGATGTGGTCTTTCGGCAGCTTCAACAGACTGTCACCCGAATGTCAACTACTGGTGTGACAAGTCTAGCTTCTCTCTATTCACACATTCAGCAAGAAGAGCTCCCAGTTCTAAGCGGTAAGAAGTCCTTCGATGTGTGCCAATGAAAGAGAACTAGCATCCCTGGTGCCTATTCTCCTGATTATCTGTGGGGATTTAAAAAGTACAAACCTACCGATCACCGCGCAGCTACGGATGAATTAACACTGTGTGAGCACTTTCAAAGTGTCATCAGTGTCAACATTCGTGTGCTGAAAGCTCTCAACGAAGGCGGCATGAACGCAGATGGGGTTGAAGAGTACGAGGATCAAAGGAGCCGCTGCCGTCTTGAGTCGGTGCGGTCGCTATCTCCTCGATAGTTGCCCTGTTTTCGACGCATGCACCCCGTTCTGTCACGGATCTAGGCAAGCTACCGCTTTACCCGAAACCGTTTACTCTGTTGCAGTGACGATGTACCGTCTTAACGACGACGGGCCGTTAATATGTCGTCGTACCAAGCTCTTCTGCTATTATTTAATGATGACAAATATTATTATTGGCTGTATTTAATCTGCTGTTTTTTTTTCTATCGCTGTTGGTACTCTTCGACTTAGTCAATTGCTCACTTAATCGGTTGATCGGCCTGCGCTGATCATGGGTGCGGACAATTTAATGATGTTTGCTTGTGTATTGATCGATCAGAAATGCCTGAGAAATTTATTGGCATTCCACAGAAGCTCGTCAGCTAATCGCCAACAAAGTGCAAATATTTAATCTGGAGCTTGGAGATTTGTGTCTTAAAATTAATCTTGAGGGGAAAAGTGAGCTACTTACAAATCCATGCTTATCACTAATGTTGTTTGTCAATTTCAGCTTGTGAAATGACACCACTTTCTGCATCCACTGTTCACCCGTCGATGGCGAATCCGGATGAATGTACATCCGTTTCGGCATCTCCGGATCCGCCTTGCCGGCGATCATCCATCGGCTGGAAAAAGAAGACCCAATGTGTTTTTAGTACCGTCAATCGAAACATTTTAGCGCTCCAGGCGATAAATGGGGCCATCCTGCGATCCCACGGACTTTCCTCGAGTGTTGTAAAACTCACCTATTGTGAAATTTGTACCGGTAGTCATCCGCTGCCACGATATCCAGTAACAGAATGTACTTGGCTTTTGCATCCAGTCCTGACACACGAAATTTCATCTGCGGAAACATTTGTCTGTAAAGAAAGCATACGAAGAAAGTATAAATCGGATTGTTGAACTTCGAACAATATAGAACTTAGATACGAAATCAATCAGAAACCACTTAATCGTCATAAAAAAAAATCTGCTTCGATTCTTCGGTACTGTAATCATTTGAGAAAGAAGAAAAATAGCCACAGAAAAACGTAACGAGTGACATGTGTAAGCGGAGGCCAAATTAATGAATAAAATTTAAAAAAAATAATCTCATAACGACAGTCGCATAAAATAAGTCGGCACATTTTTTTCCATCTGGTTTTTGACAACTGTAAAGTTTTTTCAATAGAACTTCTTTCAAGAAGCACCGCCTAGTAGCAATAAATCTTAAACCAGACGTTTTTGGCAAGTTTAACGGGTCAACCGAGATAACCAAGCCATAACCCGTCGAAGATGCATCCTTATCGAGCACGAATGTTCGTAGCTATTATATTTCGCACCGAATTAGAAATAACAAACATATTCCTTGTAGATCAAGCCGAATAACAGTTGGGTGGGCTTTTGTCCTATCAGTTAACAGCCAGTTATTCAGCCAATCACCGAAGTTGTGGGAATCAATGCGGAGTGAAACTGACTATCAGGCAACACTAATCACAATGATTTACGGCCACTCAATTCACGCTCCATGGTAGTAAAATTGGTTTGACTTTGGCTAATGATAAAAATAATTGGAATTTGTCGAAATACGATAACAGTTTGAAATGATGTGAAGCATAGCGGATGTAAAATTCAGGGTGATGAATCAATTTTAATTTTTAAATTTACCGAAGATCCGGTGATTTGGTTTTTGCTCCCGACTTCTCCTACATAGGTTTAAAAAACAAACACATAATACATTATTTTCATCACACCTTAGCAAATCGTGTTTCCCTTCGCGAATCCAAGCAAAATGCTATGTTACCATTTTTATTAATTTCAAGAATAATTCACCCTGCTACAGTGTCCCAGAAAGCATAAGCTCGATTTCTACACGATACTGTACAAAACCGGATGAAGTAAGACATCTGATTTTCATGGTTTGTCTTTGTTTACATTTTGAAAAACAATTTTGTGTGTCGGAATTGGATTTTTGCAACGAAGTCATCAAAATGCGAGTTTCGCATCCTGGAAGCGTAAACAGATTGTGCACAAATGGTGCTCTTCTTCTTTCTTCGTTTAGAATTTCAAGCTTATGGCTTTCACAATTAGCTTATTTCTAGCTCTCAACTCAGTGTACTAAATGCACTTCCACAGTAATTAATTGAGAGCTTTCGATGCGAGGTACCATTTTTGCATTAGTATGATTGTGTGACAAGTACAAGCATACCCTAACGAAAAATTCCTAGACCAGACCGGGAATCGAACCCAGTCACCTCCAGCATGGTGTTGCTTTGTAGCTGCGCCTTCACCGATTGAGCTAAGCGAGGACCCACAGATGGTGCTCTATTCCCAATCTTTCACTAAGTCAACTGGCGAAACTCAAAAGTATGAGTATCAGAGCAGTTCCAAATTGTCATCCGAATATTTGGTGAGGATTGTAGCTTTGCGGAAGCACTGGAATGTGGTCGAAAGCCAGCACCAATAGGCCGAAAGATGGACCGGAAGATCATGATAAAGATTGTACTCGAAAAAAAAATGCAACAAGAAAAAAGGATCCCCGAAAAATCGTTTTAAGTTGGATCCAGATTCGGCCAATACAGAGCGTCATCTTCGTGGAACCGGAGGAAGGGCAGCAGGCGCTTCTGAAGACTTCTCCTTTATCTCCTTTCTCCTCTCCTTTTCGAATAAAAAAAAAACAATTTGGGGGAGTGGGGCGGTGTCGGCGTAGTGGTTAGCATCCATACCTGTCACGCCAAAGTCACGAGTTTGAATCTCACCCCCGGACAAGTTACGAACATATCCAAAGAAATGTTTGAGTGACTACGACGGGAGATGAACCAGCCCGAGGCTGAAAATCTCGATTGTTAGGAAACATAAAAAAAAGTTCTGTTCGAGATGTTGCACAGAAGCTGGGTACTTAGAGTAATGTCCAACATGCCAAGGCAAGAATCCATTTAAAAACCTTCAAGAAGCAGAAGATTTCTAAACGGAGTGAAAAGCAGGTTGCAACTGCAGGCTCAGAAGCTGTATGCCGGTCTACTGTGTGAAAATCGGCGTGTATTGTCATGGATGATGAAACATATTAAAAATTTGACTAAAAGACGCTTCCGGGAGATCAATACTACAATAAGTCAAGTTTTACCGAAAAAAATGGCAAAAAAGCAAACCTTTTGGCAAGCTATTTGCGAATGCGGAATGTTGTCAGAGAGTTTTGTGACATAAGAGACAAGGAAGACTGATACGCACATCCTGGCATGCTTGAATCGGCGTTTGCTGTCAACGAGCATTATGGTCCAGTATTGTTTTGGCCGGATTTGGCATCTGTGCATTTTGCGAAAGACACCATCCATGCGAACGGCACCAATATAGTTCAATACGTAGCAAAACTTATGAATCCTCCGAACTGTTCTTAAGCCCGACATATTTTGGCATTTTAGGCTCTGAACAAGACATGTCTAAGGAAACATGTGAAAGCAGCAGAAACCACCGAACAATTTGTAAAAAAGTGTCTAAAATTAGTGCAAGACACCTTGTGAAGAGACTGATGAGCAGCGTCAGGGCTAAAGTGCGTTCCTTGGCTTATGATAAATGATAATATTTTTTTTTTATTTGCTACTGAAAGATCATACAGAGAAATAATTCATGAAACCAAATGAAATTTCCAAAAATAAGGTTTTTATTTTGATTTTTAATCGTGCTTATACTTTCTGGGACACCTTATAGGTATGATCCAAACGCTCAAAATATTGATAACCTTTCAACACTGGCGCCAATTTTTGTAAAACGAGCACTCGCGCGTTGTACTTTGTACAACACATTCCTTCCCGGAATATCTTGTGATACGGATCACACAGAATGTTACTGTCTTCAGCGAAATTATTCAGTAGGTCAAGGCATTTTCATTGGCGAACAGTTTAGGATTCTCAAACTCCAGCGCCGCGTAGTGTGCTAATTATTTTCAGGAGTATGCTATATCTAGGTATCTTGACCAGATAGAATATTTCTGTCGTCGACAGTGTTGTTCAGTGGAACAAAATCTTTTGAATGATGACCAGTTATTCAAAATCTTTCTGCAACGCAGCGCTAGTGTGCTAATTATTTTCAGGAATATACTATACCTAGGTATCCTGAGCGGATAGAATGTTTCTGTGTTGGACAATGTTGTTCAGTGGGTCAAGACCTTTTGAATGGTGACTATCAGTCCAACATTTTCTCGCTACGCGGCACTAGTGTGCTAATGTATTTCCTGAAGGTGCCCTACCAGGGGATCCTGACCATTTTGAATAAGTCTTTCAATATATCTTCAGATAAGTCTTTCAGTGGAATGAGACCTTTCCATTAATGACCACCAGTTGACAATCTTTCCGCTTCGCGGCACTAGTGTGCAATTGACTTTCCTGACCAAGCTGTAAGTTGAAATTTTTACCATGAAAAAGTTTTCTATCTTGGATAAAGTGGTTCACTAGGTCTATTCACTAGACCTCTTCATTTAGTATCAGCTCAAAATCTTTCCGCCACGCGGCGCTAGTGTGCTTGTTCATTTTTGGCATATTCTGAATCCGTTTACAAAGTTCCAGTCGTGAGCAAGGCTGTTCAGTTGGTCAAGACCTTTTGATTTGTGATCAGTAGTTCAGGATATTTTTACTACGTGGCGCTAGTGTACAATTGGGTTTTCTGAGTAAGGCATACCTTGGTATTCTGTCCATTTGGAATGATTTTGATATCGCAAATGTTGTTCAGGGGATCGAAACCTTCCGATTGATGACTATGTGGAACTAGTGTGCTTGTCCTTTTTCTGAATATGCTGTACGTTTAATTTCACTCTATTTTCATATCTCTCTTCTCATCCATAGCAACACATACTCGCTTTTTATACTAAAAAAGCCACAGAAGTGACGAGAAAAGTGACGGAGATAAAAAGTATTCCAACGCTGTATACTTTGATTTTTTCAGTGAGCAAGGTTTCTGTCTTCGGAAAAGATGTACAGTAGGTCAAAACGTCACGTAGTGGGCAGTTCTGAGCTCCTTTCTATCAAACTAATGACACTGAACTATTGAACAACTTTGTCGAAGACAAGAACCTTTCAAATGGACAGGATGAAAAAGAACATTATGTTCAGGAAACTCATCTGTTGACTAGCGCCACGTAGTGAAAAAATTCTGAACTATTAATCACCCATGGCCCATGGCCCACTGAACAACTATATCGAAGACAGGAACGTTCTATATGGCCAGGGTCCAAGATATAGCATATTCGGGAGATTTACTTTAAAAGAAACGCCACGTATTGAGACAACTCTGAACTTCTGTTCATCAATCAAATGACCTTGACCTGCTGAACAACTTTGTCGAAGAATGAAATCATCCATTTGGTCAGGATCCTATGATAATGCATTTTGAAGAAATTTACTTACACACTAGCGCCGCGTAGTGATACCATTCTTAACTAATAGTCACCAATGAAAAGACCTTAATCTACTGGACCCTTTTGTCGAAGACAGATGCCGTCTAACAAGTTGGAACCAGTTATATCAAACTTGATACACTTCGTATTTTATTTACGAGGACAAGTCTCGCAATATCGCATTCTACCGTACTATCTCAGGAATTTCTGTAGTCAAGGAATACGCTGTTTGGTCCAGAACGAGTTTTTTTGGAAATACACGTTGGTTTTACATTGATAAGTGCTTCTGTATCAAAATGGTAAGGGAAAATCTACGTGTGTTGTACAAAGCACAACAGCCCGAGTGCTCAAAGGATAAGTATAAGATTTTGCATTGACGTATAATTATTCAACGGCAAAATGTCGTATCACGACTTCAAATTAGAAAATCAAGGTTTGTTGTTATTTGAACCTAGGTGAAACAAATAAACAGTTTCTATGCAGATCAAAGAAATGAAAAATGCTCTTTAACTTCAGCTTGCAAATGATTTAACCAGCTCAAACAGTAGTGGTAGGTAGTATGAGATTTTGTGGTTAATTTAATCAAATTTTGACTGGAAGGAAACTTTAAAAAATTAAATGATATAGTTGTGGATTGATATGAGTTAGAACATGTCTTATTGAATTTGATTGAACTCACCAAGTTCTGCTAATCAATCAAAATTAAGAAAAATCTTCCCTTTGAATCTCAAATTACCAAGAAATCTCTGCCTTCTTTGCTACATCGTGGATCGAAAGGTTTGGTTAACGCTTGAACAGACTCAACAACTTCCTTGCCTTCACCGGATCAGCTGTCTTCGGTTTTTTGCCACTGTCTGACCACCACTGGGTTGTCTGAGTCTCCTTGAATGACTTCACCATCCGGGACACCGTCGAATGACGGAACTCCAGGTGTGTTCCGATCGGATTTTCCACTACGGCACACGTGCTCTTATTCTGATGCCATCTCCATAACAACTTCACCGATTGTGATGAAATTTTTCAAACGTTACACCCCTAGCTAGTTTTCGTCAAAATTTCATCAATTTCAACCCACACGCCAAAAAATTACAAGCTGATCATTGTGTCTCGTTTATTTTATTTATTTTTTTCGAGTAAACGGTGTTCAATAAGTTAGAATACAAATTTTCATCATTGTGTAGGTATGCGCCATGCATATATTCTGCCAGCTTTAGCTTCACATATACGTTAACGGCTGTGCATGGTGTTGACATTTTGTCAGTTGTTGTTCGTTTGTTACGCGCGATGAAAGAGTATCGGTACTTTGAATTCAGCGTCTTTTGAACGGTCAGCGACCCGACGATATATTCCGGCTGCTAAAGTCTCTTAAGATCAAGCGGAACTTTGTATACGCGACCTTCAGGTGATACCAGCAGACGTCCTCGACTGATGACCGTGCAAGATCTGGTCGGTCGTGTTTAGAGATGACACCATTGGCCATCAAGTTCGTGAGGGAACGGATTCAGCGCAAAAATAACCGCTCAATCCAGAAAAAGGCTGCTGATCTGTTTCCATCTGAGCCGTTGAGTCTGTCGGAGCCGGATATTCAGCAAGGACCTTGGTTATAAGCCTTACAAAAAACGTAAGGTCTATTTAGTTTCGGAGGCTACCAGCAAAAAGCAGCCACTGTCGGCACGCTAGTCATGAATTTGTTTTTTTTTCGGATGAGAAACTGTTTGTGCTGCTGCAGCACAATGTGCAAAATGACCGGGTGTGGGCGACAACGAGGGACAGCATTCCTGAATCTAATATAAACATCCCTCGGTTCCAAAGTGCAGCGTCGGTGATCATTTGAGGGGGCAGTATGCAAACGTGGTAAACTCCCTTTGGTGTTTCCCTTTATTAAAAAAATGTCAAAATCAAAGTGCTGTACTACAAAACTGAGGTTTTTGCCCGCAGTCTCCGAAGCCTCTGCCGCTTGCGACGCGTTCGAAAAACGTTTGAAGCTCGTGAAGAAGTACAAACAGGGTCATTCCAAGATAAATGTTGTACCCGTTCCTTATAAACATTGCTTTCAATAAAATGAACCCAGTAAAAAAATGAATTCTCATTTTTTTTTACATATTTTGAAAGTGTATCTGAACTTATTGAACCGTGTACAGTCTTTATCTCTTTCACTCTATCTCAACCTAATGTGCAATGTGCTACAGTTCATTTTGCTGCATAAGACAAGTATTGGCCAGTCTATGTACAGTAGAGTGGTTTAAAGCTTCACCCCACTCTGTTGATTTCAAGTCCCGTCCTGATCGTTCCCCAAAATTTGATTGCGAACTTGAACTGCACTGGCCATTAGAAATTTATATTACTTGGAATTATTATGCATAAATTAAACTTTTTGATCGCAACCTCCGAGGTCTTCGGCATGAGTATGAGCATGATTGGCCACCCACGTATGCTATTCCGTTACTGCTAGATCAGATGTTTGGGACTAACATACATCCTCAATGTGTAAAAACTGGTGACCCATTATGACGCAATACCGGCGCCGGCCGTGCATGAATGCAGGTCAAGTAGGGAATGGAGAGAAACGTGTTGATGTGATAGTGAAACTCGCTTTGAAGGAAGCTGAGAAATCCTCTGCACTTCCACGAGAAATCACTGGGATGTTGGATAGTTGGGAAAAGGTTAGCAGCAGGGTTCGTTTTGGTAAACGATACGCTGAAAGTATGTAACGAGCACTATCCGCCAAAAGCCAACAAGCAACGGAACATCGAATGCCATTTGCATCGCACCCCGAATCGTCCGGCATGACCTTATCACCGTAAACTCGTAAATAAAAAAAAAAAAAAAAAAAGAACGAGAAAAAGCCGTTCTATCTGGTCTTTCTCGGGTGCTTCTGTGTGTCTTTAGTTTGTGATCGCATTTTCTGCCTGTGTAGGTATTTTTTTCACTAAAGTACGTTTTTTTTCTGCATGGTGGCATGTCCCTTTTTCTGTGGATATCCTAAAAATAGAGATAAGTTGGGCCGCCCCTCTTATTGGTGTCCCATCAAAGCATTGGTTACTTATATTGATTCTATTGATTCCTACGCTCATCAATTTGGAGACTTAGTCCTATACACTACGCTTTCCTTATCTCCAATCCGTTCAACTACTCGCAATATTTTGTGATACAGTGGGCGGAATATTACAATTTGAGATAATTCTAAGCAGTTGGTTTACCAAAATCGGTGGGTGAATGACCACCAAGTACTTCACAGCAAGATGCTAGGAAGCGGACCGGAAGATTTAGTGAGCAAACTTCCCCGGCAGCTCTTCGGCATGATGACGACAAACGAAAATGTTGGATATTTGCACGTGAGATAAATTTTGCCATCAACAACATGGCCAGAGATTACTTTTTGATTTTGTTTATGGTTTCAGAGGTTACCTTGAAAATACATAGTGGTGATTTAAATCGGCCATGATGGCGGCCTTTTTTAAGATTCTAAAGGATAGTGATAATTTTTTACTGTTTTCGTTACTAAATTTGACCTATCGTTAAAATACTTGTGGAATCTACGGAAACAGAAGAGAGAGAGAGCGTGTTGTCGGTAAGTGGCCAAAATTGCCAAAGCAACTTTTATTGCCAGCCTGCCACACACATTATTATGTCAATGGCGTCCAAAACCTCATCCATAATTGCAAAATATTATTGTGAGAATTGACGATGATTCTACTGGATGAAGGCCAAATTTTCGCGCGCACGAAACAGAGAGAAGCCGAGTTCTTTGTAAATAAAATGTGCTCTTTTAATTCGAACGTGGTTAGTGAGGTAACTGGTTGCGGTTCGGATTTTTATGACTGATTCACACCCCTTTTCCTACGATAATGACAGAAAATGATGGACTTTTTTTGGTGAATTCTATTAAAGTCGTTTTTCAGCTATTAAATCATAAATGCGGAACCGGGCTTTGCAACCAGCTCGAATCGGCAGAGGGGACTGTTTGTGAGGATCGTAAAATTTAAACCGGCTCTCTATGGCCACCGTACCTGTCGGTAGCGAATGCAAGGAACATGGACGCTCCGAATCGGCCATCAGGCCTGAACAAAGTATTCGCTCATAACACAGGCGTCCAAAGTCGTCATGGTCAGTGACCATCGTTCAACACCTTTTTATCTCTATCAATGAATTTACAATCCCATTTTTGACTTCCCGCCTCGCGTGTTGGTCTTGGCTACTTTTTTCAAAGTGAATATTTTAATTAGCGACGATTATTATTCTTCCTTCGGTAGCGAGCTGCCGGATTGCCAGAAGCACTGGATCAGAGTTTCAACGTGTACTCCGAGCTACCAGAACCATTTCTAAAACAAAAACATCCGACAAATTCGGCCATGACGGATCACCCGGAGATGGTGTGCTTTCCTTTTCACTGACTTTTATTGGTGAGGAAAACGAAATGTTGCTTCATTTGCAGCGCGAAGTGGCTCGTAAATTATTTCCCTTTGAGTTGGAGAATTATACCCTCCCACACATCAGTCTTCAAACTCCTACAAAGACAAAGGCTTTAGACACAACGGAACGGTTGGAGTCACTGACCACCACCATTTGTACCCCGCGAGGCCGGACGAGCGTTAGATCTTAATTAAATTTTCCACAGTTTGAGTTTCGTGGTTTTAACTTCTTTTCACAAAGTGGATGTTTTTCCTTCGCGAATACTGGTTGGCTTGTATTTAAAAGTTGTCTTATTTATTTTCATCAAACAAGTGTGGCGCAAGCTTGGTTTGGTCGTATCAATGTACATCTCAATTGAGTGTAATTTATGGATGTTTAGCTTCCTATTATCAATTAATGGCAAGAGAAATCCCATCCACATTAAATCGTTCTCCTTAATCCAACTTAGTGCTAAAAATATTAATTTAAAACAATTATTGGCCCCTTCCTTTTTGTGCTCAGAACTAAATTGTTTGCAAATTACCACCTTTCAGACAGCAATCAATCTTCTGTTCATTTGCAAATACAAAATTGAATATCCCGCCTGTAGACTAAATCTGCCGTATAATTACATGGATTCGCCGACTGAGGAGTGTTTCTTCTCTCGTTAAATTGCACACCTTCTATCTCATTTACGCGTTCACCCGTTCCTCTCAGTTGATTTCAACGCCACAACAACGAGAGGTGCTGATTGTCTACAGCACATAGTTACATATGCATCTCCATAGTCTTGCCCTGCTGGCATTTCCTCTGTATCAGCCACCTCTGACGCTTTGTATGAGAGCTAAGTAATCATTATCAATTACTGCAAACAAATTAATCACACTTTCCTGTGCAGCCAAATCATTATGGCAAAACACAACAGACATCCAAGTAATCGTTCAGCTACCTACTGCCACCGCTTACTAAGTTGAAGTGAGTTTTGTAGTTACTCTGAACTTTTCCGCTGGCTCTCCTAAACGTTAACCCCATCGCCTCAGGAGAGTTGCAATGCGAACTGTGCAAGGCTCGTCGCCTCAGCCTGCATCGAAGTGTAAAATTTGATTAAAAATGCACCAACTGCTCAATTGGTGCGGGTGAGTAAGAGAAAGAGAGGCGCCTACAAAATGCACTCACAGGTAGATACATTCTCATGCACTTGGCGCTCATTAGCACAGGCGCCTGGTAATCAACCTTTACAGCGTGTCTTCGTCGAATAAGCTATCAGAAAAAAAAAATGAAACAAAATCACCTCGCTCTCCGGCTGACCATTCGACCGACCAGAACAGCACAAAGGAACGCCAAAGGTGCAATTCGCATTGTTACCCGTTTTAAAATGCATTTCACCTGTTTATTAATTAGGTTGATTTTGTTTTAATTCAACATTAATGCTCTGGTGTCTGCTTGCTGTTATTGTTTTTTTTTTAACTTGTAAGCATTCGAGCGATCGCCTGATTTGATTTGCTTTCAGAACCACCCGGCGAAACAAACCAGTTCATACCCAGCTTATTATCATCCATCAAGCTACGCTGATCGTAACCGACATGCCATCATCGTTGTGCGTCTCAACATCGGAGGTGGTGTAGATTTTAGTCGACGTCGTCGTCAACTTCCGATGAGAGAATGTGTCGAAAAATTAAAAACAAATCTGCCTCATTTATAAGCAGATTAACACCCATCATCACCGAGCTGTTTGACTGCTGACAAAGACAAGTGTGAATCAAGTGTTGGTTGGTTTAAGTAGGTACTGCAACTAAACGAACATATGGCACCAGCTATGAGTGTGACTCGAAACGAAACGAACCGTAATCGCTATCTTGCGTGATAGAGGAGGACACAACCAAGTGCAATGCAAGTAAATTTAGTAAATGTCAGATGCGCTGTGCAGTTGGGTGTGCACCATAGTGCATTTTATATTTTGACACTTGATGATTGACGCTATTCATTATCAATGTCATACTCGGATTACTAACTGATAGTTTGGTACAGAATTGGTTTCAGATCACAGTATGTAGTTAAATGTTGATTTATAGCGGTCAGTTGGGTTAACGAGATAGTCGATAGACATAGATCAATACATGTTTGAGTGGTTAAAAGTTTGAATATAAAGGAATAGTTTTACATCGACCAACTATCAAGAAAATTTAACCTGAAAGTTTACTATAAGTTTTTTTTTATCTGTATTTGTGTGTTTTTTTTTCTTTCTCCAAAATGTTCAAGTCAAAAGAAAACCAAAAGTTGTATAGATATAAGTTTTTAGCCAATTCCGAATTTAAAATAAACGTGTTTTGTAAACCATACTTCAAATTCCCGCCCATCTTCCCATCGGTTCAATTGTTATTCCTATTAACCTCGAAATGGCCGCGAGTAATCGGTTCTATCCCCTTAACGTTAGTTTTTAGATAATTGATGTATATAAATATTAAAACTTGGCTCTGTAAAGTTGATTCGATTGAGCCTGAACAAATATATGATTTAAAAAAAAACTGTCAAGAAAAATCGCAAAAAGAGACAGTTTGTTATGACATTCCGTGCCGGGCATAAGGTCTACATTGCTTGTTCTGCAGTTGTAACCTGATGACGACTGGTCTTCCAGCACATAACATTATTTTAATTGGCATGTAAATCTACACAGCCATCAATTTTGCTCAGTTTTGAATCGTTTTTGAATCATTTTTGCCAAAAGTGGAGTCACTCATAGAGGGTGTTCCGATCAAAATTTGGTCAAACAGTAATATGTGTGAGTCGATCAAAGTTTTTATTAATAAATCAAATGGCCTGCCACACCCAATATTTCTTCGCGAACTTTGACAGTTTAATGTGATTGAAAATATCTGCTACCTTTCCCCGTTCGGATGCCGTATAAAATTCCTGTCCAGAAAGCTGTTTGAAGTCTGCCTTGACGTAAGTTTCATCGTCCTGTACCACGCAATCAAACTTCGTCAGTACGTCGAGTACAACTTTCGCGGTCGTGCTTTGGCCGACGGGTTTTGTTTATCTTCGCAATTTGGAGTCACCACTTTCTTGTAAGTCGACAGTCCAGCTCATTTTTTAGCTCTATCCACGGTTGAAGGCGCCACTTTCAGCTTCTTTGCGACATCTCGGACGGAGAGGTTGGGGTTCCGCTCGAAACAGCTGGCAACTCTTTTTGTCGTCGCTGTGGCCTCCGGCTGTCGATTTCCCCCCGATCCAGCTTTCCTGGCCGTCGACAAACGTTCGCCGAACACTTTTAATACGTTGGTAACAGTTGATTTAGCCCCATAGAACAATTTCGCCAACTTGGCGTGAGAGTAGTTTGAATTTTCGCCGTGCACGTGCAACATTTTGATGCGTTGCTTTTTTTTCTTCAACGACTTTTTGATAACTGAAGTGCTAATCTCAAAATCAAAATAGAGGCATGATGCTACACGCACACATCTTCAAAATGAGAGGTGTGCAAAAAATTTAATGCACAATGAAAGAAATGCGTCAAGTTTAAGTCGACCAAATTTTGATCGAAACACCCTTTAATATACTGCACCACCTCACGCATTCATTAGATTATTTGAAGCAAATTGATGTGATGCAGGTGTTCCACGTTGTACTGCTTATACGTTCCAGTTTTATGATGTGCGACAGAAGCCATTTGCTCTTTTTTAGCAAAAGCTAACTGAATATCTGTGGAAAGCAACGCGAGACAGTCGTTCGATCCCTTACCCCTACGGAAATCATATTGAGTATCTGAAAGCAGGTTGTTTGTCTCAACCCATTTGTCCAGGCGAAAGAGGATCATTTTCTCTAACAGCTTTCGAATACAAGATAGCACCGCGATGAGTCGATAGGAGTTGTGGTCGGACGCGGGTTTGCCAGGTTTTTGAATGGCTATAACTCTCATCCGTCTCCAATCATCCGGTACAATGTTGAGTTCCAAAAACTGATTAAACAAGTTCAACATGCGCCTCTTTGCGATATCTGGGAGGTTCTTAAGCAAGTTGAACTTGATCCTATCAGCCCCTGGAGCCGTATTGCCACACGAAAGGAGTGCGAGAGAGAAATCTACCATTGAAAAAGGTTGGCTATTCTCTTCTATCGAATTCGTGGTTTCGCGAGGAATCATCCGTGCCGGCACAGAATCTGGACAAACTTTTCGCGCGAACTTGAGGATCCATTGGTCCGAGTACTCTTCGCTCTCGTTGTTCGTAGTTCGGTTACGCAATCTTCGTGCCGTGTTCCAAAGAGTACTCATCGACGTCTCGCGCGATAGCCCGTCCACGAATCTTCGCCAGTAACCGCGTTTCTTGGCCTTGATGAAGCTCTTAAGTTCGCGTTCGAGAGCCGTGTATACTTCGAAGTGCTCAGGTGTTCCACGTCTACGGAAAACTTTAAACGCGTCGGACTTTTTACGGTAAACCTCGGTGCACTGTTGATCCCACCATGGAGAAGGAGGTTTCCTACGAAATGACGTTCCTGGAACTTGTCGAGTTTGAGCTTGAAGCGCGCTGTCTAAGATCAGGTTGGAGAGGAAGTTATATTCCTCCAGCGGTGGAAGCTCTTCTACCGTCGTTACGGCTTCCTCTACTGCTGTCCTGAACTTTGTCCAATCGATGTAACGGGTAAGATCATACACGACGTTGATGGATTCCGACGGATTGAACCCGGTGGCAATCGAAATTTGTATGGGCAAGTGATCACTACCGTGGGGATCTTGAATCACATTCCATGTGCAATCCAACGATAATGAATTCGAACAAAGTGTGAGGTCTAATCTACTGCCAATTGAGGATGGACCAGCCAAACGTGTTACTTCTCCATTGTTAAGAACTGTCATATTGAAGTTGTCACAGAGGTCATATAACAAGGAAGACCGGTTGTCGTCGTACAGTTCTCCCCAGCCTGTACCGTGAGAGTTAAAATCTCCCATGATCAACCGCGGAGCAGGAAGAACCGAACAAATATCTGAAAGTTGTTTTTGGTTTATTGAGGCTCTAGGAGGAATATAGACAGAAGCAATGCAAGGGCTTTTATTTAAATAACAGCCTGACATGCGACAACTTCAATACCTGAAATTAAAGGAAAATTCACTCTATAGAAGGAGTAGCAGTTTTTGATCCCCAAAAGTACTCCTCCTCCACCTGAATCCTCACGATCAAGACGAATAATGTTGAAATCATGAAACGCAAGATCGATTTCGGGAGAGAGCCATGTTTCACAAATAGCAAATGCATCACAACCGGTATTGTGAGCCAAAAATTTGAAAGATTCCAATTTAGGAACAAAACTTCGACAATTGCACTGCAGAACAGTGATCAAATCCCCGACCTCATTTGGAAAATTATCCATCGAAGGAAATGATTGCTGCAAGGAGGGGCCACTTAATTGTCAATTGCTTCAAGAAAGTCTTCACTGTGGGAAGCATTGCCAATACAATGCTTTTGAGAGGGTTAGAAATTTCGAGGTACTTGAAGACACCTTCGACAATGTTATCAAATGAGAACAGCCCAGTCGAGGAAGGGGCTTCTGTTCTTAAAATCGAGGCATCAGGGGTTTTGTATGTCCCCGGAAGAGATGGAAAGTCCTGGGTGTAGTTAGTGCTACGAAAACCAGGTGGAATTGGATTTTCCTTCTTTCCACCTTTGCTTGAAGTGGGCAGTCTGATTTCGGGTTTCTGCTCAGTAATTTTCCGTGGGCGGACGCGTCTTCGCTTCCTTGAAGCACCTTCCGGAAAACTGACTGATGTTCCCTCTTCAGCCAAATCAAAGTCAGACTCGTCATCTGACAGAGGAGCAAAGAGATTTGTATTGGCATCGGGTGATGGGGAGGCTTTTTTCACCATTTCGGCGAAAGATTGCCTAGAACGTTGTTTAAGCGAGCCCCGCGTTGTTTGTACGCCGGGCACGACGAGAGATCATGAGGAGGAGAGCCCTTGTAGAAAGCGCATTTTGGTGTGCTATCTGCGCAGGTACCATCCTCGTGTTTCTCCCCACAATTGGAGCAGCGTGCGTTATTGCCGCAATGGGAGGTCGTATGTCCCATCTGCTTGCATTTTTGGCAGATCATGACCCGAGGTACAAACAACCGCGCAGGTAGTCGAAGTTTTCCCAACTCGACGTATTGAGGGAGGGCTGAACCAGAGAAGGTCACACGAAACGAGTCTGACGGTGTAAACTTCTTTTCATCCTTAGTGATCGATACTGTGCCAAGTCTTTTCACATCCAGTATCTTCACTGGAGAAAGCAGGTGGTTCTTAAATCGACCAACCCCCTGTTTCAGCAGGATCTCAGAGTTCACACTCGTTTCGGTGACCACACCTTCAATTTCAATACCCCGAGCTGGGATATACACCCGATACTCGAGTGTAAAAAGCTGAGAGACAGCAATCTCGTTAGCTTGCTTAAGGTTGGACACAACGACCCGAAGTTTATTCGGTCTCACTTTTATTATTTCGGTCACGGCCGAGAATCGCTTCGTCAGATCGTTGGAGATCTGATATACATTAAGAGGTTTCGTTTTGGGCTGAAAATAGACAACCCATGGACCAGCTGAACCATCTGGATAAACACGTGACCGGATAACTTTATGAGCTACCCCATCATTTCGCGCCATAGATGATTCATCTTCCGACAAATCATCCATGGCTCTCACGTGGGAGTTTATGATGCTCAAACCCTCACGCAATTAAAAATAATCGAACACAGAAAAACAAACTAAAGCTAAAAACACTCTCTCACACACACACGCACTCACTCAAAATTAAATTACAATGTATTCAGGAGAAACAAAAACTTATCTTATATGTATCACTGATCTGCTGCAGCCGGTCAACGAATGTGCTGCTGCTGCCGAGCGACGATGTGTGGCCGCTTGTACGGGCCAGACGTGGAGCTCAGCGAATGAAAATGATGACGATGATGAAGACGCTGGTCGGTGGTGGTTGGCAGATGAACGATTGCACGCTACACACGATGGACTGCTGGTGTGCGTGCCGTGAATAGATGCGGAGCAGTATGGCTAAAAGATTGCTAATTGCAATTAATAGCGTCGTTGCACTGATTAACACACGTTTGCTTCATCAGAAAAAGCAAAACTCGATATCAACTACGATGAGGACACTATCGAGAGAAAAAAAAACTGCACTTGGAAACAACGCGTGACAAACTTCCAAAGCAACGGAGAGCGGACACAACGAACCGCACCGTTCGCTTGTTCACTGGACAATGACCGTAGGTTGTTGAACAACTTGAAAAAGTACATTGGCCTAAGAGACCCAATCTTCAATTGTAACCGATGGTAGATACTCTTTTCTTCCTTTGCCGACATTTAGATAGCTACCCCTTTTCCATTCCAAACTGAATTCATACAAGCCCTTCCTCATGGTGAAAATGGTAGTCTTAAAAATTCCTGAAATGACCAATGCACAATCGGGTCGTATCTACAACTTTCATGCAAGATTATTCAATATACAGGGTTGGCCCAAATAACTGGTGAAGCTTTTTATTTCAGTGTAGAAGTGTAATATTTCTGATACATATATTTGCATACATTGGTTTTTTATGCTGTAAAAGTTTGACATCAATAAGAAATGCAAGGATGAAACATGAACTGCAAGCTAAATCGAATTTTACAGTTGCACTTACAAGGTATGAGACCTTGCCAGATAAAGGCAGCTACAAGGAAAGAAGGAATATGCCTATCTTTAATCGATTGTACTTCACGGAGATGTAGGGAGTCAGGCACAATCGAATTCGCTACGATGAAAACGCTACGTGAACATATTTTATTTGCCGATCAGCGAATAAAATGGCCAAAGACCGCAACGTATCCCGAATAACCATCTAAAATGTATTTAAAGAAGAATTGAGATTTAGAGCATACAAAAATACAAAATATTCGGACTAACGGAAGCAAACACAAAGAATAAGATCATAAAATGTCGGGAACTTCTTGGTCGACACGGTGATTCGTTGAATCTTTTTTCAGATGTGAAAAATTTCGTGTTACAACATAGTCTAAATCCTCCGTCCTTTCAAAACATTGTTGAGGTAGTAATTGGCATTGATTCTAACACCTATTTCTATGAGAAGTAGAAGAAGTCGACTTTCCGAGGATATTTCTCCCTAAACCCTCAAGGATGTGTGATCTGCTCGAACTGGTAAAAGAATTTCCTGGATCGATGCTGCATAGATTCAAAATCTATGTAGCATCAATCCAGGACATCCCTCCAACACCGGTTTTCTCCAAGATTCTAAATGGGGTTGGAAACGGACTAAACAAGTTTTTTGCTATGTACTTAGTACTTGTACATTGTTGTATTGCTGAAACGTGCAGTTATTTTCAGTCCCATTTTTAGAAACGACTCTTCCAAATTTACACACAGAATATCGATATACCCCAGATATTTGTGCCATATTTGTGCCAGATTTGTTACAGCAAACCATGAGAAACAGCCCCAAATCATAACATTTCCTCCAGCGTGTTTCATGGTTGGAAGATGTCTGACCTACATAATTGCTTTTTCACGATACTCTTACACACTTAGAAAATTTTACAGTATTCGGTAATTTTTAACCGAACTTTCAACAGCTGATCGTTCGGTAATCCAATTTAATGGATTTCGGTAAAATTTGACAAGTTTCGGTAATTTTTTCACCGGAATACTGTAAATTTCACCGAATCCCGGTAAATCGGATTACCGAAAGTTCAGCTGTTGAAAGTTCGGTAAAAAATTACCGAATGCTGTAAAATTTTCTAAGTGTGTAGGTCTCTGTTACTTGGTCTGGATATAGTTATAATATTTAGTGTGACATGAATAATGTCAAATCTTTTCTCAAAACGGCAGAAAGTAACATTTAACAATATAGGTACTGTGTTATGTTATGTTTTCACTTTATTCTACTAGAATTTCGAAATGTTTCGAATTGATTTGGTTTTCAGTTATTCGAATTCTCAAAACATTGTTAGTGAAAGAACATCGAATCGAACTACATCAGATTGCTCACAGCAAGTAATATTTTTTCTGAGTTTTGAGATAATGGCTGCCATCGAGAATGCTTCAGTGAAGCCCTTAAATAATATATGCATGTGTATATGTGTATTCAATCATACACTCATGGTATTTTGGATGAAATCTGATTGCAACAATCTTTTAATTGACTATAAGAAGCGGCTTTAATCTGCTAGCTAGAAAATGTTAGTTCTGTTGCAGATCCCGCAATCCATTTCAGAATGTCTTGAGAGTCACGCCCATTTCGAGGTTAAATTCATATACAATAAGCCCCGCCGTATACATTACCGATATCATTTGGATCAGGGTACTGAAACACACTTCCAGATTTGGAAATTGAAAATGTTCAAACCAGGCGCGTATTTTGTGTTATTAAAAAATAGGCTTTTGTAATATATAACAGATCAGATAGATCTCACCAAAGGCCACGTCCGAAGTAACACTAGCTTGTTCAGTCATACAATAAAAATGTTCGATCCGCCCATAGTCAAATAAGATATATTCGGAAACTAGCATACCATCTATTATTAGTACGTATCCAGAGTGATAAGAAGTATAAGAAGTCAGTACATTCAACTCATGTAGATTTATCCTAATGAGTAATACACTAAAAGTACCATTCATTACTGTTTGATATAACCAGATTGCCTTAGCTCGAATTCACTAACTTAACGACTCCAAAACCGCAAAAACATAACAAGCAAAGCAATGTTCATCCTGCATCGTCGTTCTACAGCAAACGTAACGCTTGACCCAACCAAAAGCACGCTGCATCAACGACATGACTCAATTCAGCTGCTGTTGCTGCTGTCGCTAATTTCACCATCGTCCGAGCGCAGAAGCGTGGCTCCCTGTCTGGCGCCTTACTGATTCCGGAACGAGAGGCAAGGCAATGCAGACAGAAAGTGCGATTGAGTGATTTCTGCCCCAAAGGCACCCAGGCCAATAGGATAATTCAAATTGTTTTATTTAAACACATCATCATCGACGTCAAAATCATCTGTTTCATGAACAACTAGCATGCAGCAGCAGTGGATCGAATGCCAGAGAGCCATCATTAACCATCATCGTTGTTAGAGACCTGTTGCACTGACCACCCCGCTCGTGAACTCCGGAATTTTCAGGGTCGTAGCTAGCTTCCTTCAATTTAAAGTTATGACGAAGTTAACGAGAAGATTCATCCCTGATCGAATCTCTTCAACGTGGCGCTAAGGCTTTCGACGCCTGTGGAAGAGAAAATTGGGTAAGATAGCGCTTCCTCTTCTGCTATAGTCGATGGTGTGCTGGCAGGCAGCGAATGTGTTGTTTTCCTGCAACAGTATCGAGTTGGCTCAATGGTTCGAGCAGCATCGGACCTCCCGGGACTATAGACACATGACCATCGTGGAAGATCATTCTTTTGTCTGGCTCTGGAAGAAGGAACCCTCAACTCTGCTGTCTGGCGATCCCCGTAGTTAGTGTGGTGTGGAAAGCCTCCGTTATGAGCGTTTTTATTTTCGCCACGACCTGCGCGATCCGGTGCACGTTAACACGATGTTTTCTGGTGTCCTGCTTTGCTTTGAGCCCATTGAAAATTGCTAAATGGATTGAAATGGTAGCCTGTGGCAGGAAGCATAATTTTCAGCAAAAATTCGTACAAAAAAGATGTGTGCGGTTAAACAAACACAACAAATTATGAAACATTCCCGTCACGATTTTTTTTTTTCGAGAGAGTAGGATTAAAATAGGTTCTCAGTTGGCAACTGGACGGGATTTGATTGGTAGCTGATGCTTAATTTTAGTAAGCATAATAAACGCGATAGATACCTAAGTGGGCAAAAATGAATTATTTTATGATAAACAATCTACAGTACCTAAAATAAGGCTTAAACTTTATTAGTGATACTATCCACCCAAAAGTATCATAAACTTTTGCCTTAATAATACAGGCAATAATTTTGCGTGACTCTTGTCCGATTGTTCGGGTGTTGATTGAAAATAATAACACTCAAATGCTTCGTTCTGACTCACAGATCAAACAAAAAAAAAACATCAAGAGGAAAAAACGCAGTTCGAGGGAAAAACAAACAAAAAAACACAACTGCGTGGAAACGAGTTAAACCGAGTGGAGGTAGCTCCTCTTGATCAGGGTAATTTCGCCAACAACACAACCACCGTTCCTTCCCCACCATCAGTCGAGTGTGGAAAGGTGCAAAGCTTCAAAAAACGAAAAGGCAAAAAAGCAATGCACACAACCACCTCGCTCGTCATCATCACCCAAACGCTTGATCATGCTCCCGTCATTGTCTTGTCCACGGCTGCATAGACTGGCTGGTCAGGGGAGCCAGGGGCTGTACGGGACCTCACACTCCCTTCCAATAGGTACGCATTCTGTACCCAGCCAGGCCCTGAAAGTCGTGAGCACTTGGAGACGCGAAAAAAATGCATGCTACCAGACATTGGACCATGAATATTCATACCCTATAATAACTATATCAGCATTACTGCCAATAGCGTTAATAACAACAATAATGCCAAAAAACGGCTCGAGTGATGCGGAGAGGATATAACGCTTGCGGTGCTGTGGAGGGTGGAGGGCTACTATGATGGTATGATTGAAGAAAGGAAAAAAAGGTGCTTGCGAAAAATTGAAAACCGTTTTCAAATTTTGAATCAAAAAATTCATGAAAATTAATTCAAATCCAAGATTTCCGAAGAGGGCAAAAACGTCATGTTTCACCGGGTGTTGATGAATGCTGAGGATTGCCTTTTGGGAAGCTGTCGTTTTAGAGGTAGAATGTTCACGTTTTTTTTTTTTCTGAGGATTATTGGTTTCTTGGCTTCGAGTACGGCGTATGATAGTTTAATTAATTTGATGTTTTAAATCAGCAATCATTTTCTTCTTTTAGGCGAGACAAATATATGAACAATATACAAATCAATACAAATTGTGGTCATTTTATGTTTATAAGATGTCCAGTATTTGATTGGATCAAATGGTTGCGAGTGTGCTTTCGTTATCCTCATCATTTGTGAGTATGTGGCAAAAAATTGTATGTATTGTTTGTTCTGGAATGCTGAAAGTTTTTCAAACATGATTTGATGTATTTTAATTACAAGCCTGGCAAAATGTTTGGAATGCTTGCAAGATATATTTTTATATACATGACAGATTATTCATTGAAATTCGAGAATGAAATCAGACCACAATTGATTTCAATTGACGCTTTGGAAGTATACCTCACCATTTTGATTTATATATGGGAAAAAATCTTGCCTAACCATTTGCGAGAGAACTTATATTACCCATTCCCCCCTATATATTAATATATATATATATATATATATATATATATATATATATATATATATATATATATATATATATATATATATATATATATATATATATATATATATATATATATATATATATATATATATATATATATATATATATATATATATATATATATATATATATATATATATATATATATATATATATATATATATATATGATATTCCCGCCACTTACCCCTACAAAGGTTTGAGCTAGACGATTTATCTATTGGATTATTTATTTAAAAACAATTCAACCAGTTATACAAAACAAAATAACGGACTGATTACATCTACAGATGTAAACTTCTTCCAAAACTGTTCATTTGCTGCCACTACTCCATGTCGTTTCTGAAGTGGTGTGCTGCCAACAAGATCGATTTTGTCCCCAAGCTAATGAATTCTCCTAATGTCCAGGGATTTCGATCAATCGAATGCTCCACCAACCACGATGCTCAACACATGACCAAATAATATGATGTCGCTCAGCCCAACTCGGTATAAATGAGCGTTCGAAGAATAATGATTGGACATGAGGCGAGACATCACACGAATGTAGTCTCGACCCAGTTCCGTCCCTCCAAACCCAGATTTCTTCGACACCTTTGGGATGATAGAATAGTGTCATCGCCCCAAATCTCCTTTACTCCATTTATACTGCCAGCTGACGAGTGACTGTTGACGAAAAATAGTAAAAAAATCATTAATGGCGATTTGTCGATCGTAAATATCGCCTTTTATAGCGCCCACCTTTGCAAGCGAATCCGCTCTCTCATTGCCCAGAATTGCGAAAATCATTGCCCAGAATTGAAAAATGAGATGGGACCCATACAAAGGTGATGATAAAATGACGCGAAGATACAGCACTTAGAAGCTCCTGTATTTTCATGAGAAAATACGAGGAGTGCTTTACCGGCCTCAAAGAGCGAATAGCCTCTATAGAACTGAGACGATCCGTAAAAAAGTAATACTGATCCGGTGTTAGTGAGGCAACAATTTCTAGCGTAAAGTGTATTGCCGCTAATTCATCGACATATACAGAACAAGGAGCTTGAAGTTTACGATTGGCGCTATAAATTTCATTAAATATACCAAAGCCTGCTGACTCCTCTATCAATGATCCGTCAGTGGAGAACGATTTAGTGGAATCAACTTGGCCAAACTTTGCAGCATCTGGGATTCCATGAAGCTCCTGCTTCATTGATAAATCAAAATGAACCGAATTATCGAAGTAGGAGAAGCAAACACGATTGGAAATATTCGGCGAAGGGCTGACATCCTGTGTTATGTGCAAATGGTACGAAGTCATGAAGCGGGTTTGAGGATTCAACTCGAGAAGCTTCTCAAAGTGTTCGATTAAAGACTGTATTTGATGAAATTAGGTCACCAAAAATTTTCCTTGAGCCCGATTCTTTTCAAACTTTCTGGAAATAAAGTACTACTAAATGGTTAAGTTTTGACATCATTGGTTAATTGAACCTCTTCTCCCAACCCAAATGCCCGCACCTTTGCCTTGACCCCTTTCATCAAATTTTGGGCAATGATAGGACCGACTTGCTTACTTACTTTTAACCACACTTTCTTTAGTTCGTTTTCTATCAGTTTTGAAGTTTTAACGAGCTTTGCCTTCATGATTGCCCAAAATTTTTCAATTGGGCGAAGTTCCGGAGTGTTTGGAGGGTTGACGTCTTTTGGTATAAAAACTACATTATTATCTTTGTACCAGTCTAAGACGGGCCGGGCATAGTGGCAAAATGCCAAATCCGGCCAAAACAGTGTCGGGCCATCGTGAGATCTCAAGAAGGACAGAAGTCGTTTTTGGAGGCATTCGTCCTTGTAGATTTGTCCGTTGACGGTCCCAGAGGTGATGAAGGGCTGACTCATTTTGCCACATCCGCGGATCGCTTGCCAGACAAGGAATTTTTTTGCGAATTTCGACAGTTTCTTCTTCCGTACACTCTCCGGAACGGCCAACTTAGAGGTGGCGACGTTGTGTTCCTGTCCTGGCATTTGTTTGGTGTCGGCTTTAATGTAGGTCTCATCGTCCATCACAATGCAGAACGGTTTTGTGAGCCACTCCCTGTACAGTTTTCTTGCACGAGTTTTGGCTACCGAGTTCTGTTTATCGCTCCGGTTCGGTGCCTTCTGGACCTTGTACACATGTAATCCAGAACGTTTCATTGTTTTCTGCACAAAACAAACTGAAACTTTCGCCTTTTTCGCAACATCCCTGATCGAAATGTTGGGATAACGCTTAAATAGGTTCAATACCATCCTGGCCTTCTCCGGATTTGATGTGCCACGTTTTTTGCCACTACCATTTTTCCGCTTGGTTGTCTTACGGTCCTTGAACGTTTTGATCACATGAGATACGGTTGAATGTGCGATTCCGAGCTGTTTTCCGATCCATCGATGAGAAGCGTTTGGGTTTTCGAAGTGAGTGCCCAAAATTTGTTGGCGCACTATTTCTTCATTCGAAGCCATCACTGAAATCACTCGACCGATTTTCACGAAACTTATTACACAATTGACACAACACAATGAAATACATTCAGTTAAAATTTCAATAATTTTTACCCACACGCTAAAAAGTTACGAACAATTGCGTGTGTCCAAATTTCATCGAATACAGTCTTTTCCTGGGGATTCATAACGTCACACCTGGTGAGGAGCCGGAGAGATAACTCTGTAAACCGATCCGAGAGTGGCAACATGCCTCATGGTGTGAGTCGAGTGCATGCGACCTAACGCGATACGAAGACACCGATACTGAATACGTTCCAGTTTTATGATGTGCGACCGAGCCGCTGACTGAAAACAAAAACAACCGTATTCGATAACCGACAAAACCGTTGTCCGGTACAACGTAAGAAAATCTTGTGGATGCGCTCCCCACAAATGTAACAATCTAATAGTGTATTTTTGAAGTTTTCATAGAAATACTGTAAAGCAACCATTATAAGTCCTTTAAAACTTATTGATTCATGAATTACAGGTCTTTTTGTGCGTAAAAAATTACTTTTAGTCAGCCTTTAGGTTGAATAATGAGAATAAGAAGTGAAAATAAGGAATGAATAAGTCCTTAAAATAAGGACAATTTGAAAATTGTGTATAGAATAAGTATGAATGCGAACAAACTGCAACGTTATGTGGATAGCACAATCAGGGGCTGGATGGTCAGAAAAAAATATGTACTTTTTTATTGTCATGAATTACTAGCGCATCGCCCCCAAACTAGAGCCTGTACTCGAAAAAAATGCACCAGACAAAAGTGTTCGCCAAAAATTTATTTTAAGTCGGATTTTCTTGAAACTTTCATCTACAGATGAATGAACCAGGGAATGAACTAATACATATGGATTATGTTTTGGCCTGATTACTTTATTTAATTTGCTTTCCATTGCTGAAAGCCCGCATCTTTCCCTTAAGACCCCTCATTACATTTTGTGCAATGGTGGAGCCGACCTTTTCGGTCACTTTCATCCATTCTTTCTTCAACTCCAGCTCGTTCTTAAACACCTTGGACGATTTTCGAACTTTGGCCTTCATTATGGCCTAAAATCTTTCCACCGGACGAATCTCTGGTGAATTTGGGTGGTTTGCGGTTTTTGGTACAAAAACAACGTTATTGTCCAGCGTCGATCGCGCGTAATGGCATGATGCCAGGTCCGACCAAAATAATGTCTCGCCTCCGTGGGACAGCAGGAAGGGCAGCAGACGCTTCTGGAGGCACTCGGTGCGGTAAATTTCGCTGTTGAAGGTACACGTTGTGATGTACGGTTTACTCAGTTTACCGCATTGGCATATGGCCTGCCAGAGCAGGTATTTTTTTTGGCAAATTTGTCCACTTTCTTCTTCCTTATGTCTCCCGGAACATCAAACCGTGATTTGGCAACGTAGAACTCCAGCCCCGGTATCTGCTTTGCGTCTGCCTTGATGTAGGTTTCGTCATCCATAACCACACACATCGGTTTCGTTAACCACTCTCGATACAGCTTCCTTGCGCGGGATTTGGCCGCCGTGTTTTGTTGATCACACCGGTTCGGTGCCTTGCGGACCTCCAATACACGAAGCCCAGCTCGTTTCATGGTTTGCTGAAGGAACCAGGCGGAACACTTTGCCTTCAGAGCCGCGTCACGAATCGAAAGGTTCGGATTACACTTGAAATAATCCAACACCTTCCGGGCCTTCACAGGGTCAGCTGTCTTCGATTTTCTTCCACTTCCAGCCCGCCGCTCGGTCGTCTGGGACTCCTTAAACGATTTTACTACCCGAGACACAGATGTATGGGTGATTCCCAGTTGTCTTCCGATCCATCTCATGGTCGCAGTCGGATTTTCCATGACGGCGCGCAAAATTCTCCGGCGATTTTCTTCTTGTTTCGATGACATCTCAATAACCACTGAACCGATTGTTATGAAATTTTGCGCAAGTAAACAATTCACTCCACTAGTTATACCCAGATTTTCATCAATTTTTACCCACGGACAAATAAGTAACACGGATAAAAATGGTGCATTTTTTTCGAATACAGGCCTTAAATGCATCATCCATCATGACTCCCAACGAGTAACCTCTCAAATATTGTCATAATAACACAGCTAATCAAAACAAATACAAAGAATACCGAAAACCGAACGAATGATGTAAATAATGGTGTACTTGGAACTAATAAGGTTTTAAAGTAGTGAGTCAATTTTAAATAGCTAGTTTCCTATTGATTTTCGAGCAACCATTTCGTTTGCCTTTCTCTTTTGAGAGTTGTTTAGAGGACTGGAATAAAAGAGGGGGGGGGGGGGGAGGGGTGTTTACTATTTAGCGCAGGTAAAAGAATTTGCCGCTCGATTTGATCATAGACTGCTTATGCAGAAACAGTTCGTTACCCACCCCTAAGTCAAATAGAGACGTAAAAACCAGTCTATTTGATTTCTTGAATGGTGCTTCTGTTTTACCATCTTGGAAAGCAAAGTAACTTTCACTTCTCATGCTCTTCCGATTATGTTTTTGAACTAAATTATCTTTGACAAAAAACATGAGTACTCGTACTCATGCGTAACTAAAATAATAACAACTGCCCGAAACAAGACGACAACTGCTCCAAAAACAAGACGACAACTGTTTCAACTTAAAATTGTAAAACTTGACAAGAACCCCAATGAACATAGAGTCGCATATGATATTTAATGCATATGAGCACAACGTCAATGCGGTATCACACATTCGTCCATTTACATCCATGTAAACTGTACCACTTCCAGTTTAAACTCCAATCCGCTATCATATGTGATTTTGTGTTTTTTGCGGGGTTTAGCACGTATCCCGAATATCCGTAGCCCAAAAATTCCTGCGATCAAAGAACCAGTGCAGTAAATTTCAGTAACGTTCTGTATTTCGTAAAAGTATATTTTCGTCCGAACAAGCTATGTTCCCTGAAGGATATACAGTTTGCTAACTCCATGAGATGTTCTTCAAAGATTTTCCAGAGTCTTATTAGTTTGATTGTTTTTCTTTTTGTCCGAGATTTGAATTGTGCGAAAAGTATGCGTCAGCGACTGGATAGTTAAAAAAATCCTGCCATTTTGTTAAGGAGTTCCCTGATGTCTGGTGAACTTACGACAGCCAATCGACACAATTAAGCAGACTCAAGGAAAAGTAACATCTACGAGATGGGGTCATACAGTATGCGTCAGAAAATAATGAGACTCAAACATTTTTAATTTCATTCGAGCTTTGTATCTTTATTTATTTATTTATTCGTCAACAGATAAAAATGTTTATAGCCATTACAACTAGATAACACTAAATTACATACCATGACTAACACATACATCTTCGGAAACAACGCTTATTAACATCACGGGATACATTAAGATTAAACACGTTATAGCAACTGTTGAAAACGCGACACATGTTTAGCACAGGTTTGTGTTTGCCGTAGTTGGTCCTTGAGTGCCGGTTTATAAAGAAAGATTGTAAACTTAGGTTTCGTCATCGAGTGTTGATGTTCAAGAGACCAAGTAAAGTGGAACAGTCGATGTTTCCCTGGAGGAGGTCACCAACAAAACACGCTTTGGCCACCATACGCCTCTTTTCCAACAATTCCAGACTGATGAGCTTACACCGACTTTCATAACTTGGCAATCTGTGAGGGTCTTGCCAACGTCGCAAAGCAAAGCGTATAAACCTTCGCTGAACGGCTTCGATCCTCTGGACTGCTTTTTGGTAGAAAGGTGACCAAACGACAGCACAGTACTCCAAAAAAGGACGAACCAAAGAGCAGTATAGTGCTTTCAGACAATAAACGTCTGTTGCGAAGCGGAAGATGAATCCTAACTGCGATGAGGCTTTAGAAACAATATAGGCAATGTGGTTCTCGAATGACAGTTTGGAGTCGAGCATTACTCCCAGATCCTTGACTGTTATTTCACGTTTCAAGCGTGTTCCTCGAAGGATGTAGTCGTGGAGTTACATCGCTCATTTTCAGCCAAAGGAGATAGCCGAGCATTTGGATACATTTAAGGACATTCTGTTGATCCAGCACCAGTCGTCGAACACTTGTAGTTCCTGCTGAAGGAAATCGGCGTCTTCTGGACATTTTATGACGTAGTACAGCTTTAGGTCGTCCGCGTAGGATAATTTCAGGCATCTGAGGACCAAGTTCACGTCGTTCATACATAACAGGAAAAGGAATGAACCAAGCTGACTGCCTTGCGGAACGCCGGATGTTACTTTAGTATCAAATTTATACATAAGCTGATTTAACATTAAAGATTACGATTCATTTTTACTCAATATGTCTGCCATTTGCATTTATGACCGCTTCCATATTGTAATTTTCATTTGAATATATTTTATAAATATTTTTTTATTATTTACTTTTGACTTTTTAAATAGTTGGAAGAAAGTGACCAGGGACACAGAGAAAAGCGGGTCTACGACACTCAACATTTTTGGCGAAATGTTAAGTGGAAGTGGATAGGTTTATCTCGGTGACTCCAGACGATGCTTCCAGACGATGCCAGAATCTTTTGCAGACCTGGACAATATAGTCAGATGAAATTTCTTTCGAATGCATTGTTATGGATGTGCGTAAAGAGTTCAAGTCAATCTCTTTGGACCAGAATTGGAGCATATTGTCCTTCAACCACATTTGTGTTTTCTTTTAATCCAAGGCAAAACATGATCCTTAAGGATTCCTATGTTCACATCTGTTTTCACGTTCAGGCCTTCTTTGATAAAAAATGGAATTCATTTTGTTAGCCATCGGAAGCAACCAATGGTGCGATGGTTGGACACGCTGTCGACAGTAAACAGCTTCTCGTCCGTGAACAGAATTACAATGGACATCAGTTCACTAAGCAGCGAAGACTCTAAATTGCTGCTACACTTTGGACAGTAAACAGTTGTCTCTGCATTTTCCTTTAAGTCATATTTCACCCCTCTTCTTACCGTTGCTTCTTATACACTAGCCTGCCTTGCCTTTTTTCTTATGCTCTGCACGGGATTACTGTATCAACACTGGCGTTCTCACAAATCGATTCCTACCACTTCCAGGTTTTCTTGGTACTGCTGGGCGTCCAATTGATACCTTGATTCGAAGTACCAGTAGTTCTTGAACATTTTACTAGAGCCATGATATCCGAAACTGACTTCGGGGCGAGAAGTAATCTGAGGGATTTATACTTGTTGTACATTTTTCACAAAATCTTCCTTAACCAATATGTTTGTCAACAATAACTGACACCTGGAGTCAAATGTTGTAAACCTAGGGTGAACGGCATGAGTGATAAGATAGTACTAGAAAGTCTCAAAATTTTTTGAAGCATACTGTACACACATCATAAACAAGGTGTAATCGATGGGAGGTTCTCCCAGGCCCAGCAACTGATGCAATTTTTAGTTCATTTGCCACCTCCACCTTCATTTTTCAGGGATGTTAAAGGAACATTGAAATAAAATCCGCACGATACAACCGCGCCAAATCGACGCAACCCGTGTAAGACATCTTCATGCTTTTATATTGAATAAGCTTCTTTATAACCAAATCTAGTCATATATAGGTATTTTCAACCGTTATAAAACTTATGTGTTGCTTGGGAAATGTAAGATTTACTTACGTACGTGTAGAACAAGTTGGATGATCAAGACATTGAAACATTCTGAGAGATCTTTAGGAAGTGTACATGAAATTTTGAGAAACTCTGAACGAAACTGAATTCAGTACACAGTAAGAATTTGAATCTATTCTGTGTGAACTTCCTGTGAAAGAAAACTGCAAAACATGGATCTCGAGGTATTTTAAAAATTATCTTCTGCTTGCGTCTCGATGTTTTAAGAAAAAAATTACGGATAATCATCAGATGAACGTAATTAAAAAGATCAGGATTAAATGCCAGAAATGCTGAACATTGAACATGAAAAAAAGAAAGAACTAACAAAAATTAAAATAAACATGAGAAAGAGCTGTTGAAGTTCTATTGCAAAATTGCACAAGACTTTAGATGGTGATCTTGTAGGACGTTTAAAGATCCATAAGAATTTCAAGCTAAACTCAGATGTTAAGACAATAGAAGATTGGATGAAAACAAAGACAAACTACGACGTTCCCTTCGAAGTGGTTAAATCAAGCCGCTATGCAGGCTATGGGAGTCTGGTGAGCGTCCAGGTTGCATTTACACGACTTTTACAACACTGGGTCGAAAATGGAAGATAGTACTGGAGCCTGGGTTTATGGCCCTGGAATTAGGAAAGCTATACCAATGGGACATAGTCCAACGGTATTTCAAGCAGAAATTCATGCCATTATTGAAGGTGTGAATATTTGTTTAACGAGGAAATACAGATTTGCAAAGCTCTGCATTTTTTTCCGATAGTCAAGCAGCTCTTAATGCGCTTAAAGCTTTTACATGTAAATCGAAGCTAGTGAGGAAATGCATTCTTTCTTTAAGAAAACTGGCCAGTAGGAACGAAGTAACTCTATACTGGGTGCCCGGCCATTGTGGTATTCATGTAAATATTTTAAAGAAGACAGATATAAAAAGTTGACAGCCTAGCATGAAAAGGTTCAGCATAAAAAAAACGTCCATGGTAGTATCAAACTGGAACGCTACGGATACATGCAGACAAGCCAAGAGATTTATAAGACCAAGTGCAGTAAAAGCCCGGATCTTACTAAATCTTAGTAAAAAAGACCTTTGGGTCATTACTGTTCTGTTGACTGGTCACTGACCGAGTAGGTATCACCTAAATAAAATTGTAAGAATGCATTCTACAGAATGCCATTTTTGACAATTTGCAACTGAAACTGCAGAACATATGCTCTGCAGCTGTGGAGCATTATTCAATCAAAGGATGTCAATATTTGGAAAGGGGTTACTAGAGCCCCTGGAATTTGGCAAAGCGATCTTAGGTATTAGACTTTATCAAACAAGTCGAGCCTAACTGGGATCAGGGCCTATGTCAACCAATGTCCATCACACATTAATTGTGACAGGCCATTTCACTTGCACCAAATCAAATATGGGTCATACAACAATAGTCTTTTGAGTTTTTTTTTGTTCCAGAATAATATCGATAAGATTTTTCCAATTTCTTGTAGAAATTTCAAATAACAAATGTTGCGACCCTTTTGCAGAGTTTGAATTAAGAGAGGGGATCAGCTCTATTAAAAAATCGGTTTTAATGATTTCTTCTTGGCCATCTCACTCACGTTTGTCATACACTTTCATGTTCATACTAAAATTATATATTTTCTGCTCACTGCTTTACTATCCCTGCTGGAAATGTGTTCTTCTGATGACAATGGCGAAAAACATTGATTGGAATGCTGGCTTGCAACAACGTAGGACAGGTTTTTGTTACAGTACTATTATAGATCGTTCTGGCCACGACTATTTCAAAGCAAAGCAACACAATCAGAAACAGTTCCCTTAAAACACAAGCCTGTTGTTGCTGTCTGTAGCCTAGCAACGAAAACGTACCAATCAACGATAAATCATTAACGTCGTTTTTAATTTACATTTAAATTGCAATATAATTACGAGTCTGGATGGGGCGTTGAAAGCTGCGGTGGAAGTGAGAAATATCTAATGAATATATGCGCACAGATCGCACACGCGTGCTAATGTGTGCCTTATTAAAATTGTTCCAGTCGAATGTGGAAAAACTGCTTTATAACAACTTAGATCAGATCAGCACTCTAACACCTTCTTGGGGATTGGTTTTTGTGGACTGTTTGTCAGATTCTTATGCAACGGTGTTGATGAATAGTTATGGTTCATTATAACTAGATCGTCAACAAAAAGGTGACGAGGTGAGTTTAAAACGGACCTCAACAAACACAGCAGATAAGCTCCTCGTGACTATTTCCATTCACAATCGACGCCGTCAATACTTTATAACCTTTGTCAAAATCGGAAGCGTGGGAAGTTCATTCAAAGTTAACCTGATCCGCCGTAAAAGCAAACCGACCAGCAGCAGCTTCGAGTGTATCGGATTTCATCTTCCCAGTCGAAACGATGAACGGGACTCGCTGCCTCCCTGACCACTGGCCGACTAAATTTACCGTGAAACAGCGGAGACGGGCGTCTTCGGGCTTGTTTCCTTGTCTCGGGCTCGATGACGCCAAATAATTAGCTTAAAATGGCCATAAATCTCTCATTTATTTCCTTCCCCGGGTTGGCCACATGGCACGAGTACGAAGTGGCTGGTGATGAAGGGGCTTCTCACGGGGTCGGTCGTCAAAACGGTCTGAGACCACGGCGCATACTATTGAAAACTGATCATTCCGCGCAACCCTGCTTCGTCTTGCTATTCTACGGAACTAATAAACCTTCGAAAGGTTTTTTTTTGTTGATATTACTGTTCTGTAACAAAACAAACGGGAAGATGGTGATTGGATTCCGTGACGACGACGACGACGACCACGATGATGATGATGATGGCGACACGGCGAAGAGAAGCAAGTTTTCATTCATAAATATAGTGTTTCGAGCAGCTACGATTCACAAAATAATTAATATTCAAATGAACGATCCACCAGTTCATTCATGAGAAAGTGAGAATAGCAAGTCGATAATATACGGAAGATGTTAATACAACCGTGAGATTTTCGGCCGTTTCGATCAGTGTGGGTCATGTTAGGTGGTTTATGGTTTTGGGACTGAGATCATGTTAATTATTTTTATCCATCCTATCGTGGCGGGTATCAATGAGAGACAAGGGAGGAAAACGGCTACCACCTGGATCATTGAAACATTCAACTCCTAAATAATTCAATACGGTACTTATACATCAGTAGAGGTAATGTTTTACAAAGCCCCGGAGGTGATGGGTTCGATTCCCGGTCTGGTCGAGGAAATATTTTGTGTAGGAAATTTTCTCGACTTTCCTGAGCATAGAGTTATCATTGTGCTTGAAACATAATTCATTTATTTTATTTAAGAAAAAAAAATTAAGCACAGTATCCTGAAATATCCTGACAACATCTAGGTTTGTGCAATCAAAAATTGACTCAGTGTTGCCAACAAAAGGAAGACATTATAACAAAAAAAATCATAAAGGGAACACGAAGCATGTGGAAGATTTGTATTGCAAATCTGCTGGCAAGAAAAAACTGCATTGAACACACTATATCGACCCGTTTTAAATTTCAGAGCCGCCATCGACTATCAGAGCTTATTTCAAGTGATCGATGTCTAAAACAGTAAGAAGCTGAGAACAAATCTCAAATTACAATTCAAAATTGAACAATGTAACTTTTGAGGATTTAGAGGTTTATCTAATTCCGCGCACCATTTCTAATAAAACGAAACGCGGTTTTTTTTCCTTCGTTTATTTTCCGTCAGTCTATTTCCTCACAACGTGGTGACACCCACCGACGCCAAGAACACGACTACACCACCTGGACCCTACATGTCGCACTCATTAACACATGAGCCGGGACCAACGGCTTTACTTCCCTTCCGAAGGAAGACGTGACCAGATTTTTTCGCCTCAGAAAAACCACCAATCTCAACTGGGATTGAACCCAGACCCACTGGGGACCCACTGCCAAGTAGCAGTCACGCTTACCACTACACCACCGGCGCCGGCAAAACGCGATTGTGAATTAAATTGGCCTTTTCAAGTTGATTGCCATATCAAACATAATTTTAGTAACTGCTTTTGTAAACGAACACCTTGATTTCCTATTTCTTGGAAATAAAAGACAAACATCACAAACAAATTGCTCCAAATCATAAAAGAAACAATTTTCCAGAACATTATAATGTTGAATCTTGAATTTAAGATTTTTCGTATCAGAAAATTGCTAGACTTTCTTGACAAAGGATACGGTTGTACTTGCTATAGAATCAAATTAACGCAAATATGCTACAAGCATGTACCCTCGATGACTTTCAATAAATGTGAAAGTGCCTTTAGAACACTAAGTTGAGAGCAAGTAATAAGCTTAATGTGAAAAGCAATAAGCTTGAAATACATGTCGGTTTTAATACATGATCTTGCTGAGAGCCCAAAAAGAAAAGGTTGTGACTTAAAATATGCTTGTCCTGTTGTTGAATTGAACAGCCTTTTTTCTGGTAGCTATGTAGTTTTGTTTTTATATTAAATCATGTATTTGTACAAGCTCAATCGAATTAACTTTACCGAGCCATGTTTTCATATTTATATACATCATTTATCTTAAAACTAGCTATGTAGTTTAATTATGATCCTTTCTTCCGCCAAATCCATACCAATTCGGATCAACAACCCAATCGAGAATATCTTTAGCAGCCCATCGGTACTGGAAACGAGGTGTCCCAGCAATGTATCATTACCCGCGACAGTACAGCTAATTGGGCTGAATCGTAAATCAATCGGCAGCCTACGGAAACTGCCCACTTGTACGTATGTGTAACACTGACCGGGTACTGAATATGTTGGGCAATCTGGTGTGGTGAAGAACAGGGCAGACATTGTAATAATGAGTTGTAGTTTTTTTTTGTTTTCATTTTCTGTTTATAGCGTGAGACACGCACGACTTTTTCCCGCCGAACTCACATGAGTGTACAAACAAACGAGAGATTGAGGGCAAGTTTCGATTTGAAGAGCAGATGAGGTGTCAATGTGCTCGTTGGCTAACAGTTGACACCATGGAGCGTTGAAAGTTCCGGCAAGATTGATCGCTCGTCATGTAATTATGCACAAATTTACACCTACAGCACACTCACAACAATCGAACCTGCAATTCAACCGTCCTTCAACACAACATCTAAAAGTTCACTGTCACAGAAATTGAAATGATATGATTTTATCGAAAGCACTAGCAAATTGATTCCGTTTGCCTCTGCGTTTAAAAACGTTGATAAAAGCAAAGATAATTGCCTCCCATAAACGGGATCGCTAAATTTAATTTAAATATTACAAAAACGTTAATGAGCTAATTTTCGTCGTGAGCTTTTAGATCAGTTGTCTGATCATCAAAACCCAGAAAGAACACAGGTAGAAACAAAAGCAAAATCCATTAAAAGTTATTATCTCTTGGGCCGCGTGCACCACACACATATTTTCCCTCATAACAACTCGCTGCTGGTGGCGACGACAATTTTTAATTATAATTGATCAAATTTCAATATCCTGGGTCCCCGAGTGACGCCAGCGAAGCAGGGTAGGATAGGAAATGCAGAAGACAGTGAAACGACAGGCGAAGGGCCAAGTATGCGAAAATTACTCGGAACCATCTGCCCTGGGGTCCAACACGTTGTGCTGTGCTGTCGTCACCCAGTCAGTCAGTCGGTCAGTTGAGCAGTCACGAACCTCTAGGCACTGCTGAAGCACCGTCGTCATATTTACCGGAATTTGAATTTGGAATTTCGGACCGGAGTGAGTGTGGGCCTGCATCAGTTTTTAAAATTGTTAAACAGCAAATCAGGCCTAGTTAAGAGAATTTGTATTTTTGTCGACAAGGAATTCCTCGTGCATTACATGCAATACAAAGAAACATACCCAAATCTCAATTGTTTAGCTGTTTTTCACTATGCACTTAAATTGATAAGTAATAACGAAGTAATTAAGAACTTTCCACTAGCTCAATTAGCTTCAAAAACATAAAACAAAAACAAAAACAGAAATCATAAACCAACAATATAACAAGTGGGCCACACGATAATGCGTTGTCTTCAATAAAGAATAAATAGGACACTACTCGACGTGACTTTCAGTCTGAGGCTGGTTCGTCACGCAGAGGAAACGGCCTAGACCCTACATATCGAACTCACCTACACACTGGCCGGGACCAAGCAAACTAAAATAACAGACTGATATCAAAAAGTAACAATTTTTGTTATCTCACATATTATTTTAAACTCACCTGTTATCGCATAACAAATTTAGTTATCAACATTGACTAATTTTGCTATCGTCTGTTATAAATTGTTAGACGAATTTTGACAAACGTTACCGAATACAACAGCATTCTGATGAATGCTGAATATTACCAGCATGTCATGAATATGAAATTGAGCTATTCACTAGAACCACTTCTTCAGTTATTAGTGTATGAATTTGATATCACGTTGATAACATAATTTGATATTATCTTAAGTAATTTGTTCACATCACATTAAAATGAACTCAATAATAAAAAAACGAGTTAATGTTGTGATACCTAACGAATATTAATTTTTTTGTTAATTTGGCTAGTTATTCAGGTTTATAAAGGTTATACATACTTTTAATTATTATGTCTTATATGTGAAATTATCATTTTGATCCGTTCTTCTCCTCTTATGATTTAGATGTATCTAGTGCCTGGTATGCAAGAAGCTGCAACAGAATCTGTGGTAGGCTTTTGCACTTATTGCTGAATGTATTTTTCATTTCCGGTTTGCAAATGGACATTTTACCAAATCTGAGCTGATCGGATTAATGCAGCGAGGTGTGCCATTTGGCTAGTGTCTGATTTAACAGTTCAATCATTGTCATTACTTTACAATAACTCACAATATCATTATATTTGATAATATTCTTCTATTGATTTTACTTCATAGATGATTTAAACATTACTTATTATTTTTTTATGTCCATTTGTCGTTAACTTGATTTCAATTAAATCTCCCCTGTTTTCCTAACTCAGGACCAATAACTATTAGGCCAGCAAAAATAAAAGTGGTTTGCTGTTATAAAATCAGCAAAATGCGGCAAATAGTGACCGTGGCAACAGAAAATTAAAATGTATATATGTTAGTTTTGTAAAATTTCAATAGATTTAACATACTTCAAATCAAAGTTTTGATGAATTGCTGCTATCGCTGAAAACAAACGAAACCGTGCTTAAGCGCGGAACCCCAGAACTCTACACTTAAACGCTTTATAACATTTCTTGCATTTTAGGATCAACCGAATGAAGATCATATATTATAGATACGAATGCTTGTAGTATTTTTCATTTAAATAAATATACACATCATTATATAAATATTTAATGGGAATGGGAGGGACCATCAGGGCACCCGATTGAAGCACTCTGGATGGGGAGAGTGGGAATGCCAACTCCCCATTGCTAACAGATTGTGAATAGAGGGCGGGCTCTTCTCCCCGCCCATTGGGGCATCCTCATGTTAGATAGCTTGCTCTTTTGACCAATTGTTCAGTCTTGTTGTTGGAAGGAGATTCTTTATATCCCTGTGGATACGTATAAGTGATGTTGCATATCGATCCACCCAACCCCTTTTTGGCCCTTCATAGAACGGCATGATTAGGATAATCAGTAGTTATTAAAGCTTGACCAAGTCAAACAGAGAGGAGAGCTCATTGCTGTCGGACTTAGTTTCCGTGCTACAATGGGTGGTAGTACATATCATACATACATACATTTGGCTGTTTATTCAGCCTGAATGATAACATATTTAGTGATCAAACAGTGATAATCAGATGAACTTGTTATCACTTTGGTAACCTTTGCTCCGGTTACTTTTCTTCCGAAGACGCGATCAGAGAAGGAAGACGTGACAAAACGTCTCAAAAAATCCCAACGGCGTCGACTGGAATTGATACCAGACCGACTGGAGTGAGAGACAACCCGCTGACCATTACACCAACGGCGCCGTCACTTACAGTGACGCAGTAAGGGTGCGTTCTAAAACTATGCAACGCACTTAAAAGGGGGAAGGGGTCGGATCTTGTTATGTTTTATTACGTGAAAAAAGGAGGGGTGCTTTCTGAAACTGATTACGTAACACGAACAAGTATGCGAAAGATCGATAATTGAAAAATAGAAAATTTATTCCAGTGTATCGTTGAGTAAATATTTTTCAGGGTGTATTTTACATCTTTTTTGTCAGTGTGGTATTGCTGTTTCATTCCAGTTCTGCTTTTGTTTTGACATTTCGACTGATGTTTCCGGTTCGTTGTTATTGTTCAAGAAGTTTAAATGTTTTTGCGAGTTTTGTGAGCTTATTAAGAACAAGGATTTGGGCCTTATTATGGGTTTCACTTAACTTTATTCTTTTTATAAACTAATGAAAAATACATTTACAGTACTCTCAATGGACCATTATCTTTGATTTTTTGCAGTGTGCGGCGAACATGTTGACTAAGGTAAAGGACGGTGTCTATGTCGATTTCTCTTATCTTTCGCTTGATTCGATCAACCATTTTAAGCTTCCTAGCCATTGCCGTACACCATGCTCTTGAGTACACCCTTGAAATTCTCGATTGGACGAGCCTGTGGCACGTTTGATGGATTGTCCTGTTTAAGTACAAATGGTATTTTTTGATATTGGCTTGTCTTTGAACACGCTTAGAATTTCACTTGTAGTGAGCCATCCAAAAAGGTTGGCGACTGCTTTTATAAACGAACACCTCGATTTTCTATTTCTTGGAAATAAAAGACAAACATCACAAACTTACTCCAACTCATAGAAGAAATGTTTTTCCAGAATATTCTAATGTTAAATTTCGAGTTTTAGTTATTATTTAGTTGCCGGAAATCGGCGATTGAAGTGTTCGATTACAAAAGCAGTCACGTCCATTGATTGAATGCATCCAGGTTGACTTTGAGTGAGACTTTCGACCGTACCGTGTTTTGGATACATCATGCATACAAAAATTGACGGGTCGACACTCTTGAAGCGATTTTCATTCCTGTGTCTTTACTCGCATGTTAACAGAATTACTGAAAATCGGGTTATGTTCGATAATGCGGGTATCTTTGATGGGAACTATACAAATAATTTATTATGTCACAGCTCTTCTACATGCAATTCTATTATTTAGTAACCTAAGTACCGGATGGAATAAACTATTATTTTCATAGCTATACGTACGTATCAAAATAACCCACATTATTCAAGATTTTCCATGTTCAGACAACTCAGTGACACTCATTGTTTATTTCTAACCTTACGATACGCGTGCACAATTTGCAGAAAGAGCAACCAAGCGAAGTTTTCTCACGTGTGTTGTGTTTTTTACACCAGCGGCTCGAAGGTTAAGATGACTCAGAAGAGTTCGATTGCCCTAGGGTAGACTAGGAATTTTCCAAACCACACGACTTAAAAACTACTGCGATTTCATGATGGAGATTGTTCACAATCTGTGTGCTGCACTGCACACAGATTTCAAGCCATGTACTTTGAAATAAATGAAGAATACATCAAATCAGTATAATATGGCATCTAATTAAGTAATTTAGCATAACATCCCGTTCACACTACAACTTATAATACGTAATATAGACTATCTTGATAGTAGCATCTATACATCTAGTTTTCATTGGAAATAATTTGCATGGCATTTGATATCAAGATACTCTATATCACGTAATGTAGGTTGTACCCAAGCAACACCAAACCATCATATATAGTTACAGCAACATGATTGTGATGTCATTGAGTCAAGTGTGTTCTTGGTAATGTAAAGAATTAATAAACTAAAATATCTTTTTTATAAAAAAAAAAAAAAGAAAAAAAAAGAAAGTAATTACACGGCCATCCATTTTAACTCAGTTTTGAGTCGTTTTTGACTCACTTGCATCACAAGTGGAGTCACTCAAATCTGAGTAAATGTAACAGTGATAGACAAGTCTACAAATCAAAAACATCTATCTGGTTTGAGTCCATGTTTTTGATTTGTCGACTTGTCAATCCCAGTTACATTTACTCAAATTTAAGCGACTCCATTTTTGACGAAAGTGAGTCAAAACTGATTTAAAGTGGCTGGCCGTGTAGAGCGTGTTGGTTGTGTTTCTCTTTTTTTCAAAACAATATCGAGAGAGCGAATGCAAGGCACCAACTCAATAGTAAGCTTATGATGTCAACCATTTAGTATTTTCATTTATACGTGAATGAGATGACATTTGATAGTTGACATGCTCCCATTTGACATACATTTAGAAGAGGGGCTTAGTTCTATCCGGTTCTGATTACCTGTCAAACGCTGAAGTAACGGAAAAAAGACGTGTTCAAGCAATGCTATAGCGCTGAGTGAGAAAAAGCAGAAAATACACGAAAAGGCCTGAGAATACGTCAACTTGCTTTGGAAAACTTTCAAAGAATTTAAATTTTACTTGGCATCTAAGGTAAAAGCAAAAATAACCACATTTGCTCAAATTGTGGACTGTTTTTTGCGATACAAGTGAATGCAGATCGACACCGCAAAAGCATCCACAAGGCAGATATTTTGTCTAAGAAAATAAGGCCACCCAAGATTCTGCAGCAACGCTAGGAAGAAATTCTTTGTGAGGTCGACGTGAGCGGAGCTACGAATCACGTTTCGTCGAAATCATTGGACTTAACATCCGAAAAACTATCCCACCAAAACTTCCACTGACGAGCTTTAATAAGTGGTTCAAGCAGCTATGGTTTGAGCATCTTAAGCATTTGCATAATTGATTGTTTTTTTTTTCATTTTTGCAATTTCTATGAAATAAAATAAGACCGAATAACGGAATTACCTGATTGTTTGAGTTTCATTTCATAATTCGTTCCTCAAAAATATTTTAGAAAATTTTCCACACATATTATTTTTTTGTTTGATAAAGTCTACGTAGACTTTAAGCAGGGGGAGGGGGGTTGGCAAAAGTCTACTAAAGTCTACGAGGGGGGAGGGGGGGTTTAAAAATGTCAAATTTCGGTCTACGTGGTTTATGAACAGTCCCTAAGTTCTATGCGCAGAAACTAAGACTCAATTTAAAAAAAAAAATAGAATAAATCAGAGCTCTGAATACCTCCACTTTTTATGAAACTCAATAAATTATCCACATATTTTTCTTTCAAATCATTTTAAAAAAATATTTTTAATTCAAAAAAATGGATGATTCTTTATTGTACGGGAGTGAACTTGTATATTGAGAAGAATGTAGGAAATTAATATTATTCTTTCACGAATTTGAAATTTTTTGATCTAACACTTTTCATCAAGTTCTGGACTAGTGTTTCATCACATTTTTTGGACGCCTTAGCCCAATTTTTTTTGAACCCCTGCATATTCTAAGCTGCTTTACAAGACTTCTTGAAGACCCTCTTCACAATCACCCAATAGCGTTCGCTGGGCAGAAGCTAAGGGCAATTTGACAGATTGATGTCTTTCTCAACGAAATCTATACCTTTTTCCGTGAGCCAATTGAGAGTTGTTTTGGCGTAATGTGCCAACGCTAAATCGGGCCAAAACAGTGGACGGGTACTATGCTTCTGACATAAAGGCATTGAGAGTTGTTTTGGCGTAATGCGCTGAGCCTTAATCCGGCCAAAACAGTAGAGCGGTACTATGCTCCTGATATAAAGCCAACAACCTCTTCTGTAGACACTCAGATTGATTGATTTTTGCATTGATTGTTCCGATAGTGTAAAAAATGGTAGACTTCATACCGTAGGAACATATAACTTCCCATACCAGCACTTTTAGACCAAACTTCTCCACTTGAATCGCTTACATATTCTCCACCTGTCTACATCGCTTACATATTCTCGTACAGCGGCAGTGTAATATTGATGGGTTTTTGAGTCCTCTTTGACATAGGTCTCGTCGTACATCAAAATACATGCATCCGGTCGCTGCAAAACTCGCGAATACAATTTCCGGGGCCTTGTTGCTGCGCGTTGCATCTGTTCTGCACTTTGTTTGGCGAGTTTCTGCTTGAAGAGCTACATTCAGGTTGTTCCGTTTCTCGATACGTTGAATCATTCCGACGCTGGTTCCCGCTTTATTGGCCAAATCACATATAGACTTTGAATTGTTCTTCCGAATTAGCGCTACCATTTTCTGATCCAACTTGACCCTCGCGTGATGAATTCCGAAGCGCTTCGCCAATTTTCGCATAGTTACACCCTTTTCACGCAGCCAAAACCTTAATATTCACTTCTTTTTCAATGCGTGACATATTGCAAACGAAGAATTTAAACCGTCCAAACAAGTAAACAAACGAAAAATGGCAGTTAAACGCACCGCATGTTATGATGAACACATTAATATCATCACAAATACACGCGTACATCTCAAATGCACGTGGATAGCTTATTGTCGATACATTCCTTATCACATCCAAGCCCCTCAAACTGAGTAAATGTACTGTATCACTACGTTCGTTATTCTTTTTCTACTTAGTTTTGTATGCTCTTCAGGACTCTACCTGCCGCTCAAATTTGTGTTCTATAAATCCCCTCCGCAGTTCTTTAGATTTCAAAGCATGCAATTGTATAGTGTTTGGCAAACACAATTATATACTTATGGTCCTCCTGGGCAGTTGAACGAATTTCCTACCTGACATTCGACTGTATCGGGAATCTAAACCTTGACCAACGCGTCTACCGCCTACGCTATGAGGCCCCGCTTGAGATTGTTGTTTCAACCATAAATCATCGAGCAAATCTGCGTGTAAATTCGATATCGAAAAGTTGTATTTATGGAGACAGCGATATATTTCAATTCCTGGTTTTGGTGCTGGTAACAACCCTGTAATATTTCACTTCTATGCAAAATTCCAGAAGGACTGGTCAATTTTCACTGGAAGCTATTCTGAAAATCTTGGAATGGTTATTTGAATGGCTTTAACTTGCTAACTTACTACAGATATACATTTAAAAAGTTTAAACATCACAAGACGCAACCGTATTGTCGATTACTGCCAAATCTAATGGGAAGTTTCACAACATTTTCTGATGGGCCTTTTGAAAGGATGTAACTAAATTAACAAACTTTGAGCCTTAAGTACGAAAATTGAGTTATGCATTATCTACAGTTATCACATAATTTAACGTAAGTTGCTAATTTTCTTGGAATGTCAAATAAATAATAAACAAATATGCGCTTGTCATTGTACACGGAAGAAATAATATTTAACTTCACGCATGGTTGGAAATGTAAAAATATGTTTTATACTTATGCGTTTAAAAAAAGGACTTCCCGCGCCCGTCATAAAATAAAATGTAACCAAAAAATTACTCATGCCTCAAGAATGGACACGTCGGCAACTGATAAGATAACAGCGCTTGCCAAGCCTAGCACTTAATTATCATTTAAGAAGCTGATACACACGCTTCCCATTTGCTGCACATTGCACCCGTAAGCTGCGGTCCATCGAGAAGCTCTTTTATCTTAATGGTTATTGCTCTCATGGGACCTCCAATGCGACACTTTTTTAATGTTTTTCTTTTTTCTTTTTTCTCTCTCCACTGCCGAGTCTTATCTCCAAAGATAAGCGGCCTAATACAGTTGAATTGGAAAAATTAACCGTTTGATGTCATAAAATCTAACAAATTCATTCCACCTTTCGTCTGAATCCTACTGCCTACTGCCGTTTGACTATTATGAGACGTGAGAGAACTGTCATCTGCATGCCATCTCCCATCCAATGGAGGCGCGCAGGTTTCCATGTTGGAAGCTATCAACCTGTAAAAGATGGCTTGTCCATGGTCTAATCAACGTCAACGTCTTCATAAATGGCTATTGCGTCTCACGAAGAAAGCGAGAATCGCGAATTGACTTTATATGTTGGCAGGAAAAAAATCTGGCTCTGTGAGTTTCATAGTAACCGGATTGGCAATGCTCCTAAGCTGATGATTATAATGTTCGGCATCAAGTGTGGCATGATCATCCAAGACATTAGTGTCCTATAAGTATGGTGAGAAGCGTCAGCATCAGTTACCATCATGAAAAGAGATTTTTTTCTCATTTAGCTTGTTCTCCACGATGATTCGTCGTAGATAAAGATAGATTGCTTACCGTCCCCAGGTATATAATTTTATAATTTATCAACACTTTATTAAATCCCATCTTTGACGAACCTGTTTCAACATTGCGTTGAATTGCCATGTATGGCAAAGCAGTGCCTACAGAAAACTATGCTACCACCTCTAGGCATGCATGCGTCGTTATAAACGAATAATTAGCTATTCTGCTTGCAATTTAACAATATCATAAGTATTACACAAATAAATTAATACACACTTTCCTTAATGTGTGCGCTTTTATAACGCGCATTAAAGTGATTCTTTATCACTCTGGTCGATACATCGACGACTGCTTAGCAGCTGAGAAATACACTGAACAAAAACGAAAAGTAATCGCTTTTGGATTCACTCGCCATAGTCAGTCATCGGCCTACTACTGAACGCAAACCTCCACGGTAAACATCAGCAGTGGTGATGGCGTGCGCGTCAGTTCAGTGAGTCCGGTAATGAAGGGGCTCTTCTTGGGAGGTGTTTGGCAAAAAGAAATGAGACTGGTTTGGCCTGACAGCGGCAACTTATAGCATGGAAGCGACACTTTGTTGTTGTCAACACGGATTTGTGAAAGTAATTTTTCTAAACAAACTGTGCTCCCATGACCCAGTCTTACATAGAAAAGCGCCAAAACGGTTCATAACGATTATGATAGCAACAACAGAGGAAATAATAAAGTTAAACTCAAACAGCTTGAGGAAAACCGGACGCCACCCAAAGGTAGTGGCGGCATTGCAGTAAAAAAATAAACCCTTGGAACAAGAGCCAGCTGACAGGTGCAAAAATGAAGAGACCTAACCAGCACAACTAATTCCTTGCCTTGTTTCGCCATGTTGTTGCTTTTATTCTGCTTTCGCTAGGTAACCAACTCAACGACGAAGACCAACCTCGATCGAAAGCAGCTTGAATAATTCTTTAAACAAATAACATAATTTGGGTATTATAAATTATCCATTTTTTTCCTTGTGCGTTTTGTTCTTTTTCCATCAGTAGACACTTTGTTTCATCCTTGAGCTAGAGGACAGGAAAGTAAACAAGCCTGGAAAATGCAGAAAGCGAAGAAAAAAAACAACAAGCGGCATCCCGATTTTCGACGCATATTACCAAACGATTTACTGTTAATATTAATAATTTATTTAGATATAATTTATCACAATTTGTTACATTCGGGCAACGAGAGATGTTTTCGCCGTGTTTGCTTTGATCAGTGTGTTCGTGTTGTCAGTCGGTGAGGTGGATCGTGTAGAGGATCGATCACACCACAACGTATGGGGCGGTTTGCGTTCGCAGAGATGTCTGGTCGCTAAGGACGAGTCGAGAAAGGAAACCCACGGCAACAGCCGGCTTGCGCTACAGTGCACGCGGCTGATCCTTGTCCTTCGGGGTCTCCCTGGATTTTGAGCAGACGCAGTCTGCTATGCTTTTGAGAAGTGATACGCAACACGAAATAAGACTATTATAAATCTTATATCTTGTAATTGGGATCAGAATCAATCTCAGCGACATTAGCAAAACGCATGTGGGGGTCTTGATTTTACTATATGATGCAATCAGTTTTTCTTTCATTAACATCATTCAATACTCGCCAAAAGATTTGTTTTATCACACACAGGAATGATTAAGAAGCAAACAAAGGGGCAACAGAATTTATTCTTTGCTTACTAGACTTTTTTTCATTTTTTGTTTCTCGCTTTTGTCGAAAATTTATGTCAATTTGTATTGAAGACAATATTTCAATCAGTGCTGGTATGTTTAACTGACGTTGCTCTATGCTCAGGGAGATCAAACCGAGAATCAAACCCAGCCACATCCAAGATATAGCGAATTCGTTTTTGATCCAGTTCCAAACTGGATCGGGTATCAAAATTGGGCCGGCTTGTTGTGTGTTAAACGTCAGTGTGTATGGTCTTATTTGTAACTCGTTTCGGTTTGAGGTTTGCGCTGACAATAAGTTCGGGTATCGCAGATTGGAACTAGTTCCAACCTAGGTTCAAAAACGAATTCGATAATAGTATTGCATTGTAGCTGCGCCTTTACCGAATAATCTAAGGGAGAAACTAAATGTTGGCTAAAGAATAAGGCAGGGTGAAGCTCCCACTGCGAATGAAACCACCAACACGGCGTTCTAGGTTTTTCAGATAAATTCAACAGTCTGAATCAAGACAGTGCTGCAGAAATGCGATGATCGCTTCTAGGCCATATAGAATGAAAAACACCCTGAAAAAATCATAGAGCATCTGGGTATCCATCAAAGTGTGGCCTGATATGTCTAAAGGTTACAACCGGGAAACTTGTTGTGAACTTTATGAAATGAACACAATCATTCGTTGTCTAAAAAGAAGTTTGAATAACAAAAAGAGATGTCTACAATGTCACTCATAATTTTGATTTTGATTTTGATTTCTACAATGTCACAATCCAAAAAAGTGATAGCGAGAAAGCTGCACAGTTTGAAAAAAACAAAATATTGAGTATTAATATTTTGTTTGCATTATCTATTGCATATAAATGGAATTCTTGATTTGGGATGAATCCATGGGATATTTCATGTAAATTTAAGCCAGATATCGCATAAATCCGGTCTTTTGTATGAGCCACAGGACAGAAGGTTTAAGGAAAAAGGTCGAATAATAAAACGCCGAGTGACAAAAGGTCGAAAGGTACAATAGTCGAACGGACAAAAGGTCGAATAAAGAGAAGGGGAACAAAAGATTGAATGGACACAATGTCGGCAGGACAAATTGGCACATAAACAAAAGGTCTAATAACGTGATAAGAGCCAAGATTTAAAAAAAAAATGAAAATACGCATAAACAATTATCACGAACCATTAAATAGTTGAGCACTGTCATACATTACTAACTTTTAAAAACTGACCCTTGAATTGATAGGTTTTATTTTTTTTTTAATTAGAAATGTTTTATCTGGAATCGTGAACCCCATCGATAGTTTCACTGACATTGGAAGTTTGAAATGCATTATAATTATGTTTTTCAGTTTAACATCACACCTCTTTCTTTACATAGCAAACATGAATTGTTATGATTTCACAATTCGCTTATTGCTTGCTCTAAATTTAGTGTTCTAAAGGCACTTCCACAGTTATTAGTTGAGAGCTTTCGATGCCAGGTACTATTTTTGCGTTAGTATTATTTTGTGGCAAGTACAATCATACCCTATGACCAGGGAGTCGAGAAATTTGCTTGAACGAAAAATTCCTAGGCCAGACCGGAAATCGAAACCTAGAGTTCCAAATATGAACATTCGACGTCACAGAAAATTACAAGCTTCGAACTGTTTATAAAAAAATATATAACGGCCTGTTGGCAAAATTGTTTTTAAAAAGGTGTCAATGTTTTTGGCTTTGTGAAAGAGATAGCAATTGAAATGGTTGAAAACTAAACGCAAGGAGCAAGTTTTTAGATTGTAAATCAATAAAAGGAGCTTGATCAGCAACTGCAATACGGTGCAGCAAGCAGAGTTTATTATCGAGCTTATCAGTATGTAAACAAAGTATGTCCACCCCCGAAATTTTACACTGTATATTATTCAAGTGATTAATCAACTAGGATGGTGTTGCGAATGTATTTTATATTGTTATATAACTAAGAAAATTACAAATATTTCAACACACTCGCTAAATTTCAGTTAGGTAGATTTTGATTATTTTTTCCGAACCATACTAGACAATAATCAACCTACTATCTGACTAACATGAACATTGCTTGCATAACCCGTTACCAAAATGATATATAATAACAAAAGAATGAAAATACGCCAAAAGTTGTACTCAGACGCATTTATATGGGGTGAATAAACATGTTTTACATACTGTACAGCCCTATTTTAATAACTATCCAAATTTTTATAGAAAAAGAATTATCCGTTGGAATATATTGTTCATCACCAATATTTTTCACTGTGCACTCAAAATACCATATTTTGATCCGAAAACATCGTTTAAATACCATAACTAGGTTGTCCCCTCCAAAACAGCCTACACAGACAAAAAAATTCAACAGCGTTTTTCTTGATATGCTGTTTTTCCGATGGGGGGTGTTTAGCTTCGTGTAAAAATCGCTGAAGGAGATGACTTTCACCAAAAGAAAAAGAAAGTACCACGTCAACAACCTTACCCTTAACAAACGAGGTTCATAGATTGCACAGCATGTGAATCTGTTCCATGATTTGCCATTCAAAATTCTTGACAGATGTTATACAAGGAACTCTCGGAGTAAAAAAAAATGAGACTCTTAAGGACGCTGAAATTGACGATAAACTTCTACACCCGTCAGTTGCTGACAATAACTCATAAGGAATGTATCGAAAATGAGCTATCCACGTACATTTGCGTTGTATGCGTTTATATGTGATGGTTTTAACAGCGGCAAGATAGTCATGAAGAAAATGAATATATTTTTTGGCTCAGGAAGTACTAGCACACCGGTCCCAAGCTCGGTCCCAAGCTAATAACGTAACTCACACCAACACACCCACAATTATTCTGTCAAAATAACACATCGAATCAAAACAAAACACCAAGACTACCGAAAGGCGCAAGAGTGGTTGCCGAGAGGTACCGAAAGGCGCAAGAGTGTATTGCAAGGTGCAGACTGCAAGGTGTACTTCGGAACTAGGGGTTCTACAACAGTGAACCAATTTCAAATCGCTAGTTTCATATTGATTGTTAGTTTTAATGTGACCATCATAGCATGCTGTGCGTTTGACTGTAATTTTGCGTTTGTTAACTTGTTTGTATAAGTGGCGAACCAGCCCAGGAGGCTGAAAGCCACTCTAATAAAGAAATAAAAAAAAAACTTGTTTGCACGGTTTAAAAACTTTGTTTGCAAAATGTCGCGTATTGAAAAAGACGTGAATATTATGGTTTTGACTACGTGAAAACTATGCGACAATTGGTGAAACGCTTTGGAATTCGTCACGCAACGGAACAACCTGAATGTAGCTCTCAAGCAGAAACTCGCCAAACAAAGTGCAGAACAGAAGCAACGCGCAGTAACAAGGCCCCGAAAATTGTATTCAAGAGTTTTGCAGCGACCGGATGCATCTATTTTGATGTACGACGAGACCTATGTCAAAGAGGACTCAAAAACCCATCAATATTACACTGCCGCCATACGAGAGGATGTAAGCGATGTAGACAGGTCGATTCAAGTGGAGAAGTTTGGTCTAAAAGTGCTGGTATGGCAAGCAATATGTTCCTGCGGTATGAAGTCTACCATTTTGTACACTATCAGAACAATCAAGACAATCAAACAGTCTTCAAAAAGACTGGTAAATCAACTGAGAATATGCAGGAGTTAAAAAAAATTGGGCTAAGGCGTCCAAAAAAGGTGATGAAACACTTGTCCGGAACTAGATGAAAAGTGTTCGATCAAAAATTCTCAAATTCGTGAAAGAATAATATCAATATCATCCGGTCTTCACATTGTTCAAGTTCAATCCCGTAGAATAAAGAATCATCCATTTGTTCGAATTGAAACATATTTTTTTTTTTAAATGATATGAATAAAGTATATGTAGATTACTTATTTTCGATACAGTCCTTATACAATAAACCAGGATATCGAAAAATGTCTTGAGGCCATGATCCGAAAGATGAAAACCCAAGTTTCTTTGTAAGCTTGAACGATGTTTATTCCAGTCTATATATTTATATTTACTTGAGAAAACTACCATTACAATTGAATTCTCATTGAATGATGCCAATGTTCTGGAGAGGTAGGCTGAAGAGCAAGCTTCGTTTTTCATCACGCATTGTTTTAAAGAAAGATAAGACAAGACATCATGGACAGTGTGTTCCTTTTGTTTTCCCCTGATGCGAACAAAAGTGGTTTTTTTGTTTGTAATTTTTATTAATAGATTGTTTGATTTGAAAAACTGCACAACAAGCTGACACTAAACAAACAAGGGGAAGGAAAAAATGATACAAATGTAGAACATATAAGAAAGTCTAATTTCTGAATGTTGATTTGAATGAAAATATATAAATTTTCAAAGATAACAGTGGAATACTGGGATTTTAGTTTGATATTTTTTTACACATAAGGACTACTGTTTTTCGAACCCTTTAATTACTAGGGGGTTTGAACTGTTCCAATGTTATCATTTCTATTTAATTTGAGGACAACCCTAAGCTAAGACGGTAAAAAGAAGCCGATTTTTTTTAAACTTTACTGAAGACACCAAACGTTTAATTCTAGAAATGAAGGCACTGGAAACTTTGTCCATCTAATATCAAATCCTGGCACATTGCACATTGGCGATAAGATTAAATGTTTTGAAAGAAAAGGCATTTTTATTTATTAGTCCAGTATAAACCTACTCAAGACCTTTCAAAGCTTCAACCAATTTGGTAAATTCATACTATTATTCGTTGCTTCAGAAATCTCTACAATATATTAAACGAAGTATATCACCCCAAAAATTTTATACTTGTTATTGGAATTTGGACCATGAACTGTAAATAATTCAAGTAATTAATCAACTAGAATTGTATTGGAACAGTACTTTATATTGTTTATAATTGATAAAATGATAGGCAACATACGCGCTCAATTGAAAATATGTAAATTGAGTAAAATACACAATACAATAACATTAGTTTAAACCTAGTATTCGTCAAACATGGAAATTGGTAGCATAAAGTTCAGTGAATATGAAATGAAACACAGTATTAGTATGGTTTTCAATTATATTCTTATTAAATTTTTATTCAACATAAAATAAAATTAGCAACACTAAAGAAATATGACACTGAGAAAAAATCATCAACGTTTTAATCAAAATATGTCCAGTTTTTGTCAACAATCAATGAGAACTTATATTAACTCATTGACAAAATTGAAGTTAAGAGGAACATTCTGATTCATACAGTTCTTCAACGTTTTCTTTATTCATGTTGAGATTCGAATTTCCCAGAAACATACCCATACGCACACAAAAATCATTATGTTCCCTGACATAATCATCTCGCCAATATTTCATCTCCTGCTATAGGAGGAGTAGAAGATCAACAAGAGGAAAAATCTATCATTCCCAACGAGAAGATAGGAAAATTTATTGAAACGATCTCATTCCATCTTATTAACACCACAAAATTGGTACCCTCAGAGCCCTCCTCGTTTGCCACACTGTGCTTGGTAGAGGGCACAGCAGTCGTTATACCGAAACGATAAAGAAAAAAAACGTTGGTAGATACCATAAAATCGAACCTCCAAAGGAAGCAATTCCCTACCCTTACCCTCGAACGATGAGAGCGAAAACAAAACCTTATATTATCGTTATTAATATTGGGTGCCTGACTGTTGAGATCATAATTACATGTTCCGTGGTGTTTTGTTTATATTTCGAAAATATATCTTCCCTCGTTCACCTCACTTATTGTGGCGTCCCTGTTGAATGTTTGCGCGTCTTTTCTACGTCGGGGAGAGCTGGACACAAGGAACCGTTGGTTGATCTTGTTAGGTGGTGTGCCTGGCCTTTTACTGCGCCCTCGAGGCAATTTCTTGATCAACGATGCACAGTTGCCCAACTGTGGGTTTAAATTGGTATAAATTAACATTATTTTGATGACATTGTTGCAAACATAAATTCATGATATTTTCGGAGTGTGAGGAATGACCTCTATTTTCACTTATAAATTCAATTGTTCAGTATGATGCCAAAAATGTATATCAATGTATATTAATTGTTTCATGGATTTTTGTTCTTTTTTACAAATCATTCAAGATATGCCTTACATTTCTATTTTCTTAAGAAAAATTCAATTATGGACTCCTATTTTCGCTTTTCCCATTGTTTACTGTGCACTGTGTAACGAAGGTGTAAGCGACTGGCACAGTAGTGGTCAGAAAATCATATGTTAGCTTAAGCTGATATGCTCGGTCCGACCGTGCCGATTATTTCATGCAGTCGAATGCAGTTTTCTCTTCTTGTTATTTTTCCATTCTTTAGCATCGAATCACTCTTCTTACTGGCACTATGGCTACCAATTTTTGTACGTAAAATATTGTTATGGTAAAACCTTTTTTGATGAACGGATTATAATTTCGACCGAACCCTTCAAAAATATCGTACTGTGTTGTCCTGTGTCATGCCCTAAACACTCATTTAAATTAAGTTTAATGTCCGTTGGCAATTGAAAAACAAATGAAAAAAGGAAGTCTGCTTCATTATGAAAATATCATTTAATTTAAACCTAGGTAATTTGCAAATTATTCGTTCGACTAAACTGTGTAGGAATTATTTGTTTTAGTAGTCGACTCCGTTGCAATCAAAACTGGCAATTCTTGCGTGATTGTTGTTTGTAGTTGTTGTAGGCAATCCAAATGAAAACTTTAAATTTTATCATCAATTACCTTTAGTACTCAAAGGTAGGAAAAAGAACAAAATCGAATCAGTATATGCATTTGTTTGCAAATGATTGCAAAGAGAACAACAGGGAGCTTAAAATTCCGAAGGATGGCAAACTAAATCAAATCTCTTTTTAATTTTTCTAAGGTTACTCGTAATTCTTTCCCAAGATGTTAGAGGCTAGAACCCGTGCTTTTGACGTGACATACGATAACGCAGGTAATATTGTAACAAGTTTATAAGGTATTGAATGACTTCCATGATCCCCCTACTCATTTCAATATTCATAAGCCTAACTTGACCAACCATTTTTGAACAACAAAACATTTAAATTTTCCCAGTTGCCCAAGTCCATCTCGGGCTCCACCTCATATATTTCCCACCCAGAAGGCACCCAGACGCCAGTTCCCATCACCATCATCATAATCATCATCTCGGACGACGCCAGCCGGGTGGATCGTGCTTCACTGTTGTAGCTACCCACACACATACAAACACAAAAGCGCACTCGGTCCTTGCTGCCTTGTCGCTCGAATCTGCAAGCACCGTCTCGGGACCCAGACTTTTCCCGCGAGGTCCACCGAAGACCACACCACTTGGCTCCAAAACGGGTTTTTACCGCTCCTTTTCTCCTTCCTTCACCATCGCTTGGCTTCGAATTCGGACCCCGCGTGTTGGTTGGAAAAACCAACATAAAAACCTAATCGGCGTCGTTACTCCTCGCAAAATGATGAGTGAAAACGAGGGAGAATTAATAATCGTTCAATTGCCCCTCCACCCCTGGCACTGCCAGCCACCACTGGATTCGGACCGTCATTACCGCAGATACGCGCTCAGTCTTCTACGTTGTAGAGGACCTCACGCGGGAAGGAAATCGTAACTAATCTCGTTTTTATGGCGTCTTCAGGTTGTATGGGGTGTGTGTGTATGTGTGTTTATAGCTTATTTATTTTATTGGTATATAAGGGCAATCGTCTTTCCAGCCTTTACTTTGGATTACGGCGTGGACCTATTCCGGTTACCGGAGAACTCTTGGTCTCTTGGTCTGGTTTTTAAATGGGATTACAATCGCCGGTTTAATTATTCATACCGAATATTATATCTCTATTTAGAAACACAGTGAACATCATTTCACGCTCAAAGCGTATGTCTTTTGTGGGATTGAAGCGTTCTTCGTCGGGTTTTTGTTCGTCGAAGTGATGAAAGAAATCTGCCGAACGGATGGACAGCTCAATCATCATGGTCCTTCCGGAGATCATTCATAAGAGCAGTAAACGGTACAGCGGAGAGGTACGGGGAAGGTGGTGGGTGATGATGCAGCAAGGTGCTCCCGCTTTAAGCTTATTTTAAACGGTCATTTGTTTACGGATTGTTTAGTGGAAATGATTTGATTGATTGAAGCGAGAAGTAGCTACCAGTGGTATAAATTGAAACACATTATGGGAACACTGACCAATCATCAGGTTGAATATAAGTTTGACAAGAGTAAAGCAGAATAAAAGAAAGACAAAAAAGTTGGAGCAAAACAATGAAGAATGGGTTCGTTTCAAATCACCCTTTCTTTTATATGCAAACATGCCATTTTTGGAGAAATTAATGATTAAGAATGTCGCCGAAAATGCCTCAATACAGTCTTCTCCGTGTATGCATTAGCTACGAACACCACTAAATGAATATTAATGTGTGTGCAATGATAGAAAATTCGTTTTGCCACAGTCACTTTTATTCTGCAAGATGGCGTCAAATTATGAATGCGTGCACGAACAGTTCAGGTTTTTAGCACTTTAGTAAACGTCAATTTTGCGATATTTAACGTTTTTGTAACATCGCCGTACGAAGTATCCGGATTTTCCACTTTTGTGTTCATAAATTAGTTACTAATTTATGAACACAAAAGTGGAAAATCCGGATACTTCGTACGGCGATGTTGCAAAGACGTTGAATATCGCAAAATTGACGTTTACTAAAGTGCTAAAAACCTTTCAGCAGCGCTTAGCGTTAAAAAAAAAAAGTTGGTTCCAGAGGCAGCCATGATTCTAGATGCGTCACAAAGAGGATGGCCAAAAGAATTCAAGAAAAAAACGAATATCTTAGTCCGAGATGTGGCAAAAACAGTGGAAATGTATCCATTGTTCGTTCAGAGAGTGAAAAAAAGTGCGGGTCTGAAGTCCTTCAAACTAGGTGTTACTCCAAATAGTAACGATACGCAGAACAACAGCGCAAAATCGCGAGGGTGTAAATTATATGACACTGAAGGAGTACGACTGCTTGATAATGGACGACGAAACATATTGCAAAGCTGATTCAAAGCAGATTCCGGAACTAGAGTTTTATACATCGGTTCAAAGAGGAAATGTTGTTGAACTATTTAAGCAAACAAAAAACTGTCAAAGTTTCCAAAGAAATTTCTCAGATGGCAGACAATATGTAGATGCGGTCTCAGAAGCAACATTTTCATCGCGACTGGCACCATAAATGGACAAATTTACATGGAAGAATGTCTTAATAAACGACTATTGCCATTCATTCGGAAACATAACGGTTCGGTGATCACCTACCCTGACCTGGAGTCTTGTTATTATAGAAAGCTGGCTCAGAATTGGAACAATGCTAATACAGTAAATATTGACCCGAAAGAGTTCAATCCGCCAAATTCGCCGGAGCTCCATCGGATCAAAATTAATTGGGCTTTTGTTAAAAGGAATCTTTGAAAAATGAATAAAGAGTGTATCGAAAAGTAGTTTCCAACATTCAAACAGTGATTACTCAAAAATGGCTTAAATATGTTTAGGGTGTTTTGCGATGACATGTTGGTTTACATGTCAATAACAGTTGTGCAATCGATTAGTTAGGGTACAGTGGGTCGTTTCAAAGATGCGTCGAATTGATTTGGACACACGAAACGAAATTCTGCACGTTTGGTACTCGGAAAAGGGTGTCTCGTACAACCAAATTGCAAGATGGGTGAAAGTGAACCACACCAGTGTCAAAAATGTAATCGAAAAGAAAGATTTGTCCTAATCTGGCATGAAAATGGTTGAGTACATATGGAAACCCCCATCGGCGTCGGCGCGAGATTTGGTCAAGCAATTCAACACCAGTATGGGGATGATTCAACGGATCAAGCAATTCAACACCAGCATGGGCATGATTCAACGTATCAAAGCTCGGAACTTCCTGAAAACGTACGAGAAACAGAAGGTGCTAAGCAGCTAGCGCTTTCCAAAACAAGAGCAAGAAAACTGTATAACCGGATTTTGGAGAACAAAGACGGATTCATCCTGATCGACGACGAAACCTACCGGGACCGCAGTATTATACAAAATCGGTGGACCAGGGCCTCGACACCACGAGGTGATGGATACATATAGGCTGAAGAAGGAGGCCAGACAAACGATTTGTACCTGTGATTCACGATCGCCTGCCACTGCCAATGTGTACGAGGAAGAATGTTTCAAGAAGGGATTGCTACCACTGTACAAAAAGCATAAGGCTCCTCCTCTCTTTTGGATGGATTTGGCTTCCGCCCACTTCCGTCAACTCGGTTCTGCAGTGGTTGGCAAACAATAATGTACAATTCGTGAAAATAGACATCAATCCGTCGAACTGTCCGGATCTTTGGCCAATTGAACGGTATTGGGCGATGGTCACGTGGCACTTTCGGAAGGAGGGTACAGTGTCCCAAAACACGCTTCTTCTTCTTCTTCGTTCTTAACGTTTCAAGCTTATTGCTTATTCTTAACTTAGAGTTCTAAATGCACTTCCACAGTTATTAATTGAGAGGTTTCGTGATGTCAGGTACCATTTTTGCATTAGTACGATTGTGTGCCAAGTACAATCATACTCTATGCCAAGAGAGTCGAGAAATTTCTAGCCTTGACCGGTAATCGAACCCAGCTATCTCCAGCATGGTGTTGCTTTGTAGCCGCGCCTTTATCACCGACTAAGCTGAGGGAGGATTAATCCTGCGTGATTGCTTAAAACACGAATATCAGCGCAAAGTTGCCGAAAAGTATGGCGTAAGCCGTGGTGCAGTTCTAAAAATTGTTTTGAAACACCGAAAGCTTGGAAGTGTCGCAGATCGAACTGAACGAGAACGTAGTCGTTAGTTCGATCACCAAGAAAGCACTAGAATCATCCGAAAAATTAAGAAGGATTCGTTTGTTACCATCAGTGCACTCAGAGAAAAGCTAAGCCTTTCGATATCCGATCGTACAGCTCGAGTATGCATTATTGAACTCGGTTTGAAACGCCATTTTGCTCGGAAACGGTCGTTCTTAAGTTTAGGTAAATAAATAAGACACTGAAGTTTTGGAATCGGGTTGTTTGGTCAGACGAATCGACCCAAAGCAGACGGTTAATTCGTGCCTTTCGGATTGAACCCATGGAATGGTCTCCCTAGAGCCCTGATTTAAACCCAATTGAAAACCTCTGGGCAGTTATCGACAATAGAGACCTACGTAATCAACAAGAATCAACATACTTTGCGTAACTGGAGCAAGCCTGGGATGAGTTGGATCCAAAGTACCTCAGAAACCTGGTCGTAAGCATCCCGAAACGTTTGCAGTCCATCATTGAAACGAAGGGAGGTCATATTGAATATTGAAGAGTAGACTCCAATTTATTCAATCATGAAGTGGATCTTTTTATATGTTATGCCTACTTTTCCAAACTGAATTGATTTTGTTATTTATTTAATGTAAGGAATAAATGTTATCGTTATTTTTTAGCTGAAATTGTTCGTCAATGTTTATTTTTCGCGTATGCGTTTTTCCTCAACAATAAAATATTGATCAAAGGCTGATCTTCATTTTTGCCGGTCACTGTACTCAAAGGATCGGAAATGTTCTTCGTGTAACATGCAACATAATGAATTTTAAAATTTCAATAAAAATATTGCTTTTCAAATTTTCTCTATGGAATCCGGATTTTGAGAACTAAAATCCGCTCCAATTACTAAGAACGCTGCTCTCATACAATCAGGAAGTAAATATTTTTAGTTTATCATTACCTGAATGAACAATAAATGACATTGAGGTAGTCTCAGACAAGTGGACTTGCCCTGATTCCTGACTGTAGAAGTTGACTGACAGCAAAACTAATCATCTCCGTCCTTTACATCTTTTATCAAAACCTCAGAGGTTTCTCTAGGCACCGTAAATTTATCTTATGATGCATAAGTTTTTCCCGAAATGAGGATTGACGAACGTTTTTGTAATTTGACCATATTCAGTTGCATTTGCACACAGTTAATGAACGGCAAAGGGTAAATGCACCCTTCTTTTTGGGGAAATGCTCCTTAAACTTTGGAAAAATGCTCCTTAGATGCGTTTGCCCGGTATAATGCAATCGGAGGTATTTACCTTCTGGTTGGCGCTTGCCGGGTGTTTTGACGGGTCTTCAGTTTCTTCAAGTTTGTATAGTTTTGACGGGTTTTAAGTTTCTGAATTTAAGAGTCGTCAAAACGAAATTAAGACTCGGCAAAACGAAATTTAAACCCGTCAAAACTACCTCAAAGATTACGGAGCGAAGCTCCGCTATAGAATCTTGAAGAAACTTAAGACCCGTCAAAACAACCGGCAAGCGCTAACCAGAAGGTAAATACCTCCGATTGCATTATACCGGGCAAACGCATCTAAGGAGCATGTTTCCAAAATTTAAGGAGCATTTCCCCAAAAAGAAGGGTGCATTTACCCTGCTGCCGTTAATGAACCTTCCAGCGAGAAGGTTTGAGGAATAATTTCTCATGGAGCCAAGTGACAAATATATTACTAAATACTTGCCGTATCATCACGATGCTTTTACCTGCAAAAGAGAAACAAGAATTCAATCAATTACAATACATTATATCAATCTACTTAGAGACAATCCGATTATAACACATTGATAGCTGCTAAAGAAATACAAAATGAGAGGAGTAAATGTTAATGTTAAATCGCATATTCGAGAAAATGGGGATCAATAATTCATAAACAAGACATTAGCGTGGCTGTGAATAGCTTAATAATGTCTTCAAAATTGTGTGAACAAAAGTTGAACTGATTTTTTTACATTGAATAATTCAAGCATAACTGAACATGGGGGCGACCCCGGCGTAGTTGTTAACATCCATATCTCTCACGCCAAAGATACGAGTTCAAATCTCACCTCCGGACAAGTTTCGAAAATACCCACAAAAGGGTATTTGAGTGACTACGAAAATCTCGATAATGAAAATCTCGATAATCAAGAATCAAAAATATAATAAAATAATTGAACATATTGTTGATACCCTTATTCAAAATGCAATTGTTTGCTGAGTTATGCTTCATAGTCTGGTTTGGCTGTTTACTTGCACGAAAAGAGCGTCTTGTGACAGATGAACTCTTCAGACGGTTGTTTGACTGGCATTGAATTTTTTTGGCAATTTGAAAATCCGAGATTCCTCGGTGAGCCCTGCTTATTCTCAATACTTTACAGCGTAATTGCCAATCGTAAATTTCATTTCAACGCGTAGCCTGGTCCATTCGAGCAATAGTTTTTATTTGCCGAAAATTTTTAAGAACATTACACTCGATAGATTCAGTTAGTTACAATTTAACCCGACCACGATTTTTAATTTTCTTCTGTCCACTTTTACCAAGCATAGCTTGTTTTTAAAGCTTCGTGTATTATGATGTGACTTCCTGCATAAAACGAGAAGAAGTTCCAACACAAACTGTTGTCAAAACATTCCAGAACTGACTACTAGGATCGCTACTGTCGAATTAGCAGTGCGCCCAGATTCTATGTGACTTTAGTTTTAGTATAATGTACAAGTTACATCAGAACCGTGCCCTTCAGCTCAGAAAGGGGTATGGGCGCGTTCTGTCGGCTTGGTCGCGGCAGATTTCATGTGTGAATAGGCTGCCACATCAACGTTCAAAAGTGCCTGTACCAAATGAACAGCTTGTAATGATCAGTTGAAGATGCGATGGGAGATCATTGTCCTGATATTCTCAAATGTAGCACGTAGTAAAACCGTTTCTTGTCTTCTATGACTAAACGTTAAGGAATGGAGTGAACTAGTGGAAACTCATCAGAAATGATCTCTCATATGTATCGGTGGAACCTTTTGGAGGGGCGGTGGGGAAAATACCCCCAGAAAATCTCACAGGGGCGTATATAGTTTTCCAATTTGGGTTCTTTTCTTCCTTCTCCCATTTCTTTCTCTTCCCGGGGCGCGGGGGGGGGCATATGACACGTGTGGGCCGGTGGCGCGCAAGGTCTCTTTTAAAAGAAAAAACGAGCGCGTGGGGGGGGGAGGCGGAGGGGGGGGGTGGGGAAGGGAACCTAACCCAACTTATTTTACTTTCTGTTTTTTTTATAAAACTCCGGGAGGGAAGTTGTTTAAAAATGAAGTAAAAAAAACATATTTCTCTCTATTTTTTTTATATATATATAAAAATATATGTTGGGGTGTGGAGAGGAGGCGCAGTGAGTGGTGTGGTGGGGAGGGGGGGGGCGCCCTTTTGTTTTGTTATTATTTTTTGATATGGGGGGGTCCTCCCCCCCTTTGGGGGGTTTTTTTGGGGGGGGGGCGGGTTTTTTTGGTGTTTTTGGTGTTTTTTTTTGGGGGGGGGGTCCCCTTGAGCCCCTGTAGTCTGGGTTGCGTGGGGTGCTGTGTTTGGAGCCCAGTGGGTTTTGGCCCTTTTTAGGGGGACATTAAAAAATCTTCACCAGACCTTTAAAAGTTTTTTAAAAATCGGGGTGTAGGGGGTCTGTACTTAGTGGTGGTTCTCATCATCATCATCATCATGTGAAGATAACAGAAATAAAATGTGCCGGGGGGGGGAGTCAAAAAAATGGATATAGTTCCTGGCTCAGGAACTACCAGCACATCGGCCCCAAGCCTTATGATTCGCCCCTAATAACATAACTCACACGAACACACCATCAAATATTCTGTCAAAATTACTCAGCGAATCAAACAAAAACAAAGGTTCTAGTACCAAAAAGCGCAAGAATTTATTGCAAGAAACAGGCTGCAAGGTGTACTTCGGACCAAGGGGTTCAACTAAAGTGAACCACTTTCAAAACGATAGGTTCATATTGATTGTTGATTGAGCCTTCCAAATAAATAAAATGGATAAAATATAATACTTTACTTTACTGTATTTATGAATTTAGATGTTTTCTTTCCCCTAATTTTCCAACGAACTTAATAAAAAATCTACAGGGCCTCCCAGCGAACCGGGATAATGTTTGCTACTCAATGCGAATTCAGCGTATGTTTTTCAACTGTGCAGGTAATATCCACGAAAAAAAAGGTCAGTTGAATTTGTGGACCGACAGCCAGAGTTGAAGACAAAAGACAGATTGCGGCAGAAACTTCAGACCGCAAACGAGATTCAAGTGCATCACAACCGAACAGATGTTCAATTCACATCACTTATTGCGCTTTGCTCTTCATTTGGCTCTGCTATCTTCTGCTGGACATGGTGAGCGGTGGCGGTGGCAGAAGCATTTTGGATCAAAACTCCTGATGGACCCTTATCCTAGTGTCAAATTACATGCTACTTTTCTCGTAGAAACGAAAATCTGAACGTATTCGACTAATAACAACGAATTAAAATATATGTGTAAAACTCATAACCCCCACAAATCGTGAATCGAAAACTGATAGCAAAAGTCTTGACTTACAGCTGTATACTTGCAACAGCAGTTGACGTTTTGAGAGCCAATCTAAATTCCGTTACAATCCCAGCAATCACTCGAGCCACGCCGCTGCGATGATTATTCCCGGCAAACAATCAAAATATATCCGTTCATAAAAAAAATCGAAAGCCTTTGTCACACACTTCCATTCATACCGAAACAGGCACAAGTCGAGCACCGTGCACTGCTCTGACTGCTACCGGTAGCAGTAGGCTATTTAATTCCAAGCCGAATAAGGGCCTTGTCTGCGCAGCAATTTGATTGTCGGCAAATATCAGAGACCTCCATTCAAATAATTTGAAAACAATAAATAATATTTCAAAACTAGCGTCGCCGATGGAAAAAGGCCTATGCGTGCCAGTATAACGTACCTACCGACAAAATACAAACCAGGAAGGCAAGATCGCGTACATAAAAAAAATCGCAACTTTGGTACGGTAGAGAGAAATAGAGAAAAGGTAGCCATCCCGTGTATGAACCAGCAAAGCAAGCGACGATTTCCCTTCTTATAACATAGGCCTACTCATCTGGCACTATCGGAAGGCAATCAATGAAGTGAAGAGACACGAGAACAGCTGATCGACATGAAATAGTCGAAAACTCGTCGTCACGGGATGATAATAAATTACGTAACGGCAAGACTATTTCGCTCTTATCACATGTACGCACGGTTTATAGCTGAAATCTAACAAGCACCAGTGGCCATTGGAACTGATTGGAGGTTGATGGCAGATATTACAGCCACCAGACAAAACGACACGACTCCTCACTCTGCCACCCGCAGCTGTTCAACTATTCGAGCCATCGTCGGTGCAGGATTCGATTCCCCTCGGTCGTTCGCTTTGCAAAGCGAAGGAAGCGGTTAATTTCGGCAAACCGCAAATCATAACCATATCATCTTTCTATCCGAGCTTATTATTTCAACGTGAAAAGAGGCAAAGACAGGCATACTGCAAAATACGAGGGGGAACAGAAGGAGTTTGAGAAACTACTTTTAATGAGCGCCGGTTTGAGAACTAGTTTTTATTTTTCTTCTCTGTTCTGGTTTTGGGTGTAAGGCGCAGACGTACAGTTTAAGATATTAAAAGCACGGCGAAGTTTAGGTGAGGATGATCAGTGATTATTAGCGCATGTTTTTTTTTCTGATTCTCAGCAATCGCGAGAACCCTAGATTGCACATGTATCATGCTATTGTGAACTTCCAGAATTGTGTCTTTTTTTTTTTTTGAACCCAAAATTTTCATTTTAAAATTGATGATCAATAATGATAGCATCGTTTTACTTTTGTCAGGGTGGAGCATAGATATCAAAATGCCTCACAATCATTCTTATTTAAAAACAGTTATGTGTTCTAAGGCTTGCAATGAGGAATGAGATGTCAAACGAAGAAAGTGCATCTAAAGCTGGAATCATTTAATATCTGGACGCAAAGAACCGGATCTATCTCTATACCCTGTTAATTAATACCACCTTTATCAAAAAGTTCCCGGAATCACCACTGTGTGGCGCTCCCGACTTGAGTTTTCTTTTTTTTTTGGGTTACCATATCTGTCATTGCCATTCTATGAAAATTTTAGCAAGATAGCTTGGCATTTTGTAAAAGTTCCGCCGTATTGAGTATATCTGCGATTGTGAGTATACTCGAGTATGTACCAATTTCAAAATGGAATTGAATTTGCAACGAGTTTGTTTTAAATTTTGCGTTAAAAAAGATTTTGATGATGCGATGGGGATGGGAGGGTGCATCAGGGCATCATTGAAGTTGCAATTGGACAATGGAGTGGACGGCCAAGTACAGCAATATGTTGAATTTAGAACGGTAACAAAGCATGATCTTTCTGTTAAGTCGAACCGCTTGCAGGGCAAGGCCAACGCTAGAATGGTGGCTCGTTACATACATACATACAAAAAAGATTTTGATGATGCGATGACATTGCAAATGTTAGAAAGGTGTTTTGGCAACGATACTCTGAAAAAAAGTCGTTTATCAGTGGCACGAACGTTTCAGAGGTAGTCGTGAGTCCGTGAACGACGGTGAGGAAAGTGGCAGGCCATCGACATCGAAAACCGACAAATACATCAGCAAAAACGAAGAATGGATTTTGGTAGACCATAAATCGACCATTATAGAGATGACATAAGAGTTGCAAATTGCAGCAAAAATTTCAGTGATGCAAATCGCCAAAAAAAACCGGATTTGTGGGCAAACAACTGGTTGATCTTGCATCACGTTAACGCACCGTCACACAATGCCATCGTTATCCGTGAACATTTGGTTAAAAACGAAACGAATACCATTGAGCTTCCACCGAATTCATCTAATTTGGCTCGCAGAGGAGATCATGGAAAAATCGAAGATGGCTCTAATGGCCATACCGCAAACCGAATATTAATAATATTTCGAGGATTGGCTCAAGCGCTAGCATAAGTGCGTTGCATTCGATGCTCAAGAGTACTTTGAAAGGGACAGTATCGATGTTGATGTATTGATGATTTTGATTTTGAAGCACCTTTTTTCCCCGCAAAGAATTTCACAAAGCCACTTGGAGATCCTAACCAACGAACAGAGAATCAAATCGACCATGTTCTAATCGATGGTAAATTCTTCTCTCAAATCATCAACGTTTGCACCTAACGCAGTGCAAATATAGACTCGACCCACTACCTAGTTGCTGTATATATGCGCTCAAAACATTCGAAGGTGTACAACACGCGTTGAATGCTGACGCCGACCTACGGGTACTACGATAAACCCGAATGGTTCAAAAATACGTGAAACCGCTAAAAGCAGCCCTACCAACGGAAAAGCAGCTTGATGCAGCTACTCTTGAAGATGACTGGAGAGATATTCGAACTGCCATTGGTAGCACTGAAATTGCGGCACTAGGTACTGCAGCACTAAATCGGAAAAAAAATACTGGTTTGATGGCAAATGCAAGCAGTTAGTATTTAGAAAGCGAATGTGGAACGGTACATACAGGCACGGAACAGGCAAAGCCGTCTTCTTAGAAGGAAAAAGCGCCAAATGAAAGAACGATACCGCGAAGTAATGAAGGCACTGTACCGTGCTAACGACACACTCAAATTCAACGAGAAGTTGAACAGCCTCCGCAAAGGCTACGTACCACAAGCCGATATGTGCAGAGACCTGGAAAGTAACCTTCTCACAGATGAGTGTGAGGTGAAGCAAAAGATGACAGGATTCCGGCCTCATCTCTCCAGAAAAGTTGAGAAGATATTTGGTCGGTTGAAAAACAACATTGCTGCTGGTGTTGACCAACTTTCAAGCGATCTCTTAAAATACGATGGTAAAGATCTGGCAAGGGCGCGGCACTGGGTAATTACCCAGATTTGGAAGGAATAGCATTTACCAGAGAATTTGATGAAAGGAATCGTGTGTTCCAACTTTAAAAAGAGTGACAAGCTGGATTGCTGCAACTATCGTGCAATCACGCTAATGAGCGCCGCCTACAAGTTGCAAAGGAGTTCGAAGGGCAGTACCAAGCGGAATTCAAGGGTGCCCGCGCAACTAAGGACCAGATTTTCACGATTCGACAAGTGCTGTAGAAATGTCGCGAATATAACGTGCCGAAACAGCATCTTTTCATCGATTTCAAATCAGCTCACGAGACAATCTATAGAGACCGGCTATGGCAGATCATGCACGAATATGGATTTTCAGAAAAACTGACGCGGTTGGTCAAAGCAACGATCAAGTGATGTGTTAACCGAGTCTCAGGGACACTCTCGAATCGCTTCGAATTTCGGAGAGGGTTACGGCAATGTGGTGGATTGTCGTGTTTGCTTTTTAACATTGCACTGGAGGGTGTGAATCGAAGAGCGGGGATAGACTTGAGTGGCACGATCTTCAGGAAGTCTGTCCAACTTTTTGGCTTCGCTGACGACGTTAATATCGTAGCAAGCAGCTTTGAGGTGATGGTGGAAACGATTTAAGGTTGAAGCAAGTATAATTGGGCTTGGCATTAATGTATTAAAACGAGGGGAAGATCGATAATCAGCCTCTTAAGAGTTAAATCGATTCGATTTGAAACTGACGTCCTGCAAAGTGTTTGAAGGTTTCTAAAGGATGAACCTGAAAAAACCTAGGCTCATTAAAGACACTGCCATTAGGCATTTTTAGAGTATTTTTTTTCAACATATCACTGAATCAACCAAATTCTGTACACAATAATAGTAGGCATTGGTTGTCGGTCCATTTGTTTAATATGGGCGGAGGGGAAAGCGGGGGGGGAAGGGCAGGAGAGTAGAAAAATTTTGATTTTTAGGTGGAGGGGGTGGGTCGGTTGGTATCGTAGCACGTAACTTTGAGACGATGATGGAAACGAACATAAGAGTTAAAGCTGAGGCTAGTAGGATTTAGCTTGTGATTAATACGTTGAAAACAAATACGAATGAAAGAGGCTCACGAGAAGCCAATGTTAGCCTCCCACCACGCGTTCATATCGACGGTGATGGAATCGAGGTGGTAGACGAATTTGTGTAACTGGTGACCATCATTGGTGTCATTGGTCATTGGTGATCGTCGATAACGACATTAGCAGAAAAGTACAAGGCTGGCAATCGTGCAATTGTGGCAAAATTGGACTCCACTAAGATCAAACAAAGTTTGCCGAACTACAGAGTTGACCATCTACAAGAAATTAATACCGGTAGTCCTCTACGGCCACAAAAAAATGGACAACGCGCCCTTGGTGTCTTTGAACGGAAGAAGTTGAGTACGATCTACGGTACACATGAAAGACGGAACGTGGAGGAGGCGAACGAACCACGAACTGCCTCAGTTGCTAGGAGAACCTCCCATCGTACACACCGCTAAATGTGGCCAACTACGGTGGCCACGACAGCCAACGGACGACAGCCCGGTTATGTCGGACGACAGCCCTGTTAAAATGATTCTCGATAACGGACCGACAGGCACAAGAAGATGAGGTGCGCAACCAGCAAGGTGGATCTATCAAGTTGAAGGCGACCTGCGGACCCTTCGCAGACTGCAAGGCTGGCGTGGTGCAGTCATGGACCGAATAGAATGGAGACAACCTCTGTATACAGCAGAGGCCAGTCCGACGGTGGTCTGATTGGTGAGGTAAGGCAATCAACGAATCATGATAGACAATAAGCTAATCGTACCGAGATAGAAGCAAACTCATCTTAAACCGAATTCGGCAGAGCATTAATTAACAGATTTACACATAAAAATATTAAAAAGCATGAGCATGAGCATGATTGACCGCCCGATAGCTGCTATTGCCAGATCAGCTGTAATTAAACAGAGAACCAACAAATGATGTTTAGGACTAACATACATGTTCAATGTATAAGAATCTAAATGTTATAATAGGCAAAACCGGCGCCGGCCACGTTCGAATGCGGGTCAAGTAGGAAATGGGTAATGCTTGGGTCCAACACACATCTTCAATGTGTAGAAACTGATGATTCTAAACTAAGGAGATACCCGCGCTGGTCCCGCCTGAATGCTGCTCATATAAGGAAAGAGTAAGACTGTGTTGACTTGATACTCACTTTGTTGGAAGCAAAGGGATACCCTGCACTTGCAAGAGAATTGACTGTAATGTTGGATAGAACAGCTGGGTGGCAGCAGGGTTCATTTTTGGTAAACGATACGCTGAGTTCACGGAACGTCTAGTAGAATATCTAAATATGAGTACCGATTTCCGATTGAAACCGATTTATTGGAGCCACTTACAATGTGTGACGGTGGTATTTCATTGGTTCATCGATTTAAAATAAACGGCCAGATAAGTATTTTTCAACCCAAATTATCAATAGGAAAACGTTCCAAATCCGATCATATGCAACATTGTAACGTTTAAGCACTGAGCACATCGACGGTTTCACTCAACCTTCATCGTATTCACAATCAGCCACAACCGTCTGTTTAATTCATGACTCATTTCCAATCGTAGCTCTGTTGAGAGTTTCGATTTACAACAGGTTACCGCTGTCGCTGATTTTGTTCGAATTTATTGGTCCATGCTTATACCAAGTGCATGTAAGCCAGCAGTTTCCTCAATAAATTATTGTAAACGATCGAGCTGTTCTGATATATACATACATACATACATACATGTGTGAGCTCCCGTATTTATAACATGTATCAGTTGTTCTGAATATAAGCAAATGACGTTTCATCATAAACTGATGCGAGTTAATTGCGATGAATTCGAAACTCAAGGCGAGAATCATCTATGCGAGTGTATAGACCAAGAGTCCAGTGACACCTTGGCATACTCACGCCACGCCATTGTTTCAGGAGGAAAAGGAAATGCAACTGTGTTGCATTGGCAGTGGAAAGGAGCAAACACCAGACGACCCAATCTCACTAAGTCAGTCAACAATCCAGTCAAAAAGGAAGAGAACCGCAAAGCGGAGGAAGCAAAACAAGTGAAGGAACTTAATTATTATGCAAGGGCGTTAAAAATGTTTAATAGGCAAGAAAATTTCCTCTAACAGCTCCATCCGATCCCCGCACATCTCCACCAGCAACCCCGGAGGCGGCGGTCGGTGATGAATCTCCTCTATCGTAGATTCTTAGTCTGGCTCTCGAGTGGTGAAAAGCAAAAGGAAGTGGCTTTTGTTTTCCTCAGAGCCACGGTCGCTTGGGGACACTTTCCCCGTTCCCCATTTACGGCCCCTCGGATCATGTCGGGCTGAGTGTGTACGAGCCTCTGAAACGTGCACAAAGTTTGTTTAAAAAGGAAAATCTCCCGCAGCCCTTTATCGCCATGAGTTGGTACGGTATCCACTATAGCTTTTCAACATGAAAAGCTATTTTTTTTTTTGCTATGCCATTCCGACAGTTCGTCCTTCAAATCCTTCAGCGTACGAGTGAAACTGGCTCTCCCCGGTAAACCTAGTAACGGTGCAAGCGACCGACCGGCGTGCATTCCGCTACTAAATGGAAAGTAATATCGACTGAAGCATGTGTGAAAATGTGTCTGGCAAAGCTGTTCGGATGTTTTGTGTCTCGTGAATGGAAAATATAGACCAGTAGAACTTGTAGTACTGAAGTTTCTTTTGGAATCGGTACAGCCATTTATGCACTCAATATATTGAAATTTTCCTAGTCTACTCAATGAGACGAGTGTTACCGACGTCATCATCATCGTCAGATTTGCCGGAGGCTACGAGGTGAATGGAATCCGCGGAAGCCGCACCCGGAAAATCCCACATGAGAGACTCACATCATTGTATGGTCACCATCCACTATTGTGGTGGGAGGGGTACACGAGGGGTGTGCAAACAGAACCGACACACATACACGAGATATTAGCACAATCAATAACACTTTCGCTGGGTGCTCGGTGCAGCAGTGGAGAGCCCCCAGCCCTACTTTTCGTCATGGCCTACATGTGTGTTTGCATGTATGAGCTCATCAGCTACAGCTACATACATTTTGGCACGAACAAATGAGCGAGAGATCCTGACTCGCAAACAAGTAGGCGCTGCATGCTAGAATTCAATTTTCCGTCATCAGGGTGGTGCGATAAAATAAACAAATTAATATATCAATTCATAAATTAGATGCATCTTTCTCTCTCTTTATTCCTGCATATATCTCTCCCTCTTTCACTCAATAATTCGTGAAAGCGCAGAGTGGCTTTTGATGTGTGGCAGTTAATATGCATACCAATCAAGAAAAGGGATTAAGAACTCTTTCCCCCATTTTTTTTCTTGGTTTTCTGTGACAACAAGGGAAGAGACTCGGAAAAGTGGATTATAATTTCCCCATGACGCGAAAGACAATAATGGCTTTTCTCGCGCCGTTTCTTTGATGCAGTCAGCAGGAGTAGAAAATTGCATCGCTAAACGGATTTGAATGAAGCACACAATTAAGACGAGGATTATGACAGCCGCCTTGATCAGCATTCTTCGTGTAAATTTGATTATCGACATTATGTCATCTATCGTCGACGTAAACCAACATCGATTACGACGTGTTGCGGAATTTATCAAGAATATTTGTCTAAAAATATGCAATCAATAATCCTGCATATTCATCAAGAACAGCACAGAAGAAAAAAAATCCATACTTGTTTCTATAGGTGAAGCGACAGTCGCGGATTATTTTTTCACACACCCGCATACTCTGGAAGAGCACATGGAGAAGAAAAGGAAACATCTTACCATGTAGGATGAGCAAAACTTATCTGAAAAGGGTCTACCACTCTCTCATAAGGAAAGGTGTCTGAGGCAAAATAGGTATTTTAAGTATTTTTTGGGGCAGTTTATTTAAGAAATTCCACAATCTTCTAACTAACGTGTTCAACGCTTGGTTAACTTAAATATTTCCAAAGGAAATCATTTTCTCCCTCCTCTAGATTAACTTCACTGCTATAAATTGGGTCTAGGGTAGTCCTACAGTGCGGAAAATTTGTAGAAACACATCCTCATTAGAATTTTTATTCGGTATATCGATAATAATTTTATATTATTATGTGTGATTACTTATCAAATGTTTCGTCCCAAGGAAAGGCTAACTAAAAGTAAATTGGTACGCCCCTCGCACGCCGCTAGCACGCTTCTATTGTTGGGAATCGAAAATGTTTGACAGTGGTTTGCGTACACTTCTACAGAGAACAACTGGTGCATGTTTGTTCAAGTAGTCGATCGCGTTCAGAAATAACGTCAAATGGAACTCGAAAGAAAAAATAATATTGTGCACAAACATCTGGAAACCCCGGAGTGGTCCGGTTCCAAGCTGGCTAAAGTATTGAAGATGCCGAAAACAACAGTTTGTCGAGTGCTCAAAACCTACAAGGATACCCTAAGTGTGGAAAGGAATCGCGGACCTACGAAAAAACTGGAACCAGGGATCGTAAGCTGCGCAGCAAGGTGTTGAGGCGCGTTAAAGCCGAGTCCGGTCTTTCGATCCGAGATGTGGTCAGAAGGTACAACGCCAACTTTCAAACGGTCATCCTTGTCAGGGAAGGATACAAGTCGTGCAAAACCAGTAAACATCCGAAACGGCACATGAAGCAGAATTCCGTGCCCAACAAGCGTGCAAAGCTCTTCTACGGCCGTGTATTGACAATTTGTTCCTGCGGCTACAAGTCATCGATTTTCTACACTACAGGTACGAATCAATGCCGAGATTTACCGCACTTAGTGTTTGCAGAAAAAGATGCTTGCGTTATACTAGCAGCACTAGGTCCCTTCATTGTTTTGGCCTGCTTTGGCATCAGCCCATTACGTCATAACCACAGTTCAATGGATGCAAGAAAATGGAGTAGATATCGTTGAGAAAGACATCAATCCTCCCAATTATCCAAAGCTTCCTCCAATTGAATGCTACTAGGCTATCGTCAAGCGCAACTTCAAGAAGAATGGTAAGGAGTGCAAGACCCTGGAAGAGTTAAAAAAATGGTCTGCGGATTCCAGAAAAAGCCACAAAAACCTACTGTCCAAAACCTTATGAGTGGAGTCCAATCCAAGATCAGAAAATTCTGGAAATAAGGTTCAGTGGATGCAAGAAAATAGAATAGATTTCGTTGAGAATGACATCAATCCTCCCAATTATCCAAAGCTTCCTCCAATTGAATGCTACTAGGTTATCGTCAAGCGCAACTTCAAGAAGAATGGTAAGGAGTGCAATACCTTGGAAGAGTTAAAAAAAAATTGGTTTACGGCTTCCAGAAAAAGCCCCAAAAACCTACTGTCCAAAACCTTATGAGTGGAGTCCAATCCAACGGCTCTACTTCCCTTCCAGAGGAAGACGTGACCAGATTTGTTCGCCTCAGAAAAACTACCGACCTCGACTGGGATTGAACCCAGACCCACTGGGATGCCAAGTAGCAGTCACGCTTACCACTACACCACCAGCTCCGGCAATCAACATGGTTTATTCAAAGGTAGATCATCTACACATCTACTAATCTATTGGAATTTGTAGAATTTTCTTTAGCTGCAATGGATATAGGAAATTTTGTGGAAGCTTCATATAATAACTTCAGCGAAGCGTTAGATAGAGTTGTCATTCCATTGCCTATTTTTCAAACTCAATCGTGTGGGTTTAACCAGCACACTATTAAAACGGATCGAATCTATTAGACAGATAGAAAACAGGTGCTAAGTTACAAAGGAAGGATTTTTAGAGCAGTTAATATCACCTCAGGAGTTCCACAGGGATCTCATTTAGGTCCTCTTTTATTTATTCTTTTTGATGATGTTAATTTTGTGTTAAATCATCTGAACGTAATTATCTAAACTGATGGTATGAAACTGTATATGGACATCTGCACACTACCAAAATGTTATGTAAATTTCTGTTCTCTGAGACCGACACATGCAAGCGTCCTTTAGCACATAACAATGAGTTGAAAAAGATGAGAAAATAAATTCAATCAAACACATCTTTCGTCGAATTGCGTATTTCAGGAGACATAATTTTACACGATATCTTTCTTTATGTTCCGCTACTTTTTACAAACATGAATTACGTCTCGTGTGAAATTCATAACTTCTAAGTGTGTGTATTAGGTTAGATTTGCAACATTTTCAGAGTGAAATTGATGACTTCCACGAATTGTGTGTTAAAAGTCTTTTGATGCTGATATTAACTAGTATATCAGTTAATTGAGAGATGCAACAACTATACAGACTTAGAAGTGATTCTTGATTCTAAATTGGCCTTTGTAGATCTTTTTAATGGAACAATTCTCAAAGCAAATAATATGTTGGGATTCATCCACAGATTCAGTTATCATTTTCAGGATCCATATACCATCAAAACACTTTATGTAGCATATGTAAGATCCATTCTCGAATATTGCTCTGTTGTTTGTGCTCCATTCCAAGAAACATACATTAGTCGTATAGAATCTGTACAAAAACAATTTTTGTTATTTGTTCTTAGAAAACTAGGCTGGAATTCATTTCCTCTTACTTCGTATGAGACTCGTTGCATCTTAATTGACATTGAAACACTGAAAGACGAGAAATTGCCATGATCTCTTTTTTGCAATAATTTAATCTCTCAGCGTATAAATTGGACAAATTTTTTAGCAAGTTTGGACTTTTATGCACCATCACGCCTTTAAAAAAATTGGAATTTATTTCATGTTATGCCGAAGAGAACAACTTATACAAAAAATTGGTCAATCAATACATCTATAATGAATATTGTGAAATTATTGATGTAGCTATGCCTAGAGCGACATTAAGAAAAAAATTGACTGCAAGAGTTCTACCCCGTAGATACTAAGCCACTTTGAATAAATGTAAATAAATAATTTCTGATGGATTTTGTACCGAATGACATGAATGCACCAAACTCTCCTGAGTTCCGTCCGATCAAAATCTATTGGGTCAAGATGAAGAAGCGTGAACTGTAAGGCCAATGGGAAAATGAAGGATGAAAAGAAAATGACGAGGAAAAAAACTGTATATGCTCTGATGGAGGGCGTCAATTGCAAATGTTGAGCATTTTACTTAAACTCATCCTTACTGAACTTCTGTTAAAATTTGGTTTCTTTTCGATAACTACAACCAATCAATCCTAAAGTGTCGCAATAATTAACGACTCACCCTTTACTTTGTAGCGTCTCAGACAAACCCGCACACTTATACACAGAAATTTTGGGAACTATTTCAGCTGACTCAAATTTTTATGACATTTGGCCCTCCGGCCTAGCAGCAAAATTGGTTTCAACTCTGGCAACAACCCGCCATGTCACGATGGGTACATCCCTGAGGTACGTGCAAGAGAGTGTGGGCGCATTCTTCACGCTTTTACAGCATAAAATGTGCACACGCTCTCGCGTCAATCGCACACCTCACCGTTCGTGTTGAATTCTAATGAGACTTGATTCGAGCGAGCATCAACGATCGAGCTTAACTCACTCTTTGCGGTACAGGTATGGCAGCAACCAAAACATGTTGCGTTGCTCCTCACCCATAGACTTCACTTTATGGTGACAAGTTTGAAATGGTGTACCGAAGAGATCGTGATGGGAAATCCACCCGTCCTCCGCACTGTGTGCAATTCGATCTGATAAAATATTCATATTTAATATTAATATAAAATTTTTAATATATTTCTAATAACATTATTAATGACTTATTGTTGTGGCGGGGGATGCGTTTCTCGTCGGTTCATGGTACAAAGCTCTCCGACGACGCGAAGCGTCCATATAGGTTCAATTAAAAATTCATTCAAGTCTTTGTTTCGTAGCCACAGCGACACAAGTGTCACGTCACAAGGATTGCCATTGAGAGAACCTAAACTCAAGACCAATAAATAAGCTGAACAATACGAGACGTGAGCCTCTGGTTGCCTTTTTTCAGAAGAACCAAGAAAGAAGCGCACCAAAGGGGGACAACATGCTTGAAAGTATCATAAATATAATCATACAAACGGTGCTGGTGGAGCTAAACGATGTTGATTATGAATTTTAATATTCACCACAAGCTTCCCAAGTAACAATTTAATGTAACTTTGGCACTTAAGAGAGTCAGTCCGGCACCCCCTGTGCAAACACCGGCTGATTGAACCCACTAATGCATTATAATGTGTGGGAACAGTCCCGAGGCGGATCCAAGCGCTGTTATTGTGAATTTTTCGCGCAATTCCGACCAAATGCTGTCAAGCTAGTGCCAATGGATCAAGTGAACCATTTTTAATAGTATCCATACAATCCGGATAGTTGTTCTGAACATCTCACCTCACCTCAACCGATGGCAAACTCTGATTGAATAGCAGCAGTGTCTAGTGCGATATTCCCATTTATGCATTAGTATGCAAGCGTCATGAGGCCGGTCCTCGTCCAGCAATGCATAATGTATTCACATATGCACATGCACCGACTGAAAGAAGGATGATGGTTGACAGCGAGGGATCGGATCGAGTGCCAGACCACATTACTACTTATGCCGTCGTGCTCTTTATCGTGCAAAAAATTGCCCAATTACCATCACAATTACATGATCGTTTATGATTTCTAGGTTCAGTTTTTCTTTATGTTCTTTTTTCGGAGTAGTTGTTGAGCACCATTCTTTTCCCGGCCTTCAAACTTGTTCAAATACATCCTACCGCTCATATGAGACTCACAATAAAGAGTGCAGTAATGAAAATGAAATCTTCGCCGCCAAGAATACAATTTCCTTTGAGGCAATGCCAGGCCAAGTAAATCACTGGCTCTGATTCTTCGAGCGAACGCAAATTGGATGCATCCGTATTTCAGGACATGTAGACACTTAAAAATACGAACATAGCTACAAGCATACACCGCCACATCATACATCGCATGCAAATGTCGATTCTCAAGTTGGACTTCGCCAGAGAACTATAGAAATAATAATAAGTACTGAGATTTATTCCGATAACCTTCATAATGGCGTGGAGGGATGTACACTGCCTCGTTACTTTCTTTATTTTTAAAGCAATCAACTTTAAGCTAATTTTCTAGTGAGTATTTTCGAAAACTCTATAGATTTTGTAAATTGAGTTGTACTTAATATGTTTTTTTTTCTAGTTGATTCATGGCGTATCCGGAAAAAATTGAGATTTACTTTCTTATCTACTGCTTGGGGAATATATTTCCTGTTTAAACGAAGTAAAATGGTTAAAACAAGTATGCCCTGGTCAAACTTATCACCTTGCCGAAATTGGGAGGGCTTTATCTCATGCTGTAGGCCTGCATGGAAGCTTAAGAATTATACCAGTAGTGAATGTATCATATATCCTTTATCATGTTTTAATACGTTTATATAAAGGCACTGATATCAGGTGTGACAATGGCGGGTACTGCCGTAATTTACTATTTATTAGACAAAGTTATGAACAAAATAACATAATTCATATAGGACACCCAAGGAGCACGACCTTTCACATTCACTTTTGTGATAACTTGCGATGTAATTTCTTCATTGATTTTAATGAATGAATAACCAAAATGCCTGTTATATATTTATTGTATAATAATTGAATGAAATTGTATCATCATCGAACAGGATGAGTGTGTTGATCATGGCTATGGGCTGTTGACTGTCAATACTGCTGTTTCTGTATCATCTGTAGCACTTTATGAAAGTATAAATTACCATCATAACTTGTGTGGTATAGATCCGTGTAGCAGTGAATAAAGCACTTACACGAAACGGCATAACATTCAGATAAGGATGACGATGAAAAGTATTTTTAGAAGGAATGGGACGCGGAGGGTCCGCTTAGGATATCAAACACCGGGGATTGTTCCGAGGGTCGAAGTGGATCTTGCCACTTTGTGTGGTGAAGGGTGGTTGTGCAACGGTGACGTGACTCTCCATTTGATTTCCACAGAGACGTCATCTCTTTGCTTCTCTCGATTCATCAATGATAGGAGTCGCTTCGGCTTCCGGACAGCCCCATCAATTCAATAAGTAGCATTTAAATACGTTTCACACGATTTATTTTTTGCTCAGATTTTATTGACGTGTTAAGACCATCATATTAGAATATATGGATAAATAGAATAGGGAGAGTTTACAAATTATGGCTATAGTTAACTATTTTACCCCCTCCCCCACCCTTCTAAAAACGTTCAAATAACCACGTTCGTGCATTTTGCTAAAGAAATGTATGTTTACCCCATTATTGGCTATCGATTCAACAGTTTGAACGCATCTCAAACTCTAGGATTTTAGGATTTAGAATCTCTAAACTTCGGGAAACGTAAAATATTGTCAAAGCGTTTCAAAAATGGGAACATGGCCAATACCGATGCTTTTCCTCTACAAAAAAAATGCCCAAAAACTCCGGTCGATAGTGTCTGGTTAGTTTTGATTGAGATCGGTTACGACATAGTGATTCAAATAGATGTTGCTCAGTACAGTTTTATTTAATCTTTGGTCAGAGACGCATGGATTCGTTTTGAGAATATCAAAAGGATATGTACATTGCATGTAGAACAATACTAATACCCTCTTTCGCTACTATTCTTTTCTTTGAAAAAGAAATACAACCGAGCAACAAGGAGGTTATTAAATTGAAAGCATGCATATCTCACGAAACAGTAGATAAGATAAAATCTGATATGTTCATGTCCTCATCAAGCGAAATAAAGCGGCAACAAAGAGATTTACCTTAGAGTTGAATGGAGAATATCCCAACTAACAAAGTCGGCTACAAACTAAGGAAGCTGCAAGCAGAACCCAGTTAAGCTTGTTTTGCCATGGTATCCCAATAGGGAAGCCAGTCATCAGGGTTGTGACCGTAGCACAAGATATAGAAACGCTGCGAACTAAAAATAAATTGAAGCATCACTAACAGAAAGGTATAACCAGTAGCAGTAAATAACACTCTTATTTAACTTCACATATTACATGTTACAGCGTCTTTTCAGATTCAAAAGCAACCTACCTTCCATAAGTACATCTTTACTGTTGTTTCTTTAAGTCGGTCCAAATCACAGACTATTGGGCGTAGTTAAAAAAACTTATTGGATTTCCCAATGTAATAAACCACCATCGTACTTTGTAAATGTCTCCAACAGTATTCTTAATGTTGAAGTAAATCTGCAGGAATCGGCTATCAACCGTTATTTCCTTCTTCTTATTTTCCTCCAACCGAAGAAAACCACCATCACACTTTGTTAGTGTCCTCACCATCTGTACAGTTGGTTTTGACTGAATTTTCGGCGGTCAAAAACTTGGAGTTTAAAAAACATGTTTGTTTTCCCAATGTAATTGACCACATTAGTGGTGGACCCAACATCAGCTGTACTGTGAGTTTATTTTTTCTTATTTTCCTTTGTTATTTGTTTTTTATTTTTAGTTTTGCCAACAAAGTAAACCACTATCGTACCTTGCCAGTGGCTCCAACAGAATCTATACTGTTTTTTTTAAATTGGTTCAAATTAACCTTCCTTGTGCATTTTTTGGGGATGTTTTTGACCAATCAACATCTCAAAAAGCTCTAATCGCTCCAAACGGAATAAAATAGTGATTCGAAATTTTCAGACTTTTCCTCAATTTTTTGAAACACGAACATATTATAAGCCGTTAAACTTCTTGAAGTGACGCTACCAAAAAAGTTAAACATAGTGCATAAAAACTTTATATGCATCCAAAGAGGATAATTTGGAACCTCATACATTTGTACCGTTCGACGGCTCAAAATTCAAGATTTCGAATACCGATCTTCAAAAACATCATGCCGTAGACCAATCAGAGCATTTGGTTACATCCGGATACTTTGGAACCGATTTCGGTAGGGTCCAATAGTAATTGCGTCTGCTTTCTAACTATAATCTTTTGCTCGTGCCTTCTTTACATGTTTGGTCTGGTATCAATTTCAGTCAATGACGACGCCAGTGGTGTAATAGTAAGCGTGGTTGTCTCTCACCCCATTGGTCTGGAGACGAAAAATCTCTGATCACGTCTTTCTTCGGAAGTTCGTAGGAAGGGAAGTAAGACCGTTGGTCTCGACCAATGTGTTGATAGGTTCGATATGTAGGGTCCAGGTCGTCTCTCCGGTTTGGCGAACCAGCCTCTGGTTGCTTGGGATCCACTGTGATGCCATTCTCACCGAACCAAAGTTTGGTGGAGTTTGAGTAAGCCACAGCTCGAAAAAGTAGCCTAAATTTCAGCTCAATACCATGCACATAAATTGAACTCCTCAAAACATACAACATTATATTAAAAATCGTTAAAATTCTGAGACATTTCATACCTTGACTAAAATATTGCATGCAAAATCTCATTGCTAATGTGGAATGCAATATAGTTTAACACGTATTTGAATTAACATTACAAAGAAAATTAAGGTTTTTGTTCTGTGTATTGGCTTCCGTTTCAGCAAAGGGTGTCTCACTTTGCGTTCGATCAAAATTATTTGTTGAAATCAATTGTAATCCCTGAAAGCAACTGAATCAATTTAACTTCGCTGCAAATCGAAATGTGCAAGCTTGTCAGACAAGGCGCAGCTGCTGAATATAGCAACGCTTTGTCTTAAATCATGTGACTAACATTACATCCCGTAACCCTTTTTTAAAAATACCTCAATGGAGAGTGTTTTTATGCGAGCCTGGATTTTGATAAAGTGTCCTTTTGAAACCATCTTTGAATACATTGCTGAAGGTCAGTTTCAAATCTAACCGACTAAACTTCCCCCCCCCCTTAAGAGGCTGATTAGAATGGGATTTTCAGCCTGTTATGTTTCCAACGAAATTTCCAACTTCATGTTGCACATTGGTATACCACCTCCTCGCCCTCCTCCTCTTCCTCATCCTTCTTCTTCTTCTTCTTCTTCTTGTGCTTCCGCCTCCTTCTCTTCTTCTTCTTCCTAATCCACAGTTCCTAATTGATGGGCTTCTTTGCCATTCAAAAAGAATGGACAATCGTATACGGTCACAAATTCTAGAAAATTTCATAAAAAACTATCTTACCACTCAAGCCGTTCCACCAAGTTTTACTAACTTGTACCTGAAAAAACAGCAAATTGACGTTCCGGACCAAGCATCCAGTCGGGGTGATGGTGTTCGGATTGGCTACTTCCGATGGCAAAAAATACACCCCGTATTAATACAAGAAGGCCTGAAAGTGAACTCATCTGTGTACTTAGGAATCCTTAAGGATCATGTTTTGCCTTGGATTACCTCCTCTACCTACGGCAAGGATGCAAATATTGTGTTCTAGCAAGACGGAGACCCTGCCCACACGTCAAAGAAAACGCAAATGTGGTTGAAGGACTCTTGAACAACTCCTCACGCGAACTTGAATTATCTACGGACCTCCATAACAAAGCATTGGAGAGAACTTTCATTGAAGCGTAATCTTTAACGATCATTTTATGACAAAAAGGGTATGCTTAAAGTTGACAATAAGGATGCTAAGCTCGATTGAAATAAAAAATGATTGAGTCTCAATATTTTCTGACGCATACTGTAATGTGAGTATGGCAAAGTACGATGATATGTTTACGGTCCAGGGCAGTCGATGAGTTTTCCACCGGAAAACAAATTTGACTGTATCTGGAATCGAACCCACCTCCGGCACACAAAACAGACGAATTTATCGACTACGCTATGAGACCTTTGTTTTAGAATACCTGTGAAATATATTTTGACTTAATAACCGTCATAGTTTAGTCATCATTAATTCAAGTTGTTATCAGTAACATTCAAAGAGCTCAGAAGCACTATTCTTCTGAACGAACGATTACATTGTCACCATTCTCAAGATGATTAAAAAGCTTTTCAGGAGTTTTTTACGCTCCTCATGAATGAATGAATTTTCCACTGTTAAAAATCCTGTGCTAAACAAACCCTTACCTCCTTTGGGAAACAATCGCGAATAAATGCTGAATTTTGACACCCTCAAATTTTCTGTGACTGGCACTTACCGCACAAAAGTGACGAAAACCCCTCATTCAACGAATAAGCTCTCTTCTCTTGATACCTATCTACTCAAAGTTCTAACAGGGGATGATGGTGACAGCTTTGGATAGCACTTGATGCTTTTTTCTTTCTTTTCAAAGAGTGTGAGTTCGCTGTATCACCGCCTCGCCGAACGGGGTAGGTGCAATAATGAAAAGATGTTTCATCACACTTGAGCTTTCCAGCCAGAATCCATGCAATAGGACAGCCAATTCCATGTGTAAGGGTGAAAATTTGAGAAAACAGAAAAAAGAACAGGCTCCCCAAGCATTGAAAGAAGTGTTGAATGGGTGCATTGGTGCCCCCAAAGTGACTAACTTGTATGCTTTGCTTGCAATTAGTGTGAGACGTTTCCTAGAGAAGGTCTGAAATTGTCCGGATTGTAATATTGAACATTTAAACAAGTACATTGTTAACATCCTTGAAACGAGAGATCTTCAACATTTCCCATGTTTTCATTTTCTTGCATCCAAATGTGATACGATTTTATCATATTAAAAGCATTTTTAATATCAATTACTTCTCACTCATACCAGCACCCACCACGCAAGCCATAAGCCCACAAAATGTACTTTCCCGTGGACATCGTTCTGTTGATCGATGAGTTGATAGTATTATGGATTATCTCTCATAAGAGGCGCTTTTCAACGGTTCTCGCACATGAACTTATTATCGGGCTGCGGGAGAAAACCAGGATGAGCTTAACAGCAGAGGGATTAAATCAATAAAAAGTTGAAATACGGCCACAAGCTGCATGTGTGTCATTTGTTGTAACCAGCAGAGCAGTACCAATAATGTGTAGGTATAGACGTGATTGAGGTGCATTCGAAGCATCATTTTTTTTAAAGCCATAATGCTTCCGTGAACTTTCCAGTAAAGTTGTAGCTTAGAAAAATGGCGATTATAGGAGTGATGCAAACACAAATTATTTGTTTACCAAAGCAACTTTTCTTCTGTAGCGTGTTCAATTCGAAGGCTTACAGTAGCGCTCAAAAGTAATATAATAGTAGATATTTCGACAAAACAAAAATGGCAACACTGCTAACCATTCTCGATATGACGTTTCTTTGTTTAGTCGTGCTTCTTTATTTGCTCAGTATACCGGCTATGTCGCAGATTGTGAGTTTCGGTGTAAATTTGAGTTTTTATCGCTGTTGTGTCTACATTCTTTAGATCGAATGTCGTTTGACAACGTGTTTTACGTGGTAAGTTTATAGTTCAACATAATATTTCCCGAATATATCATCGAATGAATGTTTCAATAGGTATAATGAATCAAACTGGAAGACGTCAATACCCTCTCGCATATCAGGAAAGCGTTCTGCAATCTTTGGAAAATGGACGCTCACAAACTCAACTAGCACGGGATTTTCACATTTCTCTACAACTAGTGAGCTTCTGGAACAAGAAAAAGGTGGAAACAGGTGATATCAGAAACTCCCCGAAGATAGCTCAATCAAAATTCTCAGATACCAACAAGCACTTGGTCGATTTAAAAATTCACACTTCAACTGTTAAGAGTCGTTTAACTGATGCTGAATTGCAAGGCCTCAGACAGAGTAAGAAACCACTCATTTTCGCGAAAAATAGAAAAGCTAGAGGCCTCACTTAGCTCAGTCGGCAAAGGCGAAGCTACAAAGCAACATCATGCTGGAGGTGGCTGGGTTCGATTCCCGGTCTGGTCTAGGAATTTTAAGTAAAGGATAATTTCTCGACATCCTGGGCATAGGGTATGATTGTACTTGCCACATAACCATACTATTGCAAAATGGTATCTGGCATCGAAAGCGCACAATTAATAACTGTGAAAGTGCATTTAGAACACGAAGTTGAGAGCAAGCAATAAGCTAACTGTGAAAACCATAAGCTTGAAACGCTAAGAAATAAGAAAGGGTTGCCTTTGCTTTGGCCCACCAAGGACTTACGAAGATTGATACAAAGTACTCTGGAATGGCAAACGCAAATTCATTTTTTTCCTTTCCTTGTTCCTAAGGAAACCCCCAGAAGCGATGTTTGGTACCAAGTTCCAACTATAAAGCATGAAAGAAAATGCCGAAGAGTTGGATTTTTTAACAAGACGATATCCCAAAACATCGTTCGAAGTTGTTGCAGGAATATTTTAAGAAGGCCAAAATCAAGCTTATGTCTAGTCGAATTCCAGATCTGAATCCCATAGAGCACTTGTGGTAAGAGCTTGGCAGACGTGTTCTAATTTGACGACAGTTTTCAATGTTTTTTAGGAAGAATGGAATAAAATACCATCGCGTCAAATCGCTGAATCTTGTGATATCGATGCCGCGCAGATGTCAAACCGTTATCCAATACAAATGACTGAAGCCTTACTTACCTTACCAATCAGACTGGGGTGGCCTCTGCTGTACACAGAAGTTGTCGCCATTCTATTCGGTCCATGGCTGCACCTCGCCAGTCTCGCTGTCTGCGAAGGATCCGCAAGTCACCTTTTACTTAATCCATCCACCTTGCTCATTGCACGCCTCAATTACTAAATTCTTCTTGTGCCCGTCGGTTCGTTTTCGGGAATCATTTTAACTGGGCTGTCGTCCGACATTCTTACGGCATGCCCAGTCGACCGATTTCAGCGGTGTGTACGATGGGAGGATCTCCCAGCAACTGTTGCAATTCGAGGTTCATTCGCCTCCTCCACGTTCCGTCTTCCATCTGCACTTCACTGTAGATCGTACTCCACTTCTTTCGTTCGAAGACATCAAGGGCGCGTTGTTCTTCCACAAGCTATGTGCATGTGGCCATAGAGGAATACGGGTCTAATTAATGTCTTGAAGATGGTCAACTTTGTAGTTCGGCGAGCTTTCGATCTTTTGGAGTCCAAAGTAGGCACGATTTCCAACCATAACGCCTGTGTATTTTTCTGATGGTGTCGTTGTCGGCGGTCATCAATGAGCCCAGTTACACGAATTCGTTTACCGCCTCGATTTCATCATCGTCGATCTGAACTCGTGGTGGGCTGACATTGTCTTCTCGAGAGCCGCTTCCTTTCATGTATTTTGTTTTTAACGCATTAATCACAAGCCCAATCCTAATAGCTTCAGCCTTAAGTCTGATGTACGTGTCCGTCTTTGTCACAAAGCTTATCAAGCTAAAAACTCTTTGTCAAATGACATTTGATCGCTACTGTGTAAGAACCTTAGCTGGAGCGAAGCGGAGTTGTGCGGAGATTTCAAAACATGAATCAGTCTAGTCCACAGGCTCAACGAGAGTTTGATCAATGTTTATGTTAAGTTAGGTAGTTTAAGTTAGTTTGACAAATTTTAAGTAACAATTATATAAACGAGTAACGCCCAGTATACAAGGCAATGAATTTTGAAATTGAATACTCATCAATCGATGATTTTCGCATTTTCAAATTTGGTAAGACAAAACTCATAGAGTGATAGACTTACGCTGAGTTCTAACATTTTGAGTTTATTTTTCCCGTATACTTATAGGGAGAACATAGTTGATAAGCGCTAGCAAATGACAACAAGTATAACTGGACGCACTGTTTATTTTACAGCAGTGTTCCTATCTATTAGTGATGGAATGTTTTGACAGAAGTTTGTTTTGGAACTTCTCGTGTTTTGCTGAAAGTTTCATTGCGATACGCATAGTTTCAGAAAAAGTGGTACTTTATGGAAGTTCAATTTAGCAAACTCTTAGGAACAAGGAAGGGGGGAAATCCGACTGGACTGAGTACGATGCCAAAAAATTGTGCCGTTTAGATCAACAATTGGCTGAAAAAGCTAGGAAACGAAAAAACATCAGAACAAGGCACGTTTGAACCACAAAAGTTCTCACAGTCATCAGAGATTCAACAGTCACAGCAATAGTAATACAAATGATACTAAAAATCACCGATATCTTTTATTCAAAAATCTATGTTAGTAACATAGATTTTTGAATAAAAGAGTGAAAAAAAAACATATTTTAACTTCAGTTTTCGATTTATTGGAGAAAAATAACTTTTGTTGCAATTCACTGTCTTTATAAATAAAAATCTTAGTTTCTGTAAAACGCTCGCACTTTGGACTTGACATTCTTCAGTAAATTCTGCAAAATTGTTTTTGTGACTTTCCTGGTGGCTGCTGTCCAGTTTTTCTGGAACTCTTGCATGTTTTGGGACACTGTACTCTCCTTCCAAAAGCGCCGCTTGACAGTCGCCCAATACCGATGAATTGGCTGAAGATCCGGAAAGTTCGATGGATTGATGTCTTTTTTCACGAATTGTACATCATTGTTTGCCAACCACTGTAGAACCAACTTGGCGCAGTGGACGGAGGCACAATCTGGCCAGAAGAGAGGAGGAACCTTATGCTTTCTGTACAGTGGCAGCAATCTCTTCTTCAAACATTCTTCTATCGCCATGTGGTTTTAACGTCGTCCAGGTCCTGGTCCACCGATTTCGTATAATACTGTGGTCCGGGCAGCGTCCGCGAATCTTCCTTGGCGTAACTTTCGTCGTCAATCAGGATGCATCCGTGTTTCTCCAGAATTTGGTTATAATGTTTTCGCGCTCTTGTGTTGTCAAGCTTGCTGCTCCCGGGACTTTTTCGCCACCTTCTGTTTCTTGTACGTTGAAGAACTTACAAGTTCCGATCGGGCTGGTGTTTGGACTCAGTTTCCTGCCGGATTAGGGCAAATCTTTCACGGAAAGAATCTCACCGAACTTTTCGATTGCATTGTTGACACTGGTGTGGTTAACTTTCACCCGTTTTGCAGTTTGGTTGTCCGTGGTAACCTTTTTCAAGCACCAAATGTGCAGAATTTTCATCAATTTAACTCATCTTTGAAACCATCCAGTGTACCGAAACCAATCGATTGCACAATTGTTATTGAAATGTAAATAAGCGAATGTCACCGCAAAACACACTAAAGAAATTCAAGCCATTTTAGAGTAATTACTGTTTGAATGTTGCTAACTACTTTTCGATACCCTCTCTCGAGAGTTTCTCGCAGAAGTGAAAGATCGGTTCTCTAGGCCACCAACTGACTATAGACTGCGGATTCAATGTTAACGAAGCAATATTTTAAACTCCTACCCTGCAAGCGTTATATTTCAATGTCCAGATCTAGCACTTTTACCCAGCCGGCCATCCAGGGAGCACTTCAGTTACATCACGCGCAGGCACTCGAGGTTGCTACGGAATTGACGAATCATGATCTCACCGATTCCAACCTTTTCGAGAACTTAACGACCTCTCTTCATCAAGGAGAGGTACTTAATTTTAGGAATAAAAATTTGACTAAAAACTATCTAACCACTACTTCATCTCAAAAACAGAGAGGAATTGATATTTTGGTCTTTTGCCAAAATTTAAATCGAATTAAAAGTCCAGCTAAGATAAGAGAAATTTATTACAAAATTTTTAGTCGTTGCTATCCAATCATTTTGGCAAATGAAATCGGTTGGGAAGATAATCTATGAAGGGATGATAGTCTAAAATGTTTTTCGAAGCAGATACATTGTTTCTAAGGATGACAAAAAATGTAAAGCAGCAGAATTCGAGCATGTATGGTCGGTATATTTTCCGCCAAACAATGCCCGTAAAGACATAGCTATATGAAAAAAAAATTTCAATAGTGCTATAGAAATTTCATTCAGCCTCGCCTCAGAATCTGCGTGGTGTTGACTTTTTATGGTAGTGGGATTTTAACGAAACTTTTACATACCCTCCGGCAACTATGGAACAAAAATCTATTTATTACAAACCATCATATCCAATCTTTGAACCAGACGATGACAACCTACAGTTTGCATTGCAAAAGAATCGATTTTACAATGACCAAATCCAAACTGAAACAATTTTATTCGATTCAATGTTATTCGATAATAAAGAAAACACCAAAGTTATATGAACAACTAGCTGATCCGCTCTAATCGATTTTATGATTCAAATAATTCCGAACATTCATGATTTAATTTTTTTTTATTAACTTTAAGCTACGTTTGGCTTGTTTCTCACCTCAATTTGTTTGTCTGCAAATGAACGATAACAGATTATGACACTTGAATTTTAGATATTGATTGAATGATATTGATTTCGAATTTGTTTGAATTTATATGCTTTATTTACATGATTTTAGAGGATGACAGAATCTTGCGCCAGTTCAATTTAGTGCTTTGTGATAGACTACATTCTTTGTTCCATTATCCGGCGCGCAAATAAACATAGATTAATAAACAACAATTCGAGAAGCATTCGAGATTAATTGTGCACACTTCTAACGATTGACCTTGTGATTTATAGTTTGTTATTTATTTATTTATTTATTTATTTATTTATTTATTGATATAATTCCAACTGACTTAACATCTTATTGGAATGTAATAGGGGAAAAGCCATGTGGCGTAAAAACCTCCTATTTCTAAAACGTACACTACAGAAATCAACATGAATAGAAGGAATACAAAGCAAGCAAAACAACATTAATTCTGGTACACACACAAAACTGGTCAGTAATACTTAAATAAGCTATCGTGATGGAATCAGTCGTCTAGTATCTTCGCCATTAATGCCAGTACGTAGTAAATGCCACCATTTCTGAACTAGCTGCTCTCCATCCAACTACGCTGAATCCGGTGACGGAAGGTCTCTGCGGAACAGTTGAAGTCAAACAGAGCGTAGAGTTCATTGAAGCGCGATGACATGAATCGAATTGGATCGTGTTGGCCGTAGTTTGCAGCACGAGCTCCGAGCTGTAGAAAATTTCTTGTTCTCAGAACTCGTTCGGGAGCGTAGATAAAGAGTTCGGCCAGAATTCCGGGAGAGTCGGTTTCACCTAGTAGCACTTTTGCTGCGAAAACTGCTTGCATGACTGTACGCCTATGCTCCAATGTTTCAATTCCCAAGAGTGAGCAACGATCCTGGTATGCTGGAAGGTTGACCGGATCATTCCACGGCAGATGACGGAGAGCATAACGAACAAATTTCCTTTGGACTGCTTCAATCCTCGCAATCCAGATTCCTTGATACGGGCACCACACGACGGCTCCAAATTCCAGAATAGAACGCACGAGAGAGCAGTACAATGCTTTCAGACAGGTGGGATCACGAAACTCGTCGGAGATCTTAAACATGAAACCGAGCTGTCTGTTGGCTTTGGTAATCATATCCGTGTAGTGTTGTCTAAATGTCAAACCGGAGTCAAGGGTGATTCCAAGGTCACGAACAGTATAAACTTTCTGCAGAGGTTGATTATTTATCATGTAATCAAATGCAATTGGGTTCAGTTTTCGATGGAATGTGATAATGAAGCATTTGTTAACACTCAGAGTGAGGAAATTCCTGGAACACCACTCTTCAAAGCTACTGATCAAGTGCTGTAGTCGTAAACAATCAGTGAAGCATCGCACAACCACATAAATTTTCACATCGTCTGCATAGAACGACCTGCAGTTAGGTGGAAGTATCAGTCCAACCTCGTTGATGAAAATTGAGAACAGCAGTGGTCCCAAGTTGCTGCCTTGAGGTACGCCCGACATATTAGTAAAGTAGCTCGATTGAGCTGAGCCGATCTTCACACAGAGTATCCTGTCCGTTAGGTAAGATTTAAACCAACGAACTAAGTTACTTGACACACCAAGTTTGTCTAACGTTGCCAAAAGTATAGTATGGTCGACCCGGTCAAAAGCAGCCTTGAGATCCGTGTAAACAACGTCGACTTGAGATCCAGCTTCCATATTCCGGAGACACGAGGAAACAAAAGGTGCAAGGTTTGTTGAAATCGATCTTCTGGGGTGAAATCCATGTTGTTCAGGAGAGATGTAGTGTCTGCAGCTAGCAAACAACAAGTCGTTGACGATGATCTCGAAGACTTTTGAGCAGGCACAGAGCGATGTGATTCCTCGATAATTTTCGGCATTTTGTTTATCTCCTTTCTTGAAAATCGGGAACATGAACGAAGATTTCCAACGTGTTGGATATTTTCCCTGGCGTAAGGAGATATTGAAAATCTTCAAAAGAGGAATCGTAAACACTGCAGTGCAATTCTTTAGTACACATGAAGGAATTCCGTCTGGTCCAGCCACGTTTGAGAGTTTCAGCTTCCGGATTGCTGATTCAACGAGGTCCAATGTAATCGCAGGAATATTGAAGTCGAACGCGTCTCTGGGAGTATCTCTGAGTGCTTCGCTGACTTGCTCCAATGCTGGCATGGTGTTATTTAATACACTTTTGAAGTGCTCAGAAAGTAGATCACATTTGTCTACTGGTGTGCTGGCGATTCTGTCGCCGAGATGAATTTCAAACGTGTCACAATGACCATGCAAGGCGAACCGGAAATTGTATTCGTTATAACTCGAAAGGTAAATCGTTTGAAATAAGTGGAATTCTTGGATTGAGCCCTATTCTTGAATTGTTATACGACCAATTTTGTTCCATTTCACAATTTCGGTTGATTGAGGTTCCGGAGCATGATGATAACATATCCAATCTTCAGTCTTAAATTATATGGTGGTGATCCTGGCAAATCCAATGAATTTAGGAATTCTGTTGGATAAATCGTTCCTTCGTCCGGATTAGCCACACAATCATCTAAGTTGAATGAACGTAATTGTCCAGGAATTGCATTTTGAATTATGAAATTCAAATCCTCGACATCCTTATTTTTCGTTGCCAAAATCGAACGTGCTCTTAAGCAATTGTGGTTCTCATTATTCTGGACAATGTTTGGGAAATGGCAGACATTCGGCGGGAACGAAATCAATCCATTGCCAATCGCCAACAATTTATTCGAGAAAATACCAGCAGACGGATCGTTTTGCTAGGCAACACACATATTTGCCGTCAACTGTAGCTTTTTTACATATCGCCCCGAAAAAGAAAGTTTAAGGGCGTGTGGGATGACAGGTAGTGTTTGTCGCAAATCAACTGGCAACAAAATCATTGCGCCTCCAAAAAGTCTCGAGTTCCTGCGCAGATCTTGCATAGTTCGATCGAGTGCTATTGTGCATTCGTCCCAGAAGATGATCTTACAACACTGCAACACTTTCGTCATTGTCGAATTGTTCGAAATGATGCATGTCGGTTCGTCAGTCAGTTGGAGATTCAACGGCAGCTTCAACGCAGAGTGAGCCTCTCGAAAAATACCGAAAAATTCGGTAAGAAGGTTATGGTTTGGCAGGCAATATGCGAGTGTGGTAAAACATCTAGTCCGTACATCACAACGGAGACGATGAACACTCATAAATACGTTAAGGAATGTCTCCAGAAACCATTATTGCCGATGATCAGGCAGCACGAAGGTCAAAATGTATGTTTCGTGCCGAAAGACATGAATCCGCCGAACTGCCCAGAGGCACGGCCAATCGATACTTTTTGGGCTTTAACCAAAGCAAAGCTTCGAAAATTCACGACGACATCCAAAAATTTAAAAAAGATTGGCCAAAAGTGGTCAAAATGGTGGGAAGTACCACTGTGCAGAAGCTAATGGGTCATGTTCGAGGAAAAGTTAGGCGTCTTGGCTATGATTAAATATTTTGATTAAACGAGAGTGAAATATCATATAAAACACAAATACAAATATGATTTGCCAAATAAAGTTATTAAAACTATAAAAAACATGACTTTTTTGTTATTTTGAAAGTGTGCTTATACTTTCTGGAACATTACTATAAATAAGGTATTTTTTGCTAGTTCCGCCAGGTGTATCGATGAAGACAATGTCTCCATTTCGGTCGTCAATCGCTTTCATCAAAGTGTCGTAAACGTCTTCCGTTGCTGAGGAGTCAACAACGGTACGTTTGTTCGAACCACTTGTCTCAAAGCGTCATGATCGTATTTTTGTTCATGCTCCAACTCGCGATTGAATGCATTGTGTATTGCACGATTTGGAGTTGGCATGCCCTTTGGACAACAACATCAGCGCCTCGTTGCGCATCTCATCGTTAATTTCCAGCTCGTAATTTAAAGTGGTTGTGCGAGCTTGATGTAAAATATCATCAACCATGTCATCCTTGTATTCGACTATATTTGATGGAAAACATATCGAAATGATGATCGCAAACAGGGTACAAATTTGATTTGCGGGTGCAGTAACAATGGCATCGCAAGACTTAAATCACGCTGACCGCTGACAGGCTTCTCGATATGTCGCACATAGTAAACCATCCACAGTCCGAAGCGACTCGAACGAAGCTGGACCACGAACATAAACCAAAAGTAGAACAATAAGGATACCTGTGAAATTGCGCCAACAATGTCAGGTGGACTATCAACGTCATCTACGATACATGTCAAGGATAACTCGATCAAAACAAAAAAATACCATATATAATGTATTGAAAATCTATCACTTTCTATGTTTTCATTTTTCCCATAAATTTGTCCAACTTTTTCTTTTTATAAATGTTCCTTGAGTGCAGCCGAACAGAACAAAAAAAAGGCAACTTAAATCGGACGATCCGTTCTCGAGTTATGAGCGGTCTTATGTATGCCACACTGTTTATATATATATATATATATATATATATATATATATATATATATATATATATATATATATATATATATATATATATATATATATATATATATATATATATATATATATATATATATATATATATATATATATATATATATATATATATATATATATATATATATATATATATATATATATATATATATATATATATATATATATATATATATATATATATATATATATATATATATATATATATATATATATATATATATATATATATATATATATATATATATATATATATATATATATATATATATATATATATATATATATATATATATATATATATATATATATATATATATATATATATATATATATATATATATATATATATATATATATATATATAGATTTAAAGTTGACGCTGCTGAACTCTAGAATCATGTAAATTTTAACTTCAATTTCAACTAGGTATGAAAACATACGGCAACGGGCGGTCTATTTATAATTGACGACAGTAAATAATAAATAATAATAGAAATAAAATGATTTTGAACACATTTTAAAACATTTAAACATTTTCGGAAATCAAAGAAAGACCGTGGAACTGAGTTGAAACCAGGCAATACGCTACTTGTGATATGCGATGTACTTGAAATTCAATTTAAAAAGAAGAAGAATGTACTCATGAACTTCTGATATCTCAATTCACGACAACACGGTAAGTCTAATTCACCGAATAAATCAAAATAAAACAACACACACACACGCTCACACAACCACCAACTTTGCTTAGTCACCATGGGAAAATTTAGAATAATCACTCCAAACTTAAATTCCGACCACGCTTCCAGGTACTTAAGCAGAAAGGCTTTCGCCTTTCTATCAGATCCGACCGAGATTTGGTGGTAGGACTAAAGATACCATTGTTCGTTCCCATCATCGACGGGCAGCTGGCAGTGTTCTCCCATGAAACCTCAATGCATAAAACGCAAATGAAATCATATCTCTAGCCCATTTCACGAGCTAAGATTTCTGCGACAATGATCGACCAGAAGTGTCTTCGCTAATTTAATTCTCTTCCGGACACGATCGCACATAGCTTACCAAACGGCTTTCGCATTGCTGAACTTTATTGTTTTCGAGCTGACTTCGGTACACCTATTTCGAGGGTCGAGATCCAACTATCTAGATGAGAAAAACCGCGCACCGGTGGTTAAATGCGTCATTAAGCCGGTTAATTACAGGTTTAGTTTGGATCCGTCGAGACATCGTATTTTTTGACGCGGTAGTTCAATGGACGTCTTTTTTGGTTTGGTTTTATTATGGAGTGCGGACGCTATGCCAACAACTAGTTGGTGGCACCTGCTAAATGGATGATGTTCTTCTTCTCGCAGGATGGGCAATTAAACCGTTCTAACTCAACACATTCACTAGTTTTACTCGTTTGTGTGTTTCCTAATAGTTGATAGTTTTGTATTTCAGCAAAAAGCGACCACGTTAAGAGCTACTCGTGTTGAGCGATTGAGTTGAAATTGAAATGACCAAACACGAAATTGAGTTTAGTGTCAATCAAATAACATCGCACCAAGCGTAAGGCTCTCGGACCGGTGAATGATTACTGTAGCTAACAGACATCAACCTAGTTTAATGGTTGGTGAGGTGATTACTCTAGTTGTGGCGGTCAATGTGAAGATGGAACTTTTACGCGTTCTGTATGAGATGTTTTTGTGAAATCTTATAGGAGTGAAAAAAAAAACGAAATATGAAATTTTAAGTATCATCCTAGTACAGCTGCTTTGAGTTAGGATAAATTTCATTTATGACAATCGGCAATGAACGGAAAATATTGCAAAATAGACTAGCAACAGCAAAGATTAACCAGGTTTTTACAAGATTGACATCTTGTTAAATTATACTTGGTGAGACCATTCCAATTGCAGAAAACATTTTCAAGCTTTCGTTCAACACTTATGTTATTGTATTGTTACAATTTTTTTCAGACTCTACAAAACTACCATGATAGAAAAGTTCCCTGAATTTATTCAGGAAATTAGAAATACAAGATTAATCATAAAAATCGATATTGTCCTCTTCAAATAACTCCCCATCACCTGAAACACACTTATGCCAGCGCTTGATTCAATCCTCGAAACATTTTTGTACTCGGTTTGCGGTACGACCATCAGAGCCATCTTCGATTTTACCATGATCTCATCCCGGGTGCTGAAACACGTTCGGCGGAGCGATTTCTTGAGTCGACCGAATAGGAGAAGGGAGCCAAATCAGGTGAATTCGGTGGTTGCTGTTCACGAATAACGATGGCATTGTGTGACATTATCGTGGATCCAGAAGTTGTTTGCCACCAAATCAGGTCTTTTTTGGCGAATCGCTTCACGCAAACATCTAATAACGACCATACAAATACTCACTGTTGACGGACTGGCCTCATACACAATACCCTTGTAATCCATGAAAAAATAGAGCATCGCCTTCTTTTTCGGCTGAAATCGACGTGGTTTTCTCGGTCGCGCCTGAAATGTTCGTGCCACTGATAAACATTTGTTTTCTTTGTTGTGTTTGTTGTATTGTTGCCGAAACACTAATCTAACATTTGCAATGTCGTCGCACCATTGAAACCGTTTTTAACCCAACATTTAATCCAAACCCGTTGCTGCAATTTCAATTACATTTTGAAAATTGTACAAAATCGAGTACACACACAATCCATGCCATGGCATATTTACCAATTCCAACATAAAACTATCTAATGAATATAATAGGCCATAGTAATAATTCGTCCATAACATCAAGATTTTTTTGAAAAATCACTTTTTATCTTTCTATTTACTCAATTTGAAATGTGCGACTATTTTCTCAAGATCTACAGTATATTACAATAGATGTCTATGAGATTTAGGACATTCAGAGATCATGAAAAAAATCTGTCAGATTAACCAGGCAAATCATGCTGGCTAAAAGCGAGAGAGATCGTAAATTTCGAACATTTACATCACAATAAAGTGTCGAGAAAGTTCTAAGTAGCTTAAGCACAAAATGATTGCCATCATGTCATTGTGGATTTGTCGATCAGCACTGAAATTATTATATATTTGGTACACAGGCCGAATGAAGGGGCTATCCTTACATTACAACCGATATGTGTTATATTTTTAAACGATAATGAGTTCAACCCTGTGTACAAACAAATTCTTCTTCTATCACAACAATTTACCATAAAATACAAATTTTAAGTAGCGTATTTTAATTATCTACAAAAAGTCCGAAAATGTAAATTTCATTTTTTTTTTATTCAATAGAGATTTATTAATTTACATTCGTTGCCAAATCTCATAATCAATTTGTGTGATGATTACATTATTTGTCCCTTCTGAGTTACATAATGAAAACCAACGTAATCGTAATCTTCTGTAAATTTTTTCAGCACTCATTGTAATTATCCGACTCAAAAATCTTGTATAAATAAACGACTCGTGTTGAGCAAACTTTCGTTTTACAACTGACAATTGAATGTGTAACTAGGGTTAACGTTGCTTAATGGGCCCCTTTGGATACAACGTACCATTATTCCCAGATTATATTAGCAAAAGAATGTGTAGGCTTCTTGATGAAGCGTTTATCCGACCTTTGGGTGACTGCCCAAATTCCGAATCCCGCTCGAGCCAGTGGAACTTTTCGCCAATCAAAATCCACTGAGTTTTAGGTTAAGTTCTCCGTTGTAGTTGGTTCTATGTTGAATGTTCAGTCTGTACATCCACGAGTTGTTTATTGTGTAAATGTAGTTTTTTAAAGAGTTGGCACTGAAAATAAGATTTAGTTCATACTACGAAATCAATCGTTTGACTCACCAACAATTGGTTGTTTTCGGTAACGAAATTGATTTGTACTAAAGACTGCTCCAGAAAGTATAGACGCAGTCAGAAACCACTGCCATTTAGCAATAATTGATAACTAGTTCCTGTTTTATGGCTGCATCCTGTTGTTTATCTTTATCTCTCAGCACTTGTGTAGCGGTTTAATCGTTTTCAACAATTTGTTTCAAAATGCGTGGACTTTCCGCGGAACAACGTCGAAATATTGTTCACAAATGGTGTACAGAACCCGGAATGTCACTGAGGAAGTTGCGAAAAAATGTAAGAAGTAAGTGAGAAAGCCGTGCGATCAGCGATCAGGAAGTTCAGCAAGGATAACACGTCTGAGGATAAACCGAAGTCAGGTTGAAAAAAAGGTCCTTCTAATCATCGTATGGATAAACGTATAATGAAGGCATTCGAGCACAAAAAGGAGGTTCCAGAGTGGGATGAGGCCAAACAAGTTGGCACTTCGAAGTTCAATGTTCATCGTGCAAAAGAACGTTTGAATTTTCGAACCTATAAGGAGTTCGAAAAAAGAAGCCTCGGTCAAGCCCAAAGGGCGAAACTTGTACGATACGAAGCTTGCTGGGTATTTTAACTATATAATAATGGATGACGAAACCTACGTGAAATTTGACTACAAATCCTTGCCGGAGCCAAAATATTATACGGTGCGGGAAGGGGAAGTATTTAACCAGTCTGAGACATCCATTCGTCAAAAAGTATGGTAACAAAGAATTCTTCATCACAAATGCTTCGGTGAACAGTGATTTCAAAAATGACTTCTACCCATGATTTGAATCCACAAAACTCCTGTTATCTTCTGGCCAGATCTTACGTCTGGCCATTACACGAAATCAAATCTTAGGTAATATGTCTCGGTAGCAGATACCATTCAAGAGTTTGAAAAAGGTTGGAAGAAACTGTCAAAACTCGTCGTTAAGAAGTCTGTGCTGAACCTTATGAAGAACGGTTGCAAATATTGAGAACACTAACCCGATGTGCCACTCTAATACTACCAGTAGGATTAGTGGATGTAATGTTAGCCTAGCCCCGTAATTCGGCCTATGCATCAAATATGTCAATATTTCAGCAATAATAGACAAATAAATGATGAAAACTTGACGATTAACTTGTGCTTAAGCTATTGAGAACGTTTTTATCACCTTATTGTGATGAAACTGTGTAAATTAACGACTTATCTAACTTTATAGTCGCCATGATTTCGTTAGTTAAGCTTACAGATTTTCTTCACGATCTTCAAGTGTCCTAAATCAGAATAAATTTGATAGGCATCTATCATAATACACCCTAGATCTGCAGAACAATAGTCACAAGTTCCAAATTAAGTTTTCATACGGAAAAATAAATTGGCATTTTGCAAGAAAACCGTAGGCCTAATATTAGGGATAGCTTATTTTATGTGTTCCTAACCATGGCTTATTATATGCATTAGGCAGCTTAATATTGGTATTGGTTAATATGCAATGGAGGTTTATGAGTATGTGGCTGTAAATTTTCCGAATAGAATATCTTAAGCAGTATCTAAGCAAACAAACGTCTATTATGTGAGTTATAATGTTTTAAATGATGTGCCGTCGATAGAACACAAACAAAAATCATTTCAGTCTTTTAAAGAAGTTTTTTCTTCAACTATGAGTTGTAAACTTTGAGTTCAGTAAAGAATAAACCCCTATGAAAATTGTCCTTATTGCGAAATTTATAGGATACGACGAAGTTGCATCCATGGATAGATCCAACAAGGACCCAATTCACCGACATTACATCCATATCCCTCGAATATGTTTGCCCTGAAAAGGGAATTTTTTTTCAACACGTTTGTGGTGCATAATGATGATCATCTGATTGAGAATTACTAAGCAAGCATGTAGCCAGTTTAATGTCGTTTGTAGCTCAATTATTTAATGAGTAACCGAGTTATGGGACATATACCCTATATCTGATAATAATTGAATATAGTATGTATAGTATTTTTTACTGAAAACTGGGTGCGTCCATACTTTCTGGAGCAGTCATTATTTATGAAGCTGGCTTCGTATTCAATACCACATGCGCTGTCTACAATAACGAAGCATTTGTATTTTTTTTTTTTTAAACACGTATTGAACGAAAAACATGCAAATAACTGGGATATTTTTGCAGCATAAAAAAGATATGCTCTCTGATGCTTATCGTTGCATGGATAAAAAGAAATGAGGAGAAATATTAGTAATTTCCATTTAATTCCAACTACCTTTATTGCTTATCCTGGCAGATACGCGTACTTCGTCTACAATGTGCAGGCTTCTTCAGTATCGTATACAAATATTCGACTCAAGTACACGACTCTGAAGAAGTCTGCAAATTGTAGACGAAATACACGTATCTGTCAGGATAAGCAATGCAGGTTGTTGGAATTAAATGGAAATTACTTATCTTTCTTCTCATTTTAAACAAGTATTCCACTAATAAAGCTCGCACTTACCAGGATTTTGGGTGCAAGAATGTTTGACAGATCTGTTTTATCGACTTAACAAGAAATTCAAAAAAAAAACTGAACCATGGGGAGGTTACATCCTTGGTAGAGATTTTTTTTACCATTTCTGATTTCGGAATTGATCCTGTCCTATTGAGAAATGCTGCTTCTGAATCCTGAGTTGATCTCACTAAGCGATAATGATTTGTGAGAAGTTGCGTGATCAGTGATAAATTCTTGATTAATTATAAAATTCGTGATTAATGAAGATCGATTTCGGCACGAAGCGTGTGTGGCTTTATCTTTCCAACAAATGGTTTAAGCCCTCCTCAGCAACAAAACCAACTTGTGCGGATACAATATAAGAGGCACCGTGATTGGCTGGTACGCTCGAGATTCATTTCATATATTGCATGAACAAGGTGTAATGATGGCATTTTGTGAGATGACAAGCAAAGCGCATTAAACACGAAAACTTTGGTCACAAAACGAACGAAAGCGAAATTACGAAAAAAATATGTTCACTGTGGAAATTGTAGCAGCACGGCTTATGCTAACTTCTACTGTAGCAATCATTAACACATTTTTTTTCACAGCAACGCTTATTTCGATTTATATTAGTTCACAAACTATTGAGCAATGAGCTACAAATTTTGGCACATCTTGTCTAATTTCGGCCCCAATTTAATTCTGAAGACACTCAAGAACATGCAAAACTAATTTAAAATGCTTCACTGCCACTATTACATGCAAATAAATGCATACGATTATTCAAGGCCTATGTGTTTGTAAAGTGAAAGCGATTATATTTTCCTCTTGAAGGGTAAATAATTAACGAGCTTTGTTTTGATACGTACGTGCTTAAGAAATTTAGTTTTGTTTTTTTTTGTATTAAACTTATTTTGCTTGCCACAAAAGCAGGAAAAAAATATCACAACGTTGTGATTTTTAAGCAAAAAACCCATAAAATTTGTTAGTTGTTTGAGATATGCTGAAAAATACGAAAATGCTAGTGGGTGTACAAATTTACATTTAATTGCAACTGCTCATCATAATGAAGTACATTTCAACATGTTCAAGCGTGGCATAATGGCCTACCATTTTTCACTTAACAATCAGTTGCATAATGTGTTATATTACACAATTCCTTTCCATTCCGAACGAATTTCAATAGGTTAAGTAAGAAGGAAATACAATACTAATTAATTATGTTTTTATTGCGGGCAGTGCGCCAAATTTTAATAAACAAATTATTGTTTTTGAAATTGGAAATTCTCAACATCATGGGATCCCAGTAGTGAACAGCAATTTCTGCTAGAACCAAAGATGTGAAGAGAAAGTATCGATAGGTCCGATAGAGCACGGCAAGTTATGAAATTGAATAGAAGTATCAATTATATCAAAGTATGATTGTATTCTCCGTACGTGGAGTAACGATTATTATGTAGAAGGAGATGTTCACTCATCACCACGAGGCTCCAAGAGTGGACAGTAATGTTTGCTAAAAATGAAAAATATGGAGAGAAAATGTTGATAGTTCCGTCAGTGCACGACAGGTTGTGAAATTGAATAGAAGTATTGAAAATTGAGCGAAAGGTTTGGATATAGGAGTTTGTACTCGAACGCAAAGAATGCGTCCTTGGTTCGATATTTTGTTTTTAAATAAATCATAACAAAATAGTCTTTTTTAGAGTACACACTACCAACATGACGCTCCAAGTAGACTTATATTTTCATGATATTTTCTAATTAAATGAGATATTAATTAGATCTTTGATTCAAATTTAAGCCAGATATTGCTGGAATCAGGTGTGTTGTATGGAAAATTGCAAACAATTTCGTTGTTAACGATTGCTTTTGCTTGGAATTGAACGAGAGAAAATTTGACACACCTGATTAAATACATTTTTTTCTGTGTATAATAAAAAGTGCATTTAACAAAGTTTCTCGAGCAGAACCCCGAATGGGCCAGTTCCCATTCCAACACTACCAAAATGTCATGTAAATTTCTGTCTTCTGAGACCGACACATGCAAGCGTTCTTTAGCACCTAACAATGAGTTGAAAAAGATGAGAAAATAAATTCAATCAAACACATCATTCGTCGAATTGCGTATGTGTCAGTTTCAGGACACATAATTTTACACAAAATCTATCTTTACAATCCCCGGCTTTATACAAACATGAATTAAGTCTCGTGTAAAATTCATAATTTCTAAGTGTGTATATAGAATCACAAAATACTGAACACAATAAAAGAAATCATAATCTCAAAAAACCGATGTTTTCGATGTTCGATGTTTTCGCATGAAAGTGTACTCAAAATTGAAAAGTCTTTTGAAAATTTTACAAGATTTAAAGCCAACATCATCTAGGGAATATGTTCCCATATTAATTGTATCACTTTATCCTACGAAATCAACGAATTAACTCACGAATGTATTTCTTTGTAATAAACGTAAGCAAACTTTATTAAGAAAAGAAGCCAAGATACTTGCAGTCCAATTTCCTGATATAATGTAAGACAAATTAAACAGTATAGAAAATAATGTGGAAACAGATACTATATGTAATTCAGACGACATAATTGTCATCTTTGCATTTCCAACAAGACAAAGACAATTTTGAGCGACTCCAGTTAAAATGACTTTGATTCAATTTTGCCGATGGACCATTCCCAGTTTTTTGGGAAGAATATAAACCAGGAGAGTACGCACAAATTATGAAATATGTACAATAAAAATGAAAGCCTACATATGAAAATCGAAATCAAACTCTGTATGATCATTGCCCATTACTAACAACGCTGAACGTAATGATAGTATCCCAGTTAAGTTTTATTGAAAGGCCACAGTTAAACTTCAATAAAACTACACTGTTTGAAAGAAACATATTATTGCCTGCGTTATCAAAGCACTCTTAAAAATAATGAATATTACGAGTGATGTAATCCCTGTTTCACGAAATTGCATTGAGACTAAAAGATTAATATGACTCAATTGTTTGTTCTATTGGATGTATTTTAAACCCTAATTTAATACCGAAAATAATGAGTACTGGCACAACCCAAAGTAATGCTCGAAAATTGAAGGTGCAGTCTAAAGAAGTAAAATTTGGGTATATGAAATGTTTTCAAATTCAACTCGGGCAGTGATACACGGTTACTCAGCGTAACACACGAACTTCATTTGCTAATAATATTTATTATCCTTAAAATATATTCTGACGAAGGCCAACGACCGGGTTTTGAGCTATTTTATTTTAAGTATTCACAAACTTTTGGAGATGAAGAAATTAAATTAAATTAAATGAAAATTAAGATCGAGCTAATTTTCACCTTTACAATCCATGGTATTGAAGAACATTTTTTAAATTAAATTTGATTATTGTACACACTTAGAAATTATGAATGTTACACGAGACGTAATTCATGTTTGTAAAAAGTCGGGAAACGTAAAGAAAGATTTCGTGTAAAATAATGTCTCCTGAAACTGACACATATGAGATTCGGCGAAAGATGTGTTTGATTGAATTTATTTTCTCATCTCTTTCAACTCATTCTTATGCGCTAAAGGACGCTTGCATGTGTCAGTCTCAGCGAACAGAAATTTACATGACATTTTGGTAGTGTGTACTTTTAATTTTTCTGACGGTAACTAGAGCTAGATACTTGTGATTAAAATAGGAATCACGAAGCATTTGTATTTGCATTAACTGTAGCAGCATTTGGAAAGTGTCAGTTTTTGTTCCTCAACGGATTTTTACGTCACATCACATAAGTTATTATTTCGAGTTTGTATGGTCTTTTAAATTTTCTGTTTACGGGCCGCTCCAAGTAGACTTAAATTTACATGATATTTTCGAAGAGTGATGCTTATAAAGGGAATGCTAGATTTGGCAGAAATTAATTAGATATTTGATGCAAATTTAAGCCAGATATTGCTGGAATCAGGTGTGTTGTATGGAAAATTGCAAACAATTTCGTTGTTTACGATTGCTTTTGCTTGGAATTGAACGAGAAAAAATTTGACACACCTGATAAAATACATTTTTTTCTGTGTATAATGAAACGTGTCTTTAACAAAGTTTCTCGAGCAGAACCCCGAATGGGCCAGTTCCCATTTGCCAAAACATTTTTCAAGACACAAAAGCTTGAATGTGAAGTCCTATCATGCACACTACCAAAATGTCGTTCAAATTTCGGTGCACTGAGACCGACACATGCAAGCGTCTTTTAGCACATGAGAATGAGTTGAAAAAGATGAGAAAGTAAATACAAACACATTTTTTATACGCAAGTGTGTCAGTTTCAGGAGGCATCATTTTACTCGAAATTTTTGTTTACGACTTATTACAAACATAAATTACGTCTCGTGTAAAATTCATAATTTCTAACTATGCACAGTTTACCTATTTACGCAAAAAAATAATAAAAATTAACATTATTTTCATCATTTTAAGGCACAGAAAAAAATATGTATTTTACAAGACGCGTAAAATTTCCCCTAATTCAATTGCAAGCCAAAGCAAACGTTGACAATGAAGTTGTTCGTAATTTTTCATACAACAGACATGATTTAGACTTAAATGTTTACGAAACATCCCATAAATGTATGCCAAATCTAGCATTCCGTATGTGCAACGCAGAAAATTACATGTTTCTTTCAAACTGCGTAACGTAAAAAAGTAGACATTTTCAGTAAATCGTTAACTATGGTGACGAAGATTTAGATGTTCTTCAGATCATGATATTTCAGGTTGTCTCTGAAAATCAAACCTACCGACGAAAAAAAAACTCTTATATCTAGAGTAGCTGTACTCATATTAAACCCATTGTTCCTCTATTCATCCTACGGTGACTCTAAATATTATAACAAACAGTAACAGTAAAAATCAAGCCTGTCGCATGAAATTTGTTTGATCTCGAGTAAGATAAATTGCGAAGTGATGAGATTACACAAAACAAAATAATGAGTTTTAACAGACGCGTAAAATTTCTCCTCCTCTAATTGCGTGTCTCGAAACCAACGAAATGGTTTGCAATCTTCCATACAACAAACCTGATTTCAGTAATAGCTGGCTTGAATTTACATGAAATATCTCATAAATTTATTCCAAATCTGGCATTGCTTTTATGTGCGTTAGAGAACGCAGAAAATTCAATGTTTCTTTGAAATGTAGTGTAGTGTAGGAACTAATTTACTATTCATTAAAAATAGTGAACTTTTTTTTCCTCAAACAATTTGATGTGCACTTTGATTTTTGTTTTATTGTATTCTCCCAATGCGTGTAGTAACGATATCTAATGATGAAATTTTTCAGAAGCAGATAATTTCCCATCAACATGAGAGGCTCTAGGAGTGGACAGTAATTTATTGCTAGAACTAAGAGAATTGAAGAGAAAGCATTGGTAGTTCCGTTTAGAGTAACGGCAGGTTATGAAAATTAAAAGATACAAGTTGAAAACGAGCGGAGGCCATATGAAGGTAGTTTACAATCGGGCGCAAAATCTTTTACCAAGCTACCCCAGATGCGGGTTAGCCAAGAGGGAGGATACCCCCCTTGACTGGCAAAAGAGAATGCGACCGATCGTGCTCTTATACTACCTATTCTTTGTTCTGGTTCTAGCGATCTGTTTATTTCCCTCTCCCAGTGCCTAACATGGATGAGAAATTATCTCTTGCTGTTGGGTTTATTTTTGGCATGCACCGACTATTTCCGACCGAATTTGATGTGGTTAACACAAATAATTAATGGTTGTACAATATGAATAAAACGTTTATAGGCTAGGGAATGACTTGAGCTACTTTCTTTCTTTATTAGCGTTTCAAGCTTATTGCTTTCGCAATTAGCTTATTGCTTGCTATCAACTTAGTGTTCTAAATGCACTTCCACAGTTATTAATTGAGAGCTTTCGATGCCAGTTACCATTTTTGCATTAGTATGATTGTGTGGCAAGTACAATCATACGCTATGCCCAGGGAGTCGAGAAATTTTCCTTAACGAAAAATTCCTAGACCAGATCGGGATTCGAACCCAGCCACCTCCAGCATGGTGTTGCTTTGTAGCCGCGCCTTTGCCGACTGAGCTAAGGGAGGACCCAAGGACGACTTGAGCTACCCGGGACCCTATTCCAAGCACGCGGTAAACGTTAACCTACAACGCTCATTCTTGAAGCAAAAAATAATCGTAAGTTATCGTTTACCCTGTGCATTGAATAGGGTCTCTGGGAGCTGAAATCGTTCCTTACCCTATAAGTTTATATAAACGTTTGAAAGAGGTTTCAAAGACCTAAACTAGCTTGTACAAAAAAAAATATGGCCGACAATAATCTAATGAGATAAAAGCGATTACAACCAACATGGCCCCTTAATAAATGGTTGCTTCAGCTTATTTCCGATCTTTAACAACCTTCTATAATAAGCTTAAAATTTCTAGACGGTAGAATACGTGCACCTTGAATTAGAGAATAGAGAGCCAGTAAAACTGTGATTACAAAATCATCAGAAGCTTGAATGTTAGTAAGTGAATCAGTTATTACTGAACACAATCATTTTAATACGAAAGCCTTTAGCTTGAACACAACTGAATCGGAATGTGTACACTCATAAGTTCAAAAAGTAGTAAAAAATGCGCAACGTAAGTGTTGCCATTTTTGCAATCATATCCTGAGAAAGCTTCATCATTCGAAAAAGATAGTTTTGCCTATCTTGATCCACAAAGCGTTTTATGAAACAAATGAAGCTATGAGGTTTTAATTTTATATGAGCCATTATCGGACTTCAGTAGACATCAAATTAATGTGTTGAATTTGTTCTCCAAGTTACGATCCATAGCAAAAAACTAAACAATATTATGCGAAATCGCAATACAATCTTGCTTTTTTACTTTGGGTGTAGAATTAGATATCCCTTCTTCATAATTCTTGTTCCAGCCATTTATGTTAGTTATTTACAACTGAGCAATTTAACAAACACTTTCCCTACCTACTAGATTTACTTCATTGACTGATAGTATTGGGCTGATTAAAACCGTCGAAGGCTTAACAAATATATAAAGTTAAATTAAAGCTGGAATGAAAATTGGTGCTTTAATAGATTTACAACATAACTCCAAATAAGGCATACGACGAAACTTAACGGGAGCATAGCTTAAGGTCGATTTCAAACACTGAAGAAGTTCCATGAAAATTGAACTACAAAAAAATGTTCGCTAATTAAGAGCGCAACTTGTATTTCTTCATTTGACATTTCCTAATTTTAAATGGCGTCAAACATGAAGATAGCCAAATGACAGAGGTTTATGTTCCATTCAATGCTGAAAATGATAAGCAGAAAACTCCTATCAACAACAACACTAAACAATATTTAACAATTTAACAATTACACTAAGTAAATTTGAAAATCGTCCCAAAAAGCGCTAATTATTTCTAATAATCAAAAAGCGTTTCTTATCAATTTCCATAATTAAATCAAAATCAAAAATCAAATTATTTATGTGGATATTATGTTTCATAGTAACACACACTTAATTTAACCGGACATTCTATTATAGAATAAATTTGTTTTGACTTTAAGGTTGACAAAAACATGATAATCAACATGATGCTGTTTTCGGCTTCACACATTCTACTCAATAGCTAACACTCAATATTTTCCTATTTTGAATTTTTGCCGCAAATTAAATTTACAACGGTTTTGACATTTTTACAATAAAGGCGAAGGTCCAATTTCAGCGGCTACCTTAATTTGCCCTGAGGCGATCACATATTTTGCACAGCTCATTTAAAAAACGTCTCATTTTGGGAAAACTTCAAAAATCTTGAATTTATCACATTATTTTCCGAAAATCACCGGACAAATGACTGACGGAGTCACCCTGCGCCTATGCCGACGGCACTTTGTACATGGCTCATATCACGCTTTACACGCAAAACAAACTAAAAATAACATTGCACGCTTCACTCACCTGCCACTTTTGGTGATGACCATTTCGGTTCCTAGTTTATGAAACTTCTCCCACAGCTCCTTGCCCTCCAAGGTAACCTTCGGATCGTCGACGACACCGTCGTCTTCAGGCTGCAGGGCGCGCAATGGTCTCATCGCTGGATGGTGCTGATGTGCAGCAACGGCGGCCAGTACGACGTCTTCGGCCGTCGTGTAAGCTGCTCCCAGCGGGTGATGTGCGTGCGGATGGTGAGGAGGTAACTTCGGTAATAGTCCTCCCGGATAAAGATGCGGCGGTGGTGCTCCAGGAGCACCCGAAAGGGCCGCCAGTGCTGCAGCTGGAAAGTATTGCGAGTTGGCTGCAACACTTGCGGCAGCTGCTGCAGCACCGGCACTGGCACTAGGCGAGTTCTGTCCTTGGGGCGGAGAGCCCGCAGTCAACAGCGACGACACGCTGAAGTCAGTGGGTCTCGGTAGCTGCAGGAATGGATGATAGGCCATTCCCTTCGCCGGCCTACTGAATTCGTCAGATTGGAGTAATTCTTGACCGTCGTATCTCATCACAACATCACCGAGAGGTGCGTCGTCTTTCTTCGACCTTCTTCACCCTGTGCTGTCGGCAATACGTTTTCAAGTTCTTCACGAGTTTTCAACACTTCTCACTTGTCAAATCACTACGATACACTGTTTCAACTTTTTGGTTTCGGTTTTTTATATTATTGCTTCCGATTTGCGCAAATTGTAATCGCACTGGTACAATCATACCGTTCTTCTTTTTCACTCAATGTAACTACACAGTACGTTCACGATGATCAATTTCAATCGATAATTTATTCATGCTAATTCATATCTCTTCCGTCACTCCCCTCTCTCTCTCTCTCCCTCTCTCTCTCTCTCTCTCTCTCTTTGTGTACCGTTTTTCTTCTGGATTTGAACCAGATAGCATTAGCGGCGGCAGCTGTAGTATTATAATCTGTAGCAATTAATAATTAATCACTGTTCGCGTTTTAGCTAAGTGCGCCTCGCGCGAAAGCCCCTGCGGTATTCGACACAACAAGATTGGTGTAACACGTAACACTCACACTCTTGGGGTTTACAGAATGGTAGGCTTTTCTTCGGCTTTTGTTGGTTTATCCTGTTTTCCGCGAATTTTCGAAGCGCCACTTTGGGAACCGCGAATGGTGGATGTGGACACACGAGTCGTTCAGTACTGTAAAGCTAATGGGGGCTACGCCACCGGAACCAAACCGCTGAGGCTACCACACAAACGCGCGCGCGAAGGTCGTAAAAAGTGCGTGCCGTGCCGTGAATCACCGTGACACTCTCTCAAACCCATACAAAGCGGTATAGGTGATTACATTCACTGATGTGGGATCGGGGAGGGTAGTGCTGGTGGTGGAAGCTGGTGGGTACGCTCACAGCGCGGGGGAGGCTGCGAGAATCACACGAGAGCGAGAGAAAAAAACGAAACAAAAACTACAACAACAACAACGATGCTAACTTCACGCCGGCCGTGTATGAACTGGTTACCGCTGCTGCGACAAACTAAGCGCTTGGTGTCTGGTTTTTGGTGTCTGTAATCACACCTTTCGTGTTGAGCTGGTGTCGACCGCACCCCTCTAACCTCTCGCTCACACTCGCGCACACACACTCTCTCGAACGCGGGGCTCAGACCAGGGCCAGGCCACTCCCTCTATTTTGTGCGATAATCGTCGCGGATTGGTGTGTCGTAGCCAATCGGTACACTAACATCGGATTAGAGGCAAAAAACTCTTGTGTGAAGTCGTCGTCGCCAAGAAGAGGACAAAAACCGGTCTTGAGGATCCGGAGCTACGACGACGACCTTTCTGTGTACAGTGTCGTTGGATTAGTGTGTGGTGTGAACAGTGGTCTCCAAGGAAGGTGGGGGTGATTCTGATTAATAAAGAAGTCTTTGACTTTTTTCGCCTTGTTACTGATAGTGTTCTTTTCGGCCCTTTGCTCTCATCCGCTCTCGCCAACGTTTCTCTGCTTCACCCGTGGCACTGCTGTGGATGTGTGCACTCAAGCAGTTATTTATTTTCTTTTGACACTGTTGTTTATTATTCTTTCTATGTCTCCCCTTCTTGGGTGATTTGCACAACTGCAGGTGTGTGTGTAGTTTTGAATACTCTTTTATACTTATGCTCTTATTTATTCTCTCGCGGCATGGTGTTGCGTCGCGGTTGACACACTCACACTGGTTCGGATGAAATGTAATTTCATATTATCACACACCAACACAGCGAATTTTGATGTTCCCGTACTTCAAGGATGGGTGCAAAAAATAACTCGACGGCGATGACGACAAGAAATATGCTTACAATTTATGCGCAATAGAGACACTTTTGTTTGGCGCTTAGTCTTTGTCAGTCTCACCATTTCTGTCAATGTGTCTGTGCTCAGTTCTGCTGTGTCTGTATGATTCGTCCCTGCGACAACACTTCTTCCACTGGTTTCACTTGCCTATAAAGTTATTAGAGGATTTTTTACACTCTCACCATGACGAGTGGGGCACATTCACACTCACGACCCGATCTTCCTCCCCCACTTCGTCACACCAAGTATTGGCTGTGGTGCGATACAGTGGTGGAATCGACACTTACATTTCACCACCTCCACAACGTTGATTTTCTGCCCACTGCCACCCACAATCGACCGCCGGGTGGGAGTTGTAGACTTTGGCATCAGCAGCAGCAGAAGCACCAGTAGCATAACCCACACCCGCAGATTGGCGTAAAATTTACCAAATTCATTATTACACTCGTAGCTGTGATTTTTCTCTCCGTGCGTGCGTAAGGATATCGCTTCGATACTTTTTCTTCTTCGTCAGGACTTTCTCTTCCCTTTTTTCTCCTGCTTTGCTCGTCCTGCGGGCTACAGCTCTATAGCAAAACAACCAACGACAGGGAAAAAATGTATGTGAGTTTTTCGCTTCAGTTGATCTGAATTTGTCCGAAAACAATTTCGGGCTTTATTGATTTTTTGTCTATCTCTTCACTACTTCTGTTACAACACAGCACAGCACTCCACTTTCAGCTGAATGCGCGCGGACGAACGGGATTTTTTTTTTCTTCTAGGAAAATTTATTGTTCGATATCTTCTTACAGCACATTTCCTTCCTAGACCGATGGCAGTTTCATTGTTCCCAGATGGAAGCTAAGGAATTTTCTTTACTCTTGATCGATTTTTTTGTGTGTTATCAAATCGTTAGCTAGGGGGTTGGAAGAATAATGATTGTGAGTAGGTAACAATGGTAGGTTATACAAACACATCGTTCGTGAGAAACAATTTCAGGTGCTCAAGATTTGATGTACAATCCAGTCAAATGCCGTTCAATAATATCTTCGGTTTGAATGTTATTGAACAGCTTTTCACAGCTGCTCAAATGTATTAATAGGCTTAAAGACTACGCTTTTGTTTAGATTATGATCTCAGTGTTGTGACCCGAGTTCAACAGATGTTAAAAACAAACCTCCGAATGTTTGTCAGTTGACTGAGTAACCCTTACCGATTACAGATTTATTGAGAAGTTAGCATTAAACTTTACGTTTAAAATAGTCCGTGCATTACTTGGTGCGAATTGTACTTATAAGATAGGTATTTTATGCTTACACGCCATTTTTTTTTCACGAAAAATTCAAAGTTTTGGAGGAATTCATATTTGTGAATTTAAAAGAATTATGAGGCATATAATCGAATGTCGAGACATAAGCTAATTTTACTTATATAATAACAATTGATATATTATGCGAAAACTGTATCGATTCGATCGATAATGATTTTGCACTTGTTTGATAGCGTTCTCGTCAAAAAATGGTAGAACTTAAGTTTTCGAACTATGTCTATCGCGATAATTTCAGTAGATTCCAGACAAGAATTCGTTAATATTCAGTTCTACCGGATACATGAAACATTCCACTAACAAATGCTCATGTTAGTTTGCAGTGTCTTGATTTTCTCTGAATCATTTTAGGAAAGCATTATCCACTACAACTGTCAAGTATGTTTTTTTTTAAATTGGAAAACTATAAAAGTTTAAACTAATACGTCATTGTTTCACTATCTATGTATATAAAAATGAATCTCTGTCTATCTGTCTGTCTGTCAGAACCTTACAGACTCGAAAACTACTGAACCGATCGGCGTTAAATTTTGTTTTGGGGCCGAGGAAGGTTCTTATAATAGTAAGAGACCCCTTTCTTCTCTGGAAGGAGGGGCTCCCATACAAATGCAACACAAATTTCTGCATAACTCGAGAAATAATCAATCAAAGGAAACCAAATTTAGCATGTAAGAGTTTTTGGAGGCAAAACATGTTTCAATGGGGGTTTGATACCCCTCCTTCCTCAGGAAGGGAAGGCTCTCATACAAATGAAACAGAAATTTCTGCATAACTCAAAAACTAATCTAGCAAATGGAACCAAATTTGGCATGTGGAGGTTTTTTGAAGGCAAAACTGTGTCTTCTCTGGTTCGAGACCCCTTCCCCTCTTTCCCCTCTTTAGAAGGATGGGCTCTCATACAAATGAAACACAAATTTCAACCAAACATGAGAATTATCCCTACTGTTATGAAAATTTATATGCAGGAGTTTTTGGGGCCGAAAAACATTCTTATGATGGTTCGAGACCCTTCCCCCGTCTGAAAGGGGGGCTCTCATAGAAATGGAACACAAATTTCTGCATAACTCGAGAACTAACCAAGCAAATGGAACCAAATTTGGCATGAGGGGGTTTTGGGAGACTCCCTTTCGGGTCCTCCCTTAGCTCAGTCGGTAAAGGCGCAGCTACAAAGCAACACTATGCTGGAGGTGGCTGGGTTCGATTCCCGGTCTGGTCTAGGAATTTTTCGTTAAGGAAAATTTCTTGACTCCCTGGGCATAGGGTATGATGGTACTTGCCACACAATCATACTAATGCAAAAATGGTACTTGGCATCGAAAGCTCATAATCAATAACTGTGGAAGTGCATTTAGAACACTAAATTGAGAGCAAGCAATAAGCTAATTGCAAAAGCAATAAACTTGAAATGCTAAAAGAAGAAGAAGGGTTTTGGGAGACAGGATTTTTTTCTATGGTCTATGGTTAAACAAATGAAACAGAAATTTCAACCGAACATGAGAATTATAACATATAAAACACAAAATGTGTATTTCTCGGGTAAGCAGCATGTTCTGATAAAAGTTTGAATCCCTTCTTATTTAAGAATGGAGGATGCATAAGTTACTCTTAGTGCTACATTATGCACAAGAAGTTAATCTAAGGTTATACAAGAGAAAATTACCTTAAAACTGACAGGATACGGCGTAGTTTTAAGATGAATGTTTTGTCTATGAAATTCTTCTACACAGAAATGAGAACTATGGTAGAAAATAACGATCCAAGAGTTAAATTAAAATCCCACGTTTTGTTTTGCAGAAATTACACATATTAGCAAACGAAAATATTTTAACAAAACTCATTCCTAAAAAACCATTAAAACGCCAGTTCTATTAAATATTCATTCATTTAGCTGCAAGTGTAGCAAGTGGCAATTCTAGTGGAATTTATGGCAATTTTCTCACGTTATAGTGATAATTTGAAAAAAAAAAAAAAAAAAAAAAAAAAAAAAAAAAATTATAAAAAAAAATATTTTAAAATGTGCACAAGTGAAGACTGAGTTTAATTTTTTTTTTGTTTTCCAATAGCAATCGTTGTATCAATACGCTCTTATTTATTTATTTTTTTAAATGAAATGTTTCTATATTCTGACAGTGTAGTGAAAATGACAGCTTTAGTATGCAATTTCAATGATAAATGAAAAAGTTAACAGTTGCTCAATACACTTTAAAACACTTAAAACTAAGTCAATGTAGAGAGCATCTGTAAATTCAGTTTAAGAAAAGGCAATTAAAAGATTAGTTAGACAAATGACAAGACGACAATAATTTCAAAGATAATAACTTCAGAACACCGTAACAGGAACGTATAACGATAACTGACACTATTACTCAATGACACATACAGGAAGAAAATAAATCTTTACTTAATCGTTCCTGAAAATTCTTTCAGAAATGACTAGCAAGCGCAATTGCTTTTGGTCGGCTTAGACCAGCGTCTGTTTTTATCACCTATTATCATACGCTATAAAAAGCATTTCGAGTCAGTGTAGAAAAACTTTATTTGTTTTGAAAATCTCCGATGTACAAATCAACATATCAACTCATTATGCTGCTATGACTACTCGTTTCTTATTATATACTCATTAGAGTTTGAGATTCCAGGGCAGCTTTGTAGAATCGCCAACGATCACCAAATATCAAAAAGTCATTTTCAATTCAACCAAAATGATTATTTTGAATAGTGCCATTTGCAGAGTATCTTACTGCCCTCTATTATCATAATTACAACTTGTAGTAATTGTAACCTATCGATCTGCACCTATAATTTTGCACATCATGTTCTACATCCAAAGAAATAAATATTGTTTCTTCATTTGATACTCAAAACCATCCCTACCTAGATGAAGTTGAATATTGATATTTACAACAGCACAGGCGATAACGAACACCCATCGACGAATGAACACCAAACCAAGCAAATAATGTCTTCGAAACTCAGTGATTGCTCTGGTCAAGAGAATACTGTCATTTTAAAATTCAAATTCACGAAGACAGTTGGTCTGTCGGTTAAGGTTATCTTCATTTTCAGCTCATTTGAGAGCAGAAGAGTGGATTTTAACCGACGATGGTTTGGACAGTGTTTTAATTGGGTGATAGGGTAACGGGATGTAATGTCACTCTAGCTCCTTCATTCGGGCTATGCATCAAATATGTCATAAATACAGTAACATCTGAAATTTTCTTCAAAAAGAAATCAACAACTCCCAAAAGGATCTAGGATTGACTCATGTAGTTCAATTGAAAGATTCATCGTGCTTTTGACATCAAAAAGTAGATTTGGCTGAAAAAATTATAACTTTATTCATCAGACATTCAGATGCATTTACTAAATTAACATAAAAAAAAATGATCCTCAAACTGTACTGACTGATGTCATTCTTCGGATCAGTTTTTTTTTGTTAGCCAAAATAACTGTATCATTGGAATAATGATCCCATTCCAGAGGTGAAGGTTTTCTGTGAAATGTCAAAATGATTTTGACGTCATTTCCAACATTAAAGCATACTTATGCATTTCGTCAAATCTTTTCCTTTTTTTTTTAAAGTGAAATTACAGAGAACTCGAAAATTCTAACTTCATTTGAGGTGCTTATCAATGTTAGCCCATATAGTCATCAACAAAACACTCAACATGACAACAAATCATGCAGATTGACAGAGACAAAAAGGCCTACTTGCTTTAAAAAAAGGAAACATGCAAAGCTGGTCCTACATGATTAAATTTTTACAAAATATTGAAAAAAGTGATCAAGTTTACCTTGTGTTGTGGGACTTCCAATAGAAAATAAACAAAATCTGTCTGAGTTAACCATACTAACATGAATAACAAATATGTTCGACTTCAATAAACTTAGCAGTAAAAAGATCGTGCATGTCTTCACAGAAAAAGTTAATGAATTTTATCGGCAGCGTAAAATTTGCCCTCGTACACTTGTAAGCCAAAGCAAGCGTAATCAACGTAATCTTTCTTGCAACAGGCAAGACTCAGGCGTTATCTGGCTTAAATTCTTGAGCATCATATCATGAACTAATGCCAAATCTCTCAGTTCATTTATGTGCATTATATAACGCTTATAAATGTTTGGTTTTTAAAATTTTGTATAACCCAATAATAAAAAAGTAGTCAAACTCGAATCAAAGAGTTTCTAATCTTCAACAAATAAATATTAAAAGCTACAGAGTACGTGAATACTCGTAATCAATCAATTTTAAAGTGAAGTCCAAGCTTGGAAACATTATGCATTTCCTATGCAAACTGAAGCATGGAAAAATAAACAAAATATAATATAGTTATTATTGACAAAAAAGGATGATTATACACAGATAAAGAAACATTCAATTCTGCGTTATATAATGCACATAAAGGGAATGCTAGATTTGATAGAACATTAATGGTATATTTCATGTAAATTTAAGCTAGAGTACGCCTGTATCTATTATGTTCTATGAAAGTTTGCAGACATTGTTGTATGGCGCATGAAAGATTGCAAACAATTTCGTTGTTTACGCCTCCTTTGGCTTGGAATTAAATTCGAGGAGGGAATTTTTTTTCTGATGCCAAAACAGCAATTATTAAAACTCCGTTTCACGACGCAGTGTTGTAAGACTGCTTTTATCTCGGTTTTGAATTTTATGATATCTGCAATTTTATTAATTTCTCTGGACTTATTTGGGAGTGAAACGAAAGTTCAACAAGGAGTGTATCAAAAAGTAGAAAGTAACTTTTCAAACACACACAGTTTGAAAGAAACATGTAATTTTCTGCGTTACCTAATGCAGATAATGGGAATACTATAACTGACTAAAATTAATGGGATATATCATGTAAGTTTAAGTCAGATAACGCCTGAATCTAGTCTGTTGTATGGAAGATGAAAAATATTGTTATATGGCGTATGAAAGATTGTAAACAATTTCTTTGTTTACGCTTCCTTTGGCTTGCAATCAAACGAGGGGAAATTTTACACGCCTGTTACAATTCATTATTTTTTTCTGTGCAGTTTACTAAAATTCCAATGAAGATTTTCTCTAAGTGTTATTTTTTACGGTTGTGTATTGGATTTGCTTCGCTTAAGTTGATTGCTCGATGAGCTGGTGCTGATAAGACCGGTAGTTCTCTACGGGCATAAAACGTGGACCATGCTCGAGGAGGACCTGCAAGCATTTGAAGTTTTCGAACAACGTGTGCTTAGGACCCTCTTTGGCATTGTATGGAAAACGGCATTTGGAGGAGAAGAATGAACCACGAGCTATGGCAAACATAGTATCCAGAAAGTTGCTAAAACTGGAAGAGTACAATGGGCGGGGCACATTGTAAGGAAGCCAGACTGCAATCCCGCAAAAATGGTGATTGCCTCGAATCCGGCTGGTTCAAGGCGCAGGGGAATGCAGCGAGCTTGTTGGTCAGACCAAGTGGAGCAAGCCATAGGAAGTGTAGAACGATTGAAAAACTGGAGACAAGCAGCCTTAAAACGAGTTTGTTGGCAAAACATTATGGCACAGGTGTGGTCCTGAAAAGACATTTGAACAGCAAAAGTAGGTAAAATCATTGCTCACGGAATGGTAAGAGTACATCTAGAAATGTGGAAAAAATGCACCGAAAAAGGGTGTAACTTACAACCGAATTGCAAAACGCGTTCAATTGCACCACACAAGCGTGAATAATATCATCGAATAGTTTGGCCCGAAGTTCTCCTGGTAGGATTTGACTAAATCTGGCCGAAAATCAAACTAGACTGCATAGTAGAGGTGAACATTTGTCAAAAGTGATCGGCATCGACGTGAAATTGGGTAAAAACTGTTCAAAACTAAGACCGGGATGATCCAGAGCACCATGACCTGGAAATCTCTGAAAACTTATAGAAAGCGGAAGGTGCTTGAAAAGTCTTTGGAAAATCACGATCCAAAACGAGGGTGCGGATACTGTATCAGTAGTTTTTGGACAGCAAGGATAGGTGGATGACGAAACATATATGAAGGAGGATTTAAAAATACATTCAAGGATGCAGGTTTGTACAAAGTCCGTACAAACGCTCCCACCCTTTTTTATATTAATGCCTGTCCACGTTAAATTTCGGACACTTTTCAATTATTTCACGGATCGCAGAAACGTTTCACTTATATGAGAGCTGACTCTCCACTTTATGTCGTGCTACAACATGTTTACATTCTTGTTACATTCAGTAAAATGGCGTCGAATCAAGGGGAAGTGCACAAACGTATTTTGTACGAACTGCAGCAAAATCCAAATTTATCGGTACGCGATCTTGCCACGAAACTAAAACTACCAAAAAGGACCGTGTTTTGTGTTTGCAAATCATTTGACCAGCGCTTGACTGTGGATCTGAAGGTTGGAAGTGCAACAAATCGAATAGTATGCTTTCGACAAATGGACAAGAAGGTGGTAGCCATTATCTTTCTGTGCGAAATGTGGCTCCCAAAGTTGGGAAGTCAAAATCATACGTACAAAAAAGTGAAGCAGACACAGGAATGAAGGCATGCAAAGTGAAACAAAAGTGCCCATCCGTGATGACAAGAAAACATTTCACTGCAAAAAGTTCTGCGGAGGAGCTTTACACCAATTTTTTACAAACATTTGCTTGTATCATAATGAACAAAGAAACATACGTACTCGACGCCGCAATGTAAAGGAACGCCGGTGCCGAGCAAAGAAAGTGTCCAAATTCCCGATGAAGTATTTGATTTGGCAGGCCATCATATGTAGTTGTGGTCAAAAATCTAAAAGTTTCGTCACTATCAATAAGGATGTGTATGAAAAAGATGTCTGCAAAAGCGGTTGCTACCGTTAATCAGAAGCCACGACTCTCCAGCTCTGTTTTGGCCTGATTTGGTCTTTCGTCACTATGCGAAATCCATCCTGGAATGGTAGAAGATAAAAGAGGTCAAATACGAGCCCAAAAACAACCAATCCACCAAACTGTCCAGAACTTCGCCCAGTAGCGAAGTACTGGGCTCTAGTTAAGCTGAAACTCTTCGAAAGTAAGAAGAAAGCAAATGGTACCGATGATTTCATGGGAAGATGGAGAATCGTCACTGAGGGTTTATCTGAGGATACTGTACGGAACCTGATGGAGGTTGTACCACAGAAAGTTCAAGAATTTTACAGAAAGAAGCATTAAAATCTTAATCAACTGTTTCTAATGTAGATATAACGCTTTTTTTGTGAAATAAACAATTGGTTTTGTTGAACTAAGTGTAAATTTTTATTGCTGCTATTATTTTGGTGCCTGAAATTTAACGTGGGCAGGCTTTGAGTCTATGAATAACGCTGTCTACTCGGTTGCTTTGACAAATTTGGTTAGTGGTCGTAAATTATCCTCACCAAAGGTGCGATAAACACTAAGATCCACCAAGAATAATACTTGTATAAGGAATGTAGCCACTGGAAAAGCATTAGTCTTCTGATCTATTCTGGCATGATTTGACAACCGTACACTACGCTGAATCTGTTTTGCAGTGTGGTTTCGTCGAAAAGTACATCAATCGGCAAAACCAATTATTTATTTATAATTAAACATTACTGGGCGATTGTTTAAGGGACCTTCAAGAAGGAGGGCACAGTTGCTCGAAACATGTAACAAATCAAGAATAAATGGATAATAACTACTTCAAAATGCACAAAAACAACTGTACAAAATGTTCAATCAAAATTGCGATAGTCATATAGAAAATCAGATCTAAGCTTTAGAGAACCATAAATTTAACTAATTTTAACTTAATCGTTCTGATTAAATCATTATCAGTATCTCTTTCATTTTTTATCGACATATTGTTGCTTTTTATTTTTCGATACAGTTCTTAAAATGCCAATTAGCTTTGAAAAGAGGTTGAGCGCATTTCAGAGCTGGGGCTTCAAATTAACTACCAGCATGAAAAGTTCACAATCCAAAATACAGTACTGTTTACAATACTCAGCATTTGCTCAGTACTTGAATACGTTCAAAATTATTCATATTTCGACTTACCTGCTATACATAAAATAATGATTATTTTGTGAGTATTTTGAAGCCTAAGCATATTTGCGCTTAACTTTCATTGTTTAGTTACAACTAGTATATTTCTCAAAAAAATACATTTTAAAGGTTGGCAAAAATAAACTGTACACATCGGACAACCATCTCTAAGTTTACAAAGACCACAACATATTGAGTATCCCATAGGTTTTTCGTGTCTACATGAAGTAAACAACACAAACGGTATACGTTAAATAGCGTCGTTGCGTTGCACATGGAAAGTGTTGGCTAAGATCTGTCATAATTTACCGGTAACATGAAAATGTCTCTGCAATTGTGTAATTTAATTGTGACAGACTGTGAGAACATACTTTCGATTAGGAAAATTGACAGAAAAGTTTAACGTGAACTTTTCCACTGTTCGCTATGTCTCGGAAAAGTATCAGCATCGCGGCACTTTGTCCGATAAAATCGGTTGTGGAAGGATACGCTTGACAACACCCTCGAAAATAGCAAGCATATGCCATCAAAGAAAACTTGTCTCTAAACGTATCAGCAAGAACAATTCAACTGCGATTACAGAAAGAAGAACATATTTGCTATCAGTAAGCGGAACGGCTAGAAAAATGAAAAAAAAAAAAAACATGAAGACAAATCCATTGATTTCTGGAAAATGGTTCATTGCAAAGTTGCAAATTTGAGATACTTGAAACCAAGTAGCGGTCTAGAGCATGGATAAACACAGGTGAGGAACTTCTATATAAGAACATTCAAAAAACTGTTAACCATGGACGAGGCAATGTTATGGTGTGTGGGTGCTTTTCGTAGTCAGCAGTTGGAGAACTGGTTCAAATTACCTACAAACAACTACTGACAAATACAATGACATCCTTCCTAAAACTATCGAAGCGTCCAACAAAATAACGATCAGAAGCATACAGTCACCTAAAATCCAAACTTGTTTCCGATCCTTAACGATGAGCCGAAGTTGCATCCACGAATATAATTATTATGGTGCTTATAGACTGACATTACATCCATACTCGTTGAAAGTTTTTGACCTAATAAATTTAATTAGTTTACTTTCCATGGTATAGAACAGCAAATTCCTTATTAAGAATGTCTAAGTAAAAGTATAACTAGTTGAATATTATTTCTAGCTCAATCACTTTATGAGTTTCAATTAAAATTGTAATGTTCCTGTTTATTGTCTATACTTTTATAATAAAAGTATAGCCAATAAAAAAAAATTTTTTTAGCAATCATCAGTTCATTTTCAAATAAATTTTGGATTCTACATACTTGATTTCAAATTTGAAAATATGAAATAATGTGTCAAACGAGTAGGTAACAATACATGATTAAAAAAATTGTCATTTTCAGGGAATGGATAACATATATAAGCGTGGTTTACGTATCTTTGTTTTAATCTACTTCTTTACCAAATTGAAATGGCCGAACATTCTTCTCAATTCCCCCCAAAAGATTATGTACAACGCTTGAATCAACGTTTTATTGTTTATTTTCAACCATGAGCTCAAATTTCCTGCTCCATAGAGACATCCTTAGGATGCTTACGAAGTTCTTGCTTCATTATAGGCTAGTCTCTTTTGATCGGCCGCAACTTCAGTGGGTTTGGGAAATTTAGATCCTTCGGCACGACATTCACTCTAGTCGTCTTGTACCATTCCAAACCCAAGAAACAATTTTGGCTTTATGAGATTTCTGTATACCATGACTTAGGCTTGTGGAATGCTTTAAAACCTTGATATAATTTGCAATATTATTTGGGAACCGTTATTGGAATAGTGACAAGAGACTAAATCTGGCAAAAAATTTTGAAGGAACGCTGTGTGATTTGAGTAACGGAAGCAGTTGTTTTTTCAGGAACTCATTCGCGTAGACTTGGCCATTTTCGGTTGCAGTGGATCTCCACCGATTGTCTGTCGATATTTCAAATCTCATTTTATAATATTCCACCAACAATCTCACAAAACATTGCGATTGGTTGAGCGGATTGGAGATAATATGGAGCTGACAAAATCCCAGCTGTTATATACGATGAAGGTGAGTTTGATGTGGTTAATGAATTTGAGAACCTCGGATCATTGGTGAAGTCAGATAACAACTGCAGTAGAGTCGTTTTATTGCTCTGAAGTCGTGCTTACCATGGATTCCCCAAAATCATAGGACTTCACCTTAGTACGAAGTGTACCATGAATAAGACGCTGATAATACTGGGAGTGGTCATTAGGCCAAATCGGTCACTAAACTGACTGAGTGACTGTGAAAAAACTTCAACGACGCATGTTTTTGAGTTAGTTGTTTTAAAGTTTTGAAATTAAAATAAAACTGCTTATGATTGAAAAAAGGAAAAATCCCTTATGACAGTTCATTTGTCCCCCTATGTTCAATCTTCAAAAAGACATGTAAGCCAATTGAACATATTGAAATTCGATAAAAATGCTCATGATTCAAAAACGGAATAACCTACCATGAAAGTTCGATTGCTTAATGCCCCAAAGATATCAAGTTTGATTGTAATGTTGCGAGTTTTCAAATAAGATAGAACTGTTCTTGAATGAAAGAAGAAAAAATATCCCATAAATATTGCTTAAAAAAATGAAAATAAAAATTTAGGAAGAACAGCTGATAATATAGAGAAAAATAAATCTCCCATAAAAGTTCATTGAGTTCAAATATTGAAAATTCAAGAAATTCTATGATGTGGAACTCGGAAGAAAATTGTAAATTATGACATCCGAATAAACAGCTCATCGTTAAAAGAAGTCATAATCTCTCATGAAAGTTCATTAATGAAGTTGTCATGAAATATCAATAAACCAACAATCTTCTACTTTCCTAAATCCAGCTTAGTGACTCGTTCAGCTTAATGGCTTTCGGCCTGCTGACTCATTCGGCCGAATGGCTTTCTGCCTAATGGCATTTGTCCTAATGGCCCTATACGGTTCCTACGGGCATGAGACTTGGAAAAGGATCGAGAAGAACTTGTAAGCACTTAGCACTTGTAAGTGCCTACGACCTTAGGAGGATCTTTGGCGCTGTATGTGAAAACGACATACGACAGAGGAAAAGAAATACCACATGCTGGCGCAACTCTATGGCGAACATAGTATCATGAAAGTTGCTAAAGTTGGACACGTACAATGTGTGATACATGTATACAAGAATGCCGGACAGCAACAAGCAACAGGGCTAAGTGGAGCAAGATCTTGGAAGTGTGTGGCACTCGAAGAATTAGAGCCAAACAACCCTCAATCGAGTTTCGTGGCGGAACATTGTCACGCAGGTGCGGTCCTAATGGGACGTTGAATCAGCATTAGCATTTAAGTGTGAATTTGACTCTGTTTTGAACAAGTTTTAAAATTCAATGTGAATTGGTAAAATTTTTAAATTCATCCGGCCACCAATAAAAAGAGGGTCTCGCGCACCAATCAAAAATAAATATCATTCGAAAACTGCTGAAAAATTAACCAATAAAGAGTATTTTTGAACAGCGAAAGCAACTAGCTCTTGACTTTCAAGTTATAACCAGGGCAGGCAAATGTCATTTTCAATTAAAAATGAACTACAATTTTTACCGAAATACGTCTGAAAATCTCATCGGGAGGGAAAACGATGAATGATATTTTCTTCTCAATCTCATCGATTTGTTCGTCATGAGAAAGCTCTATTCCAAGTAAATCTGTACGCACTGTTTATTACACCACCGCGTCCCTGGTGGTTGGAACAAACAACGTTTGACAGGCATTTGTTGATGTTTCATTGACAAAGAAATTGGTGAAAAGTTTTTCTCGATTGATCGACGCATCTCGAAATTACGGATCATGGAACTTGAGAAAAGAAAATTAAAGAAAATTCTTCGTTAGCATACGACCCCAAACACAAAACTGGGTATAATATGCGTTCATAAGAAACGTAAAAACTTGAATTTCCTTTATCCTGTCCCAGTTAACCCAGATTTCGGTAAAACTACTTTTGCCCAGATTTGGGTAACCACAGTTTTATTCGATCTTGTTAATGTTGACACAGATTTGGCTAGATTCAGATTAGCGTGTAATGTATGGTTTCGAAGCGCGAAGATGGACACGAGTGGCACGATCTTCAAGAAGTCGGTCTAACTTTTGGTTTCGCTGATGACGTTGATATCGTAGCCCGCAACTTTGAAACGATGGCGGAAACGTACATCAGACTTAAGGCTGCGGCAAAAAGGTTTGGGTTTATTATTAATTCGTTGAAAACAAAATTTATGGAAGGAAGAGGCTCCCGAGAAGACAATGTTAGCCTCCCATCAAGAGTTCAGATCAACGGTGATGAAATCGCGGCGATAGATGAATTCATGTATCTGGCTCATTGGTGACTGCCGATAACGACTTCAACAGAGAAGTACAAAGGTGAATTATGGCTGACAATTGTGCCTACTTTGTACTACGAAGGACGCTAAGATCGAACAAAGTCCGCCGAACTACAAAGTTGACCATCTACAAGACTTGAATTAGACCGGTAGTCCTCCTCGGCCTCAAAACATGGACATTGGTCGTGGAGGACCAACCTTTGATGTCTTTGAACGGAAGGTGTTGCGCACGATCTACGGTGGAGTGCAGGTGGAAGACGGAACGTGGAGGTGGTGAAAGAACAACGAACTGCATCAGTTGTTCGGAGAACCTTCCATCGTACACAACGCTAAAATCATTCGACTACGGTGGGCTGGGCATGTCGTAAGAATGTCAAATGGTGAGCTGGGCAAGTCGTAAGAATGTCAGAATGCCCAGTTAAAATGATTCTCGAAAACGAACCGACAGGCACAAGAAGAAGAGACTAGGTGGATCGGTCAAGTAGAAGGCGACCTGCAGACCCTTAGTAGACTGCAAGAATGGCAAAATGCAACCATGGATCGAATAGATTGGAGACAACTTTTGTATACAGGTCTACATGGTCTGATTGGTAAGGTAAATAAGTATGATTTCGAAACACATGAATTTCATCCGAATAATCCAGTTAGCCTAGACCTCTATGCCACGCCCTACAATTAATGGAATTCAATAAGGCTATCTAAAAGAATGTCGAAATTGGTGTCCGATCTACAATTTGTTTGCATTACATTTAAAATTGGGTGCAATTATTTTTTTACACTTCAATTATTTCTTATATTTCAATTTGGAGATTGACAGTTTTCATAAAGCCAATTTATCTTCACAATGACTACTACCTATAAAACAATTTGGCATTTTTTTTTTGCCATTTTGGAACCACATGACTTCCATTAATGCCAATTTGCCGTTTAATACATTTCCTGGAGGAAAAATGGTTTTAAAATGCTTTTTCAACTGACCATAATAAGATAACATGAATGAGTCCTAAAACGGCATTTCAAAACAGCATTTTACGAGTTCATAAATTCGAAATAAAATCTTTATAGGAGTTTTAGAAAACAAGATTTTAAGATAGTTGTACACAAGCTGTGTAGGTTCTCTTAAACATTACTAAAATATGAAACCTATTGGAATCTCTTGGTGTTATAATAAAACCAAATTGATTTCTAGTGGCTTTCATAAAACTTTAAGAAAACTTCATAAAGCTGGATGGTTTTGGCAATGTTATTTGAGTGGACAGTGACTGAGACAAGTATTGTAAATCCTTCTGTCACCAAAATACGGAACATCTTGGCTTTCTTTCTTTCGAAATACATAAGGACCAACATTAAGGTGTTCCATTTTTATGTTTTGGATTTCAAATGAATTTTAGATTGCACATCACTGTTTACGGCAATGCTTTGTAGGAATTTCCAACTGCGGAAGTGGTAAAATTAACGGCTGCTTTATTGATGAGTTCGATGTGAAGGAAGGACTGTAGCTTGTCTCTGTATCAAACCAACCTATTGTTGAAATGTTGACACTGAAATTAACAAACAGTGACCTCAAATGCCATATGCCTGGAGTTTTTTTTATATTCATAAATTTATTTGATTTAAATGTCAATACATTCATAAGGTATTGGTTGAAATTTCAATTAAGAATGAGTTCCCTTTGCGTCAACCTTAACTCACTAGGTAAAATTACATCTAAGCTTCAAGAACATGCCGAAGGTGACACCATGCACAATAGTTAATAACTGCTACTCCGTATACCATTGCATAAGCACAGAGGAAATAAAATTTAATTCAAAGTGAAGTCCTAGTTGAGAAGGACGAAATATGTCAAAGAAGGAGAAGGAAAACATCCAACCATGTATAGATGATTTATGACTGTAAGGCACTATGGAGCCTTCCATTAAGTACAAAATGATATTCCAAGGCGGAAGTAAAGTAGAGGGGGTTAAGACATCTGTAACAAAATCAAATAGTCAAACAGAAGAGAAAGTGGGCTGCTATTCCATACTTCAGTGTCTTCAATAACCCTACTCGATAAACATCCACTCTGAAATTGGTTGAAAGATTTGGTTGGATGGTGATCATTTATCGACCAAAGTTTTGGGTCAATTTCAAACCAGCATTTTTATAAACATCAAACGCTTGTGTAAGTTTTAACTCTAATTTAATCTCTGATGAAACATGAGTTTTGACTCACTTATGAAATTCGGAAACTATATTCCTAGAGTAAATTTTCTTCTTTTAGGTGAGTCAAGCAACTTGTTTTTAATAAAATGCCATTCGGACTACTCTCCACTTTTAAGAGTACTGATATGATTAAAGAAAGAAGAAATTGGTTTCTTTTTGTTTAAATGTTTGCTAACGTATGCTAAACTAAGCTAAAGAAACTAAACCACTCGTTCGTGAATTCTTCATCTCCAAATAGTATGTAAGTATAGCGATGGGTTGAGTAAGGGAGCAATATCGCTACATGATACATTTGTCATACATTTTCAATTAAATTTTCATTTCATCTATTGCAAAAATAAAAAAAAAAATCAATTTTATAATCTGTACATCGTTCTAAAAATAATCATCGGATTTCCAGTTTAAATAGCTACTTATCTATACTTAAAGTTCGATTTGACTCATGATGATGTTTTAAATATTGATATTTTCAAATGTTATTTTCTGTTGTTACCCGTCAATTTAAAAAAGATTTTATTTCTACTTCAAGTGAAGAAACCGAACCAGATCAAAACAGATTCCACTGGATTGTAAACAATGGTTGAACACACTGAAATTGTTGAATTGTTTGTAATGGTGGGTTAATTATAATTGTACCAATTCTAATTCGTCACTACATTTTTAATTAAGTCTGCAGCAATAGGCTTAATGGCCCAGGGGGGAATCTTTTGTACACTAACCCAAGCATTTAAAACCATCACAACACGACCACTCCGATGGATGATGTTTGCTCTTCCACTAGGGTTTCCTTTCCAGTAGTCACATTCACGCACACTGGTGCTGTTCTTATTTAAAACAAGATCACGTCTTCGTTGACTTTTCTCTTCTTACTTCGCTTACTCGCAAGTTTTCTGTTCAATTCTTGATTACTTTACTCGACGATTCCGACTGGTGATTTCGCATGCATCCGCAGAGGTTAATTAAAACTAGACCCTTGGTAAACACTAAATCGTGACCAGGCCATAGGTATCAGATTTTCCCTGATGATGGGCTTCCGAGGATACAATTTCACACTCGCACGATATATATCACGACTCCAACTGGCACAGCAATGTCGACACTAACTGAACTCCAAGCGAAATGTTTTGTTTTTCCTGCTTTGGGGGGAAGCAATGCCACGCATGGCCAACAAAACCAAAAATCTCACCACCGGGGCGACGAGCGACGCGAATTTGACGACACGCCGTACGAATTTCACACACAAACTGCGATCCGTTCAACGCACCGTCGTTGGTGTAAGGTTGAAGTGAAAAAGATTTTCATACATTTCAGGCGAGAAGCATCGGCTTATGTGTTAAAATGTGTTGCTTATGCTGTTGGTTTTTTTTTTGCTACTCGTGTGTGATTGCTGTGCTTGGTATTGTTATTATTATTATTTTTATTTGCGCTTGTGTCACGACGAGAGAAAGAGCGCAAAGGCGCGCGGGAATCCACACCACAACAGTCCAGTCAACGAGTTGCAATCTGCCTGCCGCGACGAGAAAATTTAGCGACGGCTGAGGCGACCGACGAAACGCAGGAACAACGGAAAAAGATTCTCCTCGTACTCACGGCTCTTCACCGAGGCATCGGCGACATTCGACGACACTATGGCGATCACGACGACGACGACTCTATACGATGACTACGAATAGTGCGGGGGTAACTCCACCGCTGCCATGGCGAGATGACAACGGCACGATAAGTAGGCGCGAAGAGAGCGCTCATAGAAAAACTCTCCCGGTACGACACGGCCGGTGTTGATGATCCGACACGCGGTGTACGCAGTGGCAGCGGTGCTCCGTCGGTGAGTATGTTCAATTATAGCACTCCCGCAGCATCCAAGGGCACCCATCTTTCTCCCGGACCCTTACCAGAGTGTGCACAGGCGGCTGTCGCTTCAAAGTCAGGCAAACATTGAGATGACAGCAGTACGATTACAACAGCAGCGATCCATCTCCCTGTCCCATACTACTACTAGTTCTAGCGATACCTAGAGGTATCCCAACAGCATAAATCCTTGCGCCCATCCACCAGCCCCGACTCTGCAACATCACATGAAGTTATTATCTTGGAGTTTTTGCCTGGAAAACACACAAAAAGGCTCTTCACTTGCCTTCAGGCGTGGGTTTTGTGGACCGAAGGAAGTGGCTAGGGGAAGAGCGGTGTGCCAGCCTAACTTGCCTGATATGGGGGAAATTATATGTGACAGCAATCTCCGTGTCGATCGAGGCGCCTTTGGCAGCCGCCGAAATCTGTATGTATTTCTTACACGAGGGCTACCATATATGTGTGATGTAGGGTTTCTGCTTATGGAGGGGAAAGAGAGCGAGTTTTTTTCACCTCGCTCGCTCTCACTCCTCTCTTAGGTTGCTTTTATTTTTAAACACGCCTCTACCATTAAAACACCATCATCCGCCACTTGTAGATGTGTTGGTGCAATCGCATACCACCACTTTCGCATATTTCGCAACCTTTGAGTGAGATACAGCTACCACGGACAGAACATAGGCCAAAGCGAGACAGCATGTGACACTGGCAATGAGGAGCTCCAAAATGGAAAATGCAACTTGTGGTGGACGGCTCAAGATGATGATGATGCTGCGGCTGCAGCGGGTGCCAAACAAAAGGAATCCGTCGTACATTTCGCAAAGGAACCAGTGCGACTCATTGCAATCTGCTTCGCTGCCGTATGCCGAGTTGTCATCAGTTCGCTATTCATTTACTGTTTGGTTTTAAGACAGCAGCTCGGTCCTGCTCAAAGGATGACGGTCTGTGCGTATGTGTGCGTTCAGAAGGAACGTCATACAAAAAGCTCTTTCCGTAGATATGATGCGATCTCCCCTATGATGGGGATTAGGGGTGGTGGCGATTCATTCCTAGAACGTGGTGGATGATCCCATTCCACCACGTAAAGCAAGGTTTGAGTGTTGTACGTAAGGAATAAGAAGAAAAATCTCAGAATGAAAACTGTAGTGCGTTTGCTTATGATGTTGGCGGGGTATCTGCAGTAAATCACAATGCACTGCCATTATCGTGACGCTACTAGTGCGGTATGTGATGGTAAAGAGCATTTCCAGCCAGAAACGCTAAAAAATATATTGATTTTGTCTCGACAGTTTCCGGTTTTAATGAAATTTTGTCCATATGTAAGTTTATACCCAAGATAACATTTTTCATAAAAAATCCTAAAATTTCCTGGACTAATTTCCTATAAGGGCTTATGTAAAATATGAATTTTTTTTTTCAAAATCATAACATGTAAACGATTATTCTGATCAAAATGTCGTCTGAAAAGAAGTTGTAGGTCATTAAGTGTTCTTCAAGAAAAAAAATACACTGAAACTAAAAAAATGTAAATTCATGCTAAAAAAACATAAAACATTGATTTTTTTGGAGGCCCCCCCCCCTTCGAATTTTTTAAATTTTTTTTAAAAAATTTGAAGTTATATCCTAAAATCTGGTGAAGAGTTTAAGACGGTCACTTCTTTAATTTTTTAAATTTTTGTTTTTAAATTTTTATGGATTTTTTGAATTTTGTGAAATCGCGTATTTTATAATATAATTTTACCAAAAATAGACTTAACGTATTTATTTTGATAAAAAAAGCACATAAAAACTTTTTTCGTAAACCCAGCCGTTCTGAAGTTATTGCGAATTTTATTAAAAGGAAATTTTGTTGTAACAATATTTTCAGCCATTTTCAAATGTTAGTCGCGATGTCCACAAAAAATGTATGTTACATGATAGATTATTGAATAAGAACCAAATCTTTCTCAGACATGGAGGCTGTCAGCCTTACCCGTTTCTGTTTAGACGCAACGGAAGCGATGCAAACTGATGCTATCTGAAGTAAATGATCAAACTCAAACTTTTTTTTTTTTTTGCAAAAACGGTTAATACTTTATCGGGTTGGGCTGTTAGCTATCCTTTTCTTATAGGTACATTTCAAAACAATAGAGTCTGCCATACATTTGAAATGAAGATAGGTACAAAATCAACAAAGATGCTATATATTGGGAAGTTCTTCACCATTTCAATTTAGTTTATCTTTCATAGCTTTTCAAGTTAAACAAGCAAGATTATTTTCAAACATGGATAATGCTTTCAAATGTTGTAAACCTCTACCCAAATCGAAATCATGGGAATTCATGTATCGCCAATTTCAAGAAAATGAGAAGCCCCAGCAAAAAACCAAGGAAATTGTGCATGGAGTTAAGCCTCATATATTTGACGTTTTGGAGAAGATGAGGATCAAACAAATCTCAACGCCAACGGCTAAGGACTACGAGGTAATAATGAACCAGTTAAAGGATAAATTTGCCGATCCTGAATGTGCTCGCGATCAACAGTTTCAAATTTTGTCCGTATTGCCAAAGTCTTGTGCTGCGCAAAGAATCGTGTAAGGTTTATGAACATCTTTGAATATAATTTCATGTCATGTTTGAAAAAATGATCAAAAAACTAATTTATCATTTCTTTACTTGCAGGTAAAGGATTTAGTCGCCGAAGATGGAATATTATGAAAACCCCGTTTCAAATTAGGACATGGACTGAATGCAGATTTAGTACGTAAAGTTGTTCAATTCTACAAAGAAGACGATATCGGCGGAAGGATGCCGAGGCCAAGAAGATTATGTCTCTGTAGTGACGAGTGGTGTATGCCAGGTAACACAAAAACCTCTGTGGCCGATGTCACTCAAAGAGTCATACTTGCATTTTAATGAAACCTATAAAGATGTTGAATTAAGCTTTAGTTCATTTGCAGCCTTACGGCCAAAACATTGTAAACTTCTTAGTAAATCAGGATCCCATAACGTTTGTGTTTATACGATTCACGAAAATGTGAATCTTATGCTCAACAGCTTAAAAGTCAATCGCATGTTATGTGATCGCACTATCTATATAGAACAAATTCTGTGCGATGCACAATTTAGTACAAATTTTTGCCATTTTCACGCGTGCATGAACTGTTACGATACGTCAGCATCAGAAACAGCAATTTTAGAAAAATTGGAAGATAATGAAATTAAAGAAGTGTCATTTGAACAGTGGATGGCGACTAGGAGTAATATTTAATTAAAGACTTTACCATCAGAAGAGTTTGCTTCCTTTTTTATGAAAAAAAAATGATAAATTAATATATCATGACTATATAAAAAATAAGCAAAATAAATTTAAAAAAACAAAAAAAAAACACAGAGAATAGTGAAATCATAGTTATTTGTAGATTTTTCTGAAAACTACACATATGTTCTTCAAGATAAAGAATAAAGTTATCATTGGAATAATGCTCAATGTACAATACATCCCTTTGTAGCATATTACAAAAAAAAAAAACGGTACACATACACATAAGCCTTGTGATCATTTCTGATGCTTCAAAGCATGAATATTTAAAATCACAAATTACAATTAAAAAGATTATTTTTATGTCAGATGAAGCAGCGTCGCAATATAAAAAAAATGCTAGTCTCTGTGGATTTAAAGATAGACAGTAACATTGAAATTGAATGACATTTTTTTGCAACTTCATACGGCAAGAGTCTTTGTGAGGCGATCTGAGGTACTCTTAAGAGAATGGCAATTAGAGCAAATTTAGCTAAGCAACACGAACATCCTATAACAGATGCTAGACAACTTTATGACTGGGCAAATAATCGCAAAGAGGATCATGAAAACAAAAACTACATTTTGCTATGTTTCCACGGATGAATACAAAGATGCCGAAAATGAATTCGATCCGATTTTTAACAAAGCAAAATCAATTCCTGGAACTCAAAAATACCACTCTTACATTCCAGTTTCAAATAACCAAAATGCAGTTAAGGTATTTTCTAACGTATTTAATGTATTCGAATGATCTGAAATGTAATAAATTTAATGAAAATTGAAAAAAAAAAACAACATTGTATGAAATACTGCTTCTTCTCTCCCTAAACAAAACTATCCGAAACACACACATATCCAAAAGCATCAACTTGATTCTTTTCCATCGCGTCCAAACGGAGAAGGGTAAGTCTGGTAGCCACCGTGTCAGAGAAAAAATTGCCTGTTTTTCAATAATCTATTATGAAAAATACATTTTGATGTGGACATCACGACTAAAAATCAAAAAGGGCCATAACATTGCAAAAAAACATACATTTCTGATATTAAAATTCGCAATAACTTGAGAACGGCTAGGCTAACGAAAAACGTTTCATGTCAGACGGAGCGGCATCCCAATATAAAAAAAAAAAAAAATTGCTAGCCTCTGTGGATTCAAATATAGGCATAATATTGAAATTGAATGGCATTTTTTTTTGCAACTTCACATGGCAAGAGTCCTTGTGATGCGATTGGAGTACTCTGAAAAGAATGGCAACTAGAGCAAATTTAGCTAAGCAACACGAACATCCTATAACGAATGCTAGACAACTTTATGACCGGGCCAATAATCGCAAAGAGGGATCATGAAACAAAAATTACATTTTGCTATGTTTCCACGGATGAATACAAAAAGGCCGAAAAGGAATTCGATCCGATGTTTAATAAAGCAAAACCAATTCCTGGAACTCAAAACTATCATTCTTATAATCCAGTTTCAAATAACCGAAATGCAATTAAGGTATTTTCTAATTCTCATGATGAACCAAAATATGTTATGTATCCAAATGATCTGAAATGTAATAAATTTAATGAAAATTGAAAAAAAAAAAACATTGTATGGAATACTGCTTCTTCTCTCCCTCAACAAAACTATCCGAAACACGCACATATCCAAAAGCATCAACTGGATTCTTTTCCATCGCGTCCAAACAGAAACGGGTAAGTCTGACTGCCACTGTGTCAGAGAAAAAATTGCCTGTTTTTCAATAATCTTTTGTGAAAAATACAATTTGTTGTGGTGATGTGACTAACAATTAAAAAGGGCAATAAAAAATTGCAAAAAATAAATTTCTGTTATTAAAATAACTTGAGAACGGCGAGGTTAATGAAAAAAAAATATATGAGCATTTTGATTTATAATGATGCATCAAATCTATTTCTGGTTTATTTTAATAAAAAAAATATAATTTTCAACATTTTTTAACAAAATTATAAATATTTAAAAAGAAAAAAAAGGAAGTGATCATCTAAAATTCTACATCAACATTAAGGGCATAACATCAGCTTTTAAAAAAAAATTAAGAGATTCGAGGGGGGTCCTTTGAAAAAATCAACGTTTTATTTTTTTAAGCATGAATTTACGAATGTTTTAGTTTGATTGTATTTTTCTTGACTTCATTGCCTACTTTTTGCCTTTTTTCTTGACTTCATTGCCTACAACTTTTTTAAAGGTGACATTTTGATCAGATGAGTCGTTTGCGATGAAATTTTGATGAAATCGAGGTAGTAGACGAATTCGTGTATCTGGGCTCATTGGTGACCACCGATAACGACCCCAGCAGAGAAATACAAAGGCGCATTATAGCTGGCAATCGTGCCTACTTTGAACTCCGAAGGACGCTAAGATCGAACAAAGTTCGCCGAACCACAAAGTTGACCATCTACAAGACATTAATTAGACCGGTAGTTCTCTACGGCCACGAAACATGGACATTGCTAGTGGAGGACCAACGCGCCCTTGGAGTCTTTGAACGGAAGGTGCTGCGTACGATCTACGGTGGAGTACAGATGGATGACGGAACGTGGAGGAGGCGAATGAACCACGAATTGCACCAGTTACTGGGAGAACCTCCCATCGTACACATCGCAAAAATCGGTCGACTACGATGGGCTGGGCATTTCGTAAGAATGTCGAACGACAGCCCTGTGAAAGTGGTTCTCGATAACGAACCGACAGGTACAAGAAAAAGAGGCGCGCAACGAGCAAGGTGGATCGATCAAGTAGAAGGCGACCTGCGGACCCTCCGCAGACAGCGAGGCTGGCGAGGTACAGCCATGGACCGATTACAATGGAAACAACTTCTGTGTACAGCAGAGGCCACACCGGCCTTAGTCTGATTGGTAAGGTAAGTAAGAGTCGTTTACGAAACAAATTTTAATAAAAATAAAATCCACATTTTAAATACGCCTGAAAATAAGTCCAGGATAATTTTGGATTTTTTATGGAAAACGTAATTTTGGTTAGAAACCAACATATAGAAAAAATTTCATTCAGATTGGAGAGAGCAGGGTCCAACCGGTTTGCTATTCTGGCTGGAAATGATCCTGGATCTTCTCGAACGACTTTACCACCCGGAATACCGTAGAATGATGGAAGAAGTGACAAACGTCACTCGACTCTCGGAATAACCTCCATTGTGATGAAATTTTGCTAACGTTGCACTCTTAGTCATCAAGTGACCAAGTGACAACAGTCGCATTAATCAAATATTCATCAAATCCAAAAGCCACACGCTAAAAATTGACAAGCTTATTATTTGTCTCAATTGTTTTGAGTACAGTTTTCATTCCTCCCAATTAGTTTAACGATTTGAATTTTGACATGGTTGGCGACGGTATTTTATAATATTTGATCAGCCGTTTTTACATACTGATGATGCATAAACGTTAACATTAATAACAGAGCAGAAACCTTGGGCGGTCGTACATGCTCCATACTATGAACTAAGGCAAGCCAGAAAGTGCACTCTGCAATTCTTCTATCTCTCATTCTACACCAACTAACGCTTACGGATGAATCACATAAACTATTTCATTACAGTTTCATCCCATTTCTCACTCAGTTGATCCATCGTTAACAATTCGAAAGTGTAAGAAGTCATTCATAACGGACAATCAGACTGCATGCTAAGCCGCCGGAAAAGTGACGATGCTCACTGTCACGGAGCTCATGCTCATCTCTAAACACTTCCATGAATTACCCATAACCTACGGTCATAAAGCCTCATACTGGGATTTACCCCCTCGAATGATGCCAGCTCATACAATCAGTGGAATTTTTTTTTCTCCCTATCCCTTTTTCAGGCTCTGGAAAATCCCCGAGCAGGACGCAAAATTATTTATAGTCATGATATGACGGTCATTAGATCGCAAATCAAAAGTGGATTTGGTGTGCTGCTTGACTACTGCTGGAATCCGACACACGCAAGGCTGGTGAAAGTGCAAGAGAATCTAGAATGATGCTGGTCGTCGAGATTGCAGTGTTTGCAGTTTTCTTCTCGGTAGGAGGTCGGCATCTGATATCCATTATGAGTGTCCTTTTATTCTGTGCTGCTACCGAGAATAGGAAGTCGTCGTAATGGCAGTGGCTCTATTTTATTGGAAAGACGTACGATGAAAAACAATTTCCTTCTTTTGTTATGATTTATCCTGGTTTGTTGCGGGAGGAAAACTTTCGACGAGAAAATGTTTCTTGAAATGAAGTTCTTTTAAAACAGGAACATTGCAAATCAATTTTTTTCTGTCTCCGGCAGACAGTTGGTTCTACTTGAAGCTATAGGATAAATGTACAAAACAATAAGAATAATCCATTGTCTTTAATATACAAATGAATGGTTTTGATGAGGACAATGATAAACTGCGAATATGATTTTCCGTTCTTGATTGTTTCGTTGAAATCATTGAACCACAGGAGTGCATCTATAAAGGACTGATGTTATATCTGGTGTTTTATTGCACATTTTTGTCATTAAATAGAAAATAGTAATTCAATGTGGGAATAAGGAAATTTTATGAGCAGACTAAGAGAAGTCCAAACACTTTTACGTTAATTTGTGTGTGGATGATTTTTTCTAATTGGGTTGAAATTTGATAAATATTATTGATAAAAAAATCTGGTTTCTACTCCAGACAAACTAAACTAATATACTTATTCCATGCTATCTTTTCACGATTTTTACACAAATATAAAATTTAGATTTCAAATCATTTAGAATCCAAAAGCATGCATCAATTATCTCATCAAAAACATGTGAACATGTGATGTATATGTGAATGTAGACAAAAAAAAAGTAGGAAATATGAATCAAGTACCAAACTAGTTGCTACAATTCTGTGAAGTATGTTTGATCAAAAGAAAATCCAAATATGCAAATAAGATCAAACAAGTACTTATGACCGATGGGTCTTATGTATACTGCGTCAGTATGTCGCTTTATATAATACACAATGTTCTTAAATGACCTTATTTGTATATTTTTTGTGTAAATCAAACATATTTTATTGAATTATAACAATTATTTCGGTAGTTGATTCGTATTTCATCCTTTTTTTTTAATCCACGTTCAAACTCCACGACAGCAACACAGATGAAATTAATGTCCTTTGTTCCTATGGTTTGTAGTCAGTAGATCTCAAACCACAGAAGCAACTGGAAGCTTACTTTAACTACGAATCCAAAACTCAGCCCAGTTCTCTCCATTCAAATTGGTAAGACTAAGTTACTCTTCATCGCTAAAACCTCGAGTCATTGATAATCCCTGAAATTTGTCGTGAACAATTGGTCTAGAATTATTCAATCATAATCGATCCAATTAGGTTGTCAAAATTTTCTATGTGGTTCTCTGTGCAATTACATTACTTTAGATGAGTAATGGAGGAGCAACCACGTAATGCACGGCCTTCATATACGCAATACATACAACTTGAAAATCTTCAATGTACAGTCCCATCGGGTTGTTCGAAATGACGTGGAAAGAGTACGCTTCTATATGAAAGCCATTTTGATTGTACAAAGCAATATTATTTGAATCAATATAGTTTTTAAGACAAGGCTTAACATTTACAAATTTAACAATAGTATGTGGCCAGGAATCAACAATGTTCTCTATTGGAATCGATGCGTAGAAATATTTCCGATCAATTGGAGCAAAAGTTTTGAATTTTTTTTTGGAAAAACGACTGAGTTATTAACGTTCAAAATCTGACCAATTTTCGTAACGGTCGCAATTCGATGTGTTTTTAATTGTACCACAGTACAGAAAACAAAGACGTAGTCCTACGTCGAAAATGTTTATTTTTTTTTTCATTTATTATAGACCTTTTAAGAATTATTCGGGTCTCTCAAGAGAGTGCTTAAAATAAGTTTTCACTTTACTATTATTCACTTTAATCTTAGGCCGTCATCAAATGCAAAAAGGTTGAACAATGCTGCCAAAATCGAGATCATGTCATAACTCAGACCTCTTCTCAATGTTCAAACACGTGTTCAAAAACGGATCGATATAAGAGTTAATCTAAATTTTAATTATGTTTGATAGCTATTTAAACTCGCAAAGTTAAAGAAAAGTTACACAATAAAATAATGCGAGTTTTTTTTAAGCTAATGTTTTTTATTTTATTTTACTAGGTTTTGTGAAAAGTACGCAGTATTTAAACGTTCTTTCTCTAAAACCACATTTCAAAGATATATTGTGCAATATATTATGCAACAGATTTAATTTTCATTTAATCTATAGATTTCTTGGTACGTCTTCTAATTGTAACGTAACTTTAACTTTTGGACAAATCCTCGCGACATTCCTATTTTCCGAGCCAAAGTTTGAACAAAGAGACTGGTTCCTCTCAAGCATCTTCTTCGCGTCCCTATGCTTTGCACGATCCGCAGGTCCGATCTCCTCTAGATTTCCTTTCGATAGACAAATGTTCCGAAAAGGTTTGAAATATGCTGTTGACTTTAGATTTGGGTAAATCCAACATTTTCGCGAGTTGTCGTATCGAAAGGTTTGAATTTTCATTACGGCTGTACAAATTCGATCGCGCATTAATATATTCGTAGCCGCCATTTTAAGTACTGCTTATTACATATCAAGACCGATCAGGGTATTTTAAAGTACTGAATTCTACCATGTTTGGTTGAAATATTACACGCTTGGATGAAATATTTCAAAACACAACAGTGCTTGAATGTGTACCAAGTACCGCGAATATAAAGTTTATGTTGCTTGTACGTTAGTTGAGAATCTTGTATGACTCTCAGATCTTTGATATAGCTAACAATTATATAGTTATTGCTGAGTCAAACGAAGGATTTTCAGTATAAACTGAAATTTTATTTTCAGTGTGGGGTTAGGCCTTTCAGTTAAAAGATTCCAGGCTTTCCGGTGCAACTCCGCCATATTGATTGGGAACATTTTCAGCAGTGCTGATCTCCAATTCGGTTGTCCACGGTCCATAAATCGAAGAGCTTAGCTCGGATAACCATTCGGTGGTTGTGGAGTTCAGTACCTTTTTCAATAGCTAACAATACCTTCCGGTGCAAGTACCACCATGTTGATTAGTCACGGTTTTAAGCAGTGCGTGGATTGTAATCTGGAGCTGCTATGCTGCAATTTTTCATGTCAACGAAATAGTAAGCCGAAATAACCACGAAAATCAATTCCGTCAACATTTACGGTTTATATTACTGAGCATTATCATGCATTTCAGAAAAATTAAAAAAAATTCGCTAACCCTTGAAATTAACCGCTCTAAAAAAGAAAACGAAAAATAATTGTCAGATGTAACGAGAAGGTGTAACAACAGCCGGCCGTATAGTAAAGTAACACGAACCTCACTCGATAATTTTAGCTATGGTGAAAACGTGCAGGTGTTCTCATAAAATAAAATTATGCTGCTTCTAACTTATACTTCCTTTTTTCCGGAACATCCTCAAGTTCCATCGACAAAATGAACCGGTCTGTGCGGTTGTTGGACACACCATCCATGCTGAACAGCTTTTCGTCGGCGAACAGGATTATCACTTCATTTCCCTCTTCAACAAAGAAAACAATCTCTTCGAACGAGTCACTCGTAGTTCCTTTACTCGCCGCGTAATAAAGTGGCATTTCACTCTAGCTAGATGCGTGCAAGTCTTCTTTGATGATTCTTCGCATGGATTTTTGAGAAATATTGGCTCTTTTGGCAAGTTTTCTGATCCGGGTTATAAGCAATCTATGTACGAACCGATTTGGTCATGTTTGGCATATATGCAAGCCGTGGATCTCTACATCTCGGCTTTCACTCCGTATACTCCGAATACTCCGTACATCCAGTTAACCGGGTGGAGATAGATGTTCAAAAAGTATTCGCTCATTACCGCTGCCTAATAGAATTATATTCATAGCCAAGGAAGTATTGAATATCAGATGAAATTTTACGAAGTTTCCATCGTTTTAGCTAATAGATATCTATAGATACAGATGTAACATTTCTGTTTGCTTACTAGTACTTCTAGTTGACATGCAAGTGGTTCAGTTTCAAACTGGCCGATATACATACTTGTTTAATAAGCTATGTTTCATCCAGGCCATACTTGTACAAATCATTTCATTAGATAGATTATATTATTAGATGTCATTATATCTAACTTGAAGATTTTTTCGAAGGATCTAGTTGTTTTAGTTCCTTAACTATGGAGATTTTCAGAGCCCTGGGCTGGTTCATCTCGCGTCGTAGTCACTCAAATACCTTTTAGGTATTTTCGTAACTTTTCCGGGGATGAGATTTGAACTCGTGACTTTGGCGTGAGAGGTATGGATGTTAACAACTACGTCGGGGTCACCTCCTCTTCGAAGGATCTATTTTTTTTGGTAGAAATCACTCTAAAATTAAATAAGATATGCAAAATTTTGACTTCAACGCGATTGATTACTCTCGGCAACCAATTTTTGAATCTCCAATGCAGTATATTTTAAACAAAACATTTCACTGATTGTATGAATTTTATAACTTGGTTAATTTTAAAACACCTACTACCTCTTGAAAAGTTTGGCGCCTTATGGAATACTTTCAAGCAGTTTTTGGATAATAATACTAGTTTTGATAATAAGTTCGATGCATGCACGACGCTCTAAAATCACTCATAAATGGATGGACATTTGAATGTGTTTTCTTTTTTTTTAACATGGAAAATGTTTGTTGGCCGTTTAAAACGTTAGCAGTGGAACTTTCTGAAAACTGATTTAGCCAAGTAGTATCGAGTTCCAACACAGGAAGCAGCACCTGTCACCACATGATTCTAGGATACTTTTCCAGCACAATACGCAATAAATTTAACTCAATCCAAACCCTCGAAGCACAGAGCATCACAGAAGCAGGGAAAAAGCTATCACACCCGGAGAGCGGATTAATTCTGCATTGGAAACTTTTTCCGAACCATAGCGTAGGATACCACAACAGTAGACCCCGCATCAGAACAACGAAGTGGTAGCATGAGTTTTCCTGGATCAAACAATGAAGTCATCCCGGTGAAAAATGTGCAACAAGGATTAACAATGTTAAATACCTTGTTTTACGCTTTTGCATTCAGACTGCTGCCGGCGTTCTGTTGGCTATTTTCTGTACGACGACATCGGTAATTCACACTGAATGGGACGCCTGGGAGGGCAAGTGAGGGGAGAAGTGTATCATCATCGTTTTATGCGCTTTTGGGCAATAGCTGTTACCAGACCAGCATTTGGCATGGGTTTGTTCGAGGTGAGGGAGAAGGTTGTTGGAGAAAAAATGTTTCACAGAGAACCTGGTCTACTACAACTATGAATCTTCTTTATGAATGTTATAATTGTTGTCACTTTAGCAAGAGACGAGTGGGGTGTTGAGGATTTTGGTGATGAAGGGAGCAGTAGGATAACTGCAGCAGAATTGTCGACTTTGTGCAAGCTTCCGGAAGTTGACTGCATTCAACGGGAGGAACCAGATGACGAGGGCAGGGAGCACTTGCCCAGATCATTTCTGTGGGAATTTCTAACTGTTTTGTGAAGCTTTCTGGTTTCAATGGCAAAACGGGCTGTCATAAATTAAGGCAACAATATGAGACAATCTCTATTGAAATTAGACACTGAAGCGTGACCGGTGCCGTGGTGACTATAGAATGGCTGCCGCTGGAATTGGAGTTAACTGTCTGTGTACCGGAGACGGGAGCTTTTTGAAAAGGGAGGCAAATTATTTTGGAAATGTTGAAATGTTTGTCGCTTCCGGGAATGTTGCTAGCATTTGTGGTAGTGTGAGTCCGACCAGCGGGGCTGAAAATTGTTTGCATGATGGTCGGTTATAATTGCTATGTTTGATATAGATATTTACTAAGTGCTGAGTTTTGCCTGCAGCAATAATTCACATCGGATTGCAGCTCGAGCAAAACTTAATGTATTGTTTTCGATGTTTGATTGTTTTTTTTTTTAAATAAATTATCTAATAGATAAATCGTCTAGCTCAAACTTTTGTAGTGGTAGGTAGCGGGACCATCATCATCATTTAAATATTATGGTACATTATATACTAAACGTGTAATTCAATATATTTTATATATTATTTGACTTCTTTTCATATAAATATCTTGGGGTCTGGTTTGCTTCTAAATACACCTGGAGATCCCACATTGAGTATCAGAAGCGAAAGTGCCAGCAAAGAATCAACTTTCTTCGAACAATAACTGGAACCTGGAGGGGAGCACATCTGCAAGATCTTCTAACGTTTTACCGGACAACGATTTTGTCGGTTATAGAATACGGTAGTTTTTGTTTTCAGTCAGAGTCTCGGTCGCACATCATCAAACTGGAACGTATTCAGTATCGGTGTCTTCGTATCGCGTTAGGTTACATGCACTCGACTCACACCATGAGTCTTGAAGTGCTGGTTGGCATGTTGCCACTCTCGGATCGGTTTTCAGAATGATCCCTCCGGATCCTCACCAGGTGTGAAGTTATGAACCTCCAGGTAATCCAAAACATTGAGAAGCTCCTTGTGTTGAATCCTCATACTCGCTTGATGACTTTGTTCCATTTGGACATAACACAGGATATCAGCCCTTCGCCGATTATTCCCAATCGTGTTTGCTTCTCCGACCTCGGCAGTTCGTTTCATGTTGATGTATCCATGAAGCAGGAGTTTTACAAAATCCCAGAGCACCATCTCCCTATGATTGCTCCTGTGATATTTGCTGCAATGTTTGGCCAAGTTGATTCCACTAAATCGTTCTTCACTGACGGATCATAGATAGAGTCAGCAGGCTTATGTCGTTGAATTAGCGGTAATACAGTTTCAATAATTCAATTTCACGGATAGTCTCCACCTTAGTATGGGTCCCTTTTCATTGTTCGATTTTGGGCAATGAGACAGCGGACTCGCTTGCAAAAGTGGGCGCTATGGAAGGTAATATTTATGATCGACAAATCGTTTTCAATGATTTTTTTTTCCTGTGTTTCGTCAACAGTGACTCGTCAGCTGGTAGTATAAATGGAGTAAAGGAGATTTGGAGCGATGGCAATATTCTATCATCCCAAAGGTGTCGAAGAAATCTTGGTTTGGAGGGATAGAGTGGGTCGAGACTTCATTCGTGAGATGTCTCACCCCATGTCCAATCATTATTCTTTGAACGCTCATTTATACCGTATTGGGTCTTTGTGAATGTGAATCTTTGTGAATGTGCACAATGCTACCAGGATGCAGATCACGTAATTTGGTCTTGTGCTGAGCATCGTGCAGTCAGATCTGAGCTTTATGATTTCCTTAGGACTCGAGGTAGACAACCCAATGTACCTGTTCGAGATATTTTTGCTGTACGTGATCTGGAGATTATAAACTCCTTTATTTGTTTTTGACTAACATTAGCCTTAGATTGTAGTTCGTTTAACCTGTATGTTTAATATTAGTATTTATTTTACTTGTGTTTGAGTTTTTTTTATTTATCAAAAATGTTTAAGTCAAAAGAATTCCAAAAGTTGTATAGTAATAAGTTTTAAGACAATTTAGAATTTAAAATAAATGCGTTGTGTAAACCGTGCTTCAAATTTCCTCCCATCTTTCCATGCATACAATTCTTATTCCTATTGACCTCGAGAGAGATGGCCGAGAGTAGTCGGTTCTATCCCCCTAACATTAGTTTTAAGATAATTGATGTATATTATTATGAAAACTTAGCTCTTTAAAGTTGTTTCGATTGATTTATATTTTATTGATAGGGGCAGTGGGTGTAATTAATTCATCCTATGTACCAAATATGTAATTAATTCAGCGATAATCAACAAAATTAAGTTGCTATCGGAATAACCAAATAATCCCAAAGCATTTGAGACATTATATATTGATTTATAGTTTTTCACATCCGCGTAGTTTTTGATTATCTCAACTTTTTAAACATCATGACTCCACAGGTTTAGCTGAACAGATTACCTACACGATCTTCGAATGATCTAAATTTGGATAAATTTAGCCGATAAACCAAGTGATGCAGTCTAGATGTACAGAAAACGGTCACACGTCATTAAATAACTGTTCACATAGATAAAATAATAATAAATTCACAAGAAAACCGTAAACCCAATGTAAGGGTTATATTTTTTTTTCTATGTTCTTAATTATGGCCTGTTGGATTGATAACGTAATAAAAATGTTCTTATTGCTCAAATTTTCAATGAAAATGTATGAGATTTCGGTTGCATATTTTTAAAATGAATCATCTAAACTCAAATCATTGGAATAAAATATATGTTTTGTCAATTAAAATGTTTTCAATATCATATGGTCGATAAGACATATGTCAAAATCACTTAAGTGTTTCTAAGCAATTTTTATTTGGTTTGTTTTGGGAAATTTTATGTTGGGTAAAGTGAATACAGCTTGCAATGCCTTAAATCATAAAATCAGTTAAAAAACCATACGAATACTGCATTTAATGAATCTATCGAATGGGCCAAAGTTGCATCCATGAATACACTCAATTTGGTGCTTATAGACCGACATTACACCAATATCCCTCGAATGTTTCTGACTTTATAAAACACTAGAAAATAAGAAGAATGATTAGTAATTTCCATTTAATTCCAACTACCTTTATTGCTTATCTTGACAGACTAGACTAGTCGAGTATTAGTACACGACACTGAAGAAGTCTGTACATTGTAGACGAAATACGCGTTGTATTAATTTATAAAACAACTTTTTGATATTTTACAAACCATCAAAAATCTTATGAAACTCATCTAAGCAAGTATATAGCAAGATGAAATTCCCGTAGAGCCAACATATTTTATAAATTATGATGAAAAATGTAATCGATCGTTTCATACTAGGCTGAGTTAAGGGACATATACCCTACATACTTTTATACCAAAACTAAGGTCGATATTTTTAACTAATACTTTAAAGCTATCAAACAGATCAAAGTTGATCGAAATAGGCAGTGGACGTGTTTTTCGTTTTCTGTAAATTTTTTTTTACATGAATTTCATTAATTCTCGAGCACAGACGTATCTGATTTTATAAACAAAGAGGAGAAGTAAGTTTCAAACGCTAAATTCTTGAAACCATTAGCACTTTCATGCAAACTAGGGCCACCAAAACAAGGAATAACATTTTCCTAACATGATGGTGATACTACCCAAGTAATCAATAAGCATTAGAATATGCAGTAAATTAACCCAAAATCAGCATTTCAGATGTTACAAGCATTAAATTAGCATTATATCAGCATCTTGAATGCTATCTGTTGAAAATTTGGATTTCAAAAGCTATTCAAATGCTTGTAGCCTGTAATAATAATTTCGAATGCATAATAGCATTGTTGAAGCCTTTTCATAGCATTGCAGTAAAGCAGCCATATATTGAGCCAAAATTGCCTGGGATTAAGCAATTTGAAGGGATCCATACAAATGTGATCAATATAATCTTTCGACTAGCACACTCATCTGTTCCGTTGGTTTTGAAAGGAAATAAGACGAGTGCAAATATTCTGTTTTAACAATATAAGTCACTTAACATTTTTTCAGGCGACCCTTTTATTGCGCTTGTGGTGCCGTAAGTGAGAAACGTGGCAACTACTAAATGGAAACGCTTAATCTAAGCTATCCAGCTTTTGTTATACCTAGCGTAATATTTCAAAAGTACTCAACAGACAAATTGAAACGAATCACACATTATTAAACTAAGGCCCTAACTAAGAAAAGGATTTCCGAAAAACTCGCCGCTACTCCGACTTGTTTCCAGTTGCAAATTTCATGACAAAAGCAACACGCAACTTGAACAGGATAGGAAAAAGATCATCTGTTGGAAGGAAAGTTAGATTTACGGCTTGCAATTATTATTTTTGATTTGTTTTTTGTCGGGGCGTAGAACCACTGCGTCCACCGAGTTGAACTTTTGTGGTAATTATTTTTGATTAACATGGAATGATTTTAAAATATTACGAAGTAGAGATACTTTGATCCAGTTAGATGGAATTTTGGCCTGAAAATGATCCTCAATTCACGCACTGAAAAAAACAGAATATATTTTTGATCTTAGTTGCCAACAAATACATTCGCAACATTTTGTTGGCAAATGGTTGGGACAAACACATATCGACCTGCTCTTTTGTTGCTAGTGTTTCATGGTTTTTAAAGAAAAATTGATTCCTTGGCCCGAACACAAAGACATCGGAAACGGAACCGAACTTAAATCATACTTTTTTTTTTTTTTTTTTATTCTTTATTATAGTGGCTTTCAGCCTCCTGGGCTGGTTCGCCATAAATCATACTTGTCAACCTGGTGTGGGTCCCTTCCATTGTTAAGCAGCTAAGAAAAGATGAGGTTTTTGACTTATGTTGGCGGTACTATTTCAGTTGTCGCTGTTTGATGTTAACTGTTTCCGAAACCGATGTAAGAATGGACATAAGTGCAGCGAATACAGTCAGAATACACATCTGGATGGGTTGCGAGTAAGTTGAAGAACACCGAGTGTATTAATCACATTCGTTCAGACAACAAAAAGGTTTTCCGAGAGTCGTTAATCTTACTAGGAGTAAAAAAAAGTACATTTTGACTTATCTGCGTTATTCTCAAAAGTTCTCTGAGAAAAATTCTATGCACGGAAAAAAAATATGAATTTTAACAGGCGTGTAAAATTTCCCTTAATTGTAAGCCAAAGGAAGCGTAAACAACGAAATTGTTTGCAATCTTTCATACGCCACACAACAATGTTGGCAATCTTCCATACAACAGACTACATTCAGGCGTTATTTGACTACAATTTACATTAAATATCCCATTCATTTATGCCAAATCTAGCATTCCCTCTATGTGCATTAGATAACGCAGAAAATTAAATGTTCATGGTCAAGATGACTATCAAGCTATCAAACGTTTCCCTGTATAAGCAAAAAATTCTCGTAACAAGAGTATATTAGTTTTACGGTGGATACACGGTAGAATTAATCAACTGAATTGAAAGGTAAAATACTTTTACCTTTAGAGGTAAAATACTCTCAAATATTTTGATTGCTTTTTTAATCACCAGATGGTTCAGTTGGCAGCGGGTCCACGGGTCGCCTAACATGTATATGTAGAAAAAGGAAGTGACTTATATTGTTAATATGCACAAATAAAAATAATGAATTTTAAAAGGTGCGTAAAATTTCCTCTTCGTTTAATTCCAACCCAAAGGAGGCGTAAACAAAGAAATTGTTTTCAATCTTTCATGTGCCATACAACAATGTTTGCAATCTTTCATACAACAGGCTAGATACAGGAGTTTTCTGGATTAAATTAACATGAAATATTCCATTATTTTCTGGCAAATCTAACATTTCTTTTATATGCATTCGATAACGCAAAAGTTAAATGTTTCTTTCTATCTGTGCAGTATATTTGATGAATGTTTGCTAGGTTTCATCGACCGAAGAGTCTCAATCGAGCTGAGGCTGTCCGAGGAGAACCGTCTAGAGCCGATCTTGGAGGGGTTTTACTCTTGCCAGATTTTCAAGACTCATGTTATGGGTTGAGTGCATACAGCTAAGGGCCTGTTCATAAGCTACGTAGACTTTTTTTTAAATCTCAGACCCCCTCCCCCCCCCCTCGTAGACTTTTCTCTATACATGTTTTTAAAATTTTGTTTGGAGCGTAGACTTTGGGCCTCCTCTCCCCAGAAAAGTCTACGTGGTTTATGAATAGCCCCTAAGAGCAATACACAGAAAACAATATTAGTTCCAATTTTTTTTTGACTTTTTCTTGCCGAGAGAAAGCAAAAGCAGTCATACTCTAGAACAGAGAGAATATCTGTTTTATAAAGAGTTATGAGTTCTCCCGGATGAGCACCCCATCATGTGCCACAAATTGAACGAAGAAAGTTGATCCTTTTTTTTGCATTTTTGCTTGAAATACGTAATGTGGACATTCCATTTGAATCGAACGAGACCCCACGATTGTGTAATGTTTTAGCCCAAAAGATTAAGCTGCAATTGGACTGGATACCGCTTTCGACTAAACACTATCAGTTCAGATTTCTGCGGTGAGAATTCGATCCCTAGATTCCTAGCCCAAGAAATCAGGTTATCTAGGGAAGTTTGCAGTGGTCCTGGAAAATTAACGACATGTGAGCCTCTTCAGGAAACCACACTGTCGCCAGAAAGTTGTCTTAGCGTGCATTGTTCTGCAACAATTATCAATATCTTTGACGTTATTATCGCTCAAACCTGACCACATTTTTAGCATGGTCACAATTCGAAAAAAAGATGTAGTCCTACGTCAAAAATAGGTGTGTCATGTAATTTTTCCAAAAGCAAAAGACACAGAAAAGAAGGTGGGTAATGTGAACGTTCTCTTGATAAGAATCCCTTCATTTGCATAAAAAAAAGTCTCGTTAGAAATTTGAAAACAATCTTCCCTCCCCTTTGGATTGATCCACCGGAGGAACCAAAAAACAAGTCCCCAAATTTCAGAAGCAAAAGCACGAGTCATTGTGTCGGTGAACAGCGAGGGACCCATACTGTCTGTCATACTGTTTGCCGATGAATCGAATCCGTGATGATGTAAACACATTTGCAATTCAAATCACTGCATACGCTGGCTGCCACCGCTGCTGTTGCTTTGCCCCTCTCCATTCAACAGCCGAACGGGCATGGGGACGCATGGCTGTCTGTTCTGTTATGGATTGGGGATGGGGAGATAATGGATGATTCGATTCGATTTTATCTCTCCTGGCCTTCCGAAGGGAAATGGGGGAACTATCCTAAAAGTGCTGCTGCTACTGCCGTTGATGTTGTCGTTGTTGCGAATGTTTTGTATTTTTGTTTTTCGGCTATTCTCTCGTAAGAACCGTCGTACATTAGAAGTGGGGAAAGTTAAATGGTAGATGCTTTGATGGATGCTATTTATTTTAATTTAAAAATGTATGTCACTCAATTCTCTTAATCGAATAAATATCCCTATGATCAGGATGCTAGTAGAACAGTGAACAGTAGGGTGTGAGATAAACAATGTGGTCCAACGTCAATACACATTAATTTTACTAGAATATACAATTGATTCTAGTCAATTACAACAAGCGAATATCGGTACTACTTTTCAACTGTCCAATAGAGACTGAACAAATTCATATAAAAATATAACTGAAGTGAATCAAAATGCTTACTAACAGATAATCACATGAGCAATTTTTGATGTTCTATGATGTTTTCAATTTTTTTACCAAAGAAAAAGGAATGCCGAACACGCCAAAGGCTGAAGAGCACAGCCTTTGGCGTGTTCGGCATTCCTTTTTCTTTATTTTTAAATAAGACGTTCACATTTTGTTTTCCTCAATTGTAACCCTTGTAATGTTCATTGAATTTTCGTGTTTCTCAACGTATACCACTAAAAAATCTGGGATGTTAAAGGTTACCAAACTGTCCTGGATTTTAGTATTTAGGATATAAGCTTGTAACTGTTGTTTTTTTTTTTGCGATAAGAAGATATGAAATGCATTAAGCCATGTTTATTGGATCATTTCGTTACAATGAGATTATTTTTGAATATTCCAGGTCATTGGTCACCAAACTGCGGCTCACGGGCCACATGCGACCCACCAAGGTCTTTACGCTGTCCGCGGACAATTTTTGCACATAATGTGATCCGAAAAAAAGTAAGAAAAAATATATCATTTTTTCCGTGTACAACTTCTCTCAATCCAGCATGATTAAAAGTGAGAAAATATCTCTGCTCTTCTATGCACGCATATATATCTAATATCTGTATATCTGATATAATATTGATGAATCATTCAATACGATTCTACATGAGACTATCAATAATACCAGCTAGATCGGCAACCACAGTCTTTGCTTAAGCGCTTACACACTCACACATACTGGCCGTTTGTGAAGAGAAACGAACGAGATCACCTATGCACACATGCCTACATAAGCTATGAATGTAATAGTTGGGTAGATAAGTCTTTGTCCTAACTAAGAAAAAAACTTTTATTCTGGCAATATTCAATTTTATTATTCAACATAGGATCTTCGAGGGCGATGCAACGATTAGAGCGATCTTCCAACGTTTCGATACCATTTTTGTAGTACGATTTGTCTTTAGCCTCAACATAGGCTTCTGTTCTGTTCTAAATTTCTTTCCAGCGAACATTCTCTTGAGATCTGCGAACAGGAAATAGTCGCTGAGCTCCAGATCTGAAGAATACAGTGGATGGGGAAGCAGATCGAAACCCAATTCAGGCAATTTCGCCATCGTTTACATTGATTTGTAACACGGTGCATTGTCATGGTGAAACAACATTTTCCTCTTCTTCCAATGTGGCCGTTTTTCCGCGATTTCGCTCTTCAAACGCTCCAATAACGCTATATAATAGTCGCTCCTTTTCTAGATTGTCAATGAAAATGATTCCACGTACATCCCAAAATACGGACGTCATAACCTTGCCAGCCGACTGTTGCGTCTTTCCACTCCGCTGACTGTCGATTGGACTCTGGAGTGTAGTGATGGAGCCATATTTCATCCTTTGTCACATATCGACGCAAAAATTCGGCTCTATGGCTGTCAAACAGCTTCAAACTTTTTTTTCCTCCGAATCATCAATACGTTGTTGTTTTTGATCCATTGTGAGCTCACGCGGCACAATCTTTGCGCAGAGCTTTCGCATCTCCATATATTCATGAATAACATGATGTACCCTTTCCTTTGATAACTTCAGTGTTTCAGCTATCTCGCTAAACTTCACAATTAAGGTGTTGTGACCGATGGAGCTCCAGCGATGGTAGGAAAAAAGAAGGCGCAGTTGCTCATCTCCCGAAAAAGGATCAATCGGTATCAACGACGATTTTTTCCAGTACCACTTCCTTCTACATGTAGAAAACCTGTGCGCTAAAATGGTTTTTTTTTTTTCAAAAATTTTATGAGTGATGTTGTGAAAATTGTTAATTTTATTCGGGCGCATGAAATGAATCATCGCAATTTAAATTTTTTTTTGGTAAAATTTGGAGCAGAGTATAGTGACGTGCCTTATCTTACCGAAGTTAGGTGATTAAGCCGGGGTAAAGTTTTGAAAAGAGTTTTTGATTTGAAACATGAAATTCACCAATTCCTGGAAATGAAAGGAGAGGTGGTCGATTTTTTTGTAGACAAGAAGTGGCTGTCAGATTTTTTCATTCTTGATTTTTTTTGTAGACAAAAATTTTTAATCGACATAACAACGCATTTGAACGAATTGAACCTTAAGCTTCACTGAAAAGAAAATTTCGTTCGTGAACTGCTTCAACAAGTGAGAGCTTTTGGAATTAAGTTGCTTTTTTGGGAAATTCGATTGGGAAAACCAGATTTTTCTCATTTCCCTTCGAGGTCGACGTGCTCGATTAAGGAAACCAAAAAATACGTCCACATAATACTTTCTCTTAAATCTGGGTTCAATGAATGGTTCAATTAAATCAAAACAAATGAAATGAGCTTGAAGATTTTCTCTATGCCGTGGGGCGTTTACGTGGAAATAGTACCAAGCCATTTGCAGCTTGACTTGATAGACAAACACAAATCTTGAAGATTTTCCTGGAGTTTTATTCAAAAAACATCAGTGTGGATGAATTCCCCAAATCGAAGAAACATGCGTTGAAAATGCTGTCTCTGTTTGGCACTACATTTTGTTGTGAACAAATGTGTTCAAACATGAAAATGTAACATCAAAACATAGAAACCGCTTGAAAGACCAGCATTTGGCAAATTTGCTACGAATTTCTGGTTCAGATCTAACTATTGATATTGATAAGCTCGTCAATCAAGTAAATAAGAAAACAGACCGAAGCTACGAATATGGTTTTGTTAACATAAATGAGAATTGACTATGTAAGTCAAAATTTGTAAAACAATAAGAATGATATGTGAATTAAACTAAAAACAAATCTGAATGACCGTCAAAAAGCAAATTTAGATCTTTTCTTCAATGTATTCACACATCCTTTAAAAAATCCTTAAAAGTCTTTAGAAAATTTGCTGCGGCCCGCCATATCATTCGAAAAATGCCTCGTGACCTAAAAAGCTGATCATGCTGAAGACCACTGTTCTAGGTCATCCAAACTATTCCGCGGCTCAGTTCTAAAGCCTGTCCACGTTAAATTTCGGACACTTTTCTTTCAGTGTAGATTTCGAATTATTTCATGGATCGCTTTTAAATTTCATTTTTACACAGCCGAAACTCTCCACTTTATTTCGTGTTACAACATGTTTACATTACTGTTACACTCAGTAAAATGGTGTCGAATCAAGTGGAAGTGCGCATACGCAACTTGCACGAACAGAAACAAAATCCGAAGTTATCGGTACACGATCTTGCCAAGAAACTAAAACTACCGCAAAGTACCGTGTTTTGTGTTTGCAAATCATTTGACCAGCGCTTGACTGTCGATCGAAAGGTTGAAAGTGGAAAAGTATGCTCCCGACAAATGGACAAGAAGGTGGTTACCATTAATGAGAAAAAGGTGCCCAACCGTGATGACAAGCAAAATTTTACTGCAAAAAGTCGTGCTAAGGAACCTTACACCGATTTTTTGCAAACATTTTCATGTATCATAATGGACGACGAAACATACGTACTCGAAGACTTTAAACAGCTTCCGGATTGTGGCGGAGTTTTGATTTTATTTTTAGAATTTTATTATTTGTTTCAATATTTTATTATTCATTATTTATCTCTAGCAGGTTACAAGGGAACTTATTGCAATACAATTTATGTTACTCCAATACTACTCAATTAAGTCACAATCAAGTCACTGTGACCAAATATGATGATTTTGTGTTGCTTGGGATGTTTGTCAGATTGCTCCTTTGCCTAAATGAAAAAGCCAAATTACGCAAAGCTGCCTCGATTTTCTAACAAGTTGTTGCAAAAAAGCGTAAAAAGTGGACAATCATGGGAATTTTTTTTTTAAATAGTATGCGACTAACAATTATATTACAATCTTTTTCCTATAACCAAGAACCCAACATATCTAGCTTAAAGTATGTAAAAACCCAAGCATGGTTTCAACAGCTCTATTGTGACTTAATTGAGTCACAGAACAGTCACCTTAACTGGGTTGAAACAAGTGTGCTACTAGGGAAATATCTCTTAACCTTTAATGTTAGCTATTAGATAAGCATTGATTGCTTTTTTTTCCACGCTAGCTGAAAGTTGAAGAAGCTATGCTCAATAAAATTTTCAGTTCTTGGTTAATGAAAAAAATGAATATTCAAACCAATGCTATAGCTTTCAGAAGCCAAATAATACTAGATTAAGATACTTAGTTGATAGTTAGAAAGAGTATCAACAAAAATATTTATTTGAACTATTCATAATATGGGCCAAGCCGATCAATGTTACCCGCTTACCCCGTTTTAGGGTTTTGTAGTTTCGTATTATTGAGAATATATGTTGATCATATCTTACAGTTTGATGCAGTTTGTAAGAAAGCAAGACAGCAAGCTAGTCAGAGCGAGAAGTTGCAGTTGTCTTATCATAATAAAAGAAATTATCCGTTTTTATTAGCATGAGCAGGATAATAAGCATGATTGACCACCCGAAGTTGTTATTCCGTTACCGCCAGTTCAGCTGTTATTACACAGAGGATCAACAGATGATGCAAACATGCTCAATGTGTAAAACTGGTGATCCCAAACTAAGGCAATACCGGCGCTGGCCTCGCACGAATGCAGGTCAAATAAGGAAAGAGTAGGAATGTGTTAACATTTAGTACCGATTTCTGATCTGAACCGATTTATACCAACAGTAAGGATGCTATTGGGACCACACACAAAGTGTAATGGTGGTTTTTCAGTGAAAAAAACAAGGTGATTTTTTATAATGCAAGAAATCCCATTTGATCCGAGTTAAACCAATAATAAAGATGCCATTGGAGCCACTCACAAAGTGTGCTGGTAGGTTTCCGTTAGGAAAACAAGGTTAATTTTATTAACGCTTGAGAGACACTTTGTTGTTCTCTTACCGTGCTCGCTCGATCACTCGTTTCACCGAATGATAAATAACCGAAACAATACGAAACGCGCCATGCTCAACAGAAAAATAGTGCGGAATAAAGCATCGACACAACCTTTCACAGCCGATGCTCGAACCAAACTCTGTTTTCGTAAACTTTCATTTTTTTCTACTGTATCCTACAATCTATTGCACTACTGTAACTAATAACTGTTTCAATCAACTTGAAGTGTCTTATGAACAATCTTTGCTAATCCATTAAAAATTGCAATTGAGGGATTTCGTAAAAAGAAGAGTCCATAGATGCATTTCGTGCCTTCTGGCAACTTTATGTTTCTATTGATATCCATGCTCATTGGTTTAATACCAACCGGGAGAGACTTGGTCTTATACAAAATGATTTCATTATCTCCAATCCTCTCAACCAATCGCAATGTTTTGTGATATATTGGACGGATTATTATAATTTGAGTTAACTCAATGCAGACGTCTTACAAATTTGGCAGATCGACAAGCAATCGGTGGAGATCTTAGAAGAAAACCGGAAGAATAAGCCATGTTTCTGCGCGTGTTTATAAACAGATGAACCTTACTAACAAAACGGATCACCGGATAGAATACATTCATAAGCACTCGGTTACTATTTTGCATGACAATGACAAGAAAAATGGAAATTCCTCAATCAAATACATACCACTACAAGTCGAGAACACTCGTATGAACTGAGAAGAAAGCTACAATCAACCTTCTGGTAGTTTAATAGGCCTGGTGATTTTGAAAAATTGATGAATACTGTTCTGTATTCATAGCCGAAGGTTTTATGTTATAATAGTAGTGTTTGCCGTGACAAAATGTACTCAGCTATGTTCATTGACATTCTCGAAAGGTCAAAATACGTCATGATATAATCTAAGATGAATAGCCTTTCCAGACTGTTCATTAGTTCAGAATATCGGATAAACAGGCGTTATTGTTGCTTGTTAGGTAAAACAAGATTTTGATATGCATTCATGCTAGCTTTGCGAATCTTGTGGTAGCTTAACGGACATTCGAAATGATTTTGGGATGCACTTGGTTTTTCAGAGTAAACTTGAGTCCACAACTTAAGATTTAAAGTTAAAGCTGTTGATTTTTACAATATGCAGCCAACATCCAACCGTGTCAAAATCGAACGAATATTGGTACGAAGATTTTTTCAATGTTGAATAATTATTTCACTTCTTATGACTATGTATTTTTGTTCGAATCGGTTGATTGATTCCACAAATATGGCTGAAAGATGTTCCGAAATACACAAAAGTAGGTCGTGTTTCTAAGCAATCAGTGATCCAAATTTATCACTGTGCACAGATACGTTTTCACAGTTCAGCAAACTTGGCCTAAATTGATATACTATAATACGATGCTGTTTCGATAAGCTGATCCCTGCATGTTTTTTTTGTTTTAGCGTCTAAAATCTGAACTTAAGAAAAATGCACTTATTTATCTACAAAACGCCACCCAAGAAATAATTCCAGATTATTCCAGCTGTATAGCATTTCTCTTGGCTTTGTTCATAAAACAACATTCAGAACTGTTATGTTTACCAACAACCCCTCTATGCTTTTTAAAGCCGAAATTTGTACAAAGTGGCCCACTCTATCGATGGTTGTGAAAACAAGTTAATAAAAGCTTTATAAGACCACCAAGATTATGAAAATATTCTAGTGAAAGATGTTATGACCACTTGACCACCTTCATAAAACCTATTGGCTGCCATGAAAACCAGCATTCGGCCAAATGGCCGCATCTGTCAGACTTCACTGTGATATCATGGTTGGTTTTTGTTGTTCTGCTTTGTTCGATTCTCTGCTCTTCTGATTCATTTAGCAGTAAATAATATCTAAGAGAAAAATTCTAGTTTTGCGGGAAATTTTGTTCGATATCAAAGTATCCAAAACAAATTAAGTTTTTTTACAGAGTTTCAAGCTCCAAATTACACGCGCATTGAATTTTATGGTGAATATTGGCACGATAAGAGCCGAAAATTAATGCGCCTCGGAAATTATACGAGTTCACAACAACAAAATTAAAACAAATATATTCGATAAATTAGTAATGAATTTCCTGAAATTTATGGAATTCGATAAGGTTATCTAAAAAAATGCCAAAATTGGCTTCCGATCTACAGTTCATCTGCATTAAATTTAAAGTTTGGTGTATTTATTTTTCCACATTTCAATTATTTCATATATTTCAATATGGCGATTGGAAAAAATTACAGTTTTGCCAAAAAGCCAATTTATCTTTTCAATGACTACAATAAACCTATATGGTCATTTGGTGACTTCCCTCTAGGACAATATTCCGTTTAATGCATTTACTGGAGACAAAATGGTTTTAAAATGCTTTTTAAACTGACCGAAATAAGATAATATGAATGAGTCCTGAAACGGCATTTCAAAACAGCAGTTACAAGTTCATAAAGTCAAAATAAAACCTTTGATAGGAGTAAAAGGAATTTTAGAAAAGAAGATTTTTAGATCGTTGTTAACAAGCGGTGTAGGTTCTTATAAACCTTACTTAAACATGAAACTTATTGGCACCTCTTGGTGCCATAATAAAAACAATTTATTGCCAGTGGCTTCCATACAACTTTAATAAAAGTTAATGAAGCTGGATCGCTTTGGCAATGTTACTTGGGCATATTAATTGTGTACGGAGAAATTTTGACACAAATATCAAATATATTGTGTTGGTGAGACTCTTGCTCCTCGTTAGATTGATGTCATATTATCATTATCCTTCCATTTTCCTGGTAACGAAGATAATGGTCGCGACTGGGTACGGAAGAATTCATGATTATCTTCTCTGATCTCTGATTGGAAAGCTGTTCATAGCTTTTCATAAGCAAGCAGCAGTAAGGCACTTGAAACGTCGGTAAAGATCTGTAAGAACCCCTCCCCCCTCCTCCAGATGATTTGATGCTGTTGAAATGTTTACAATCTGTGAGGACTACTTATTTATCTCATTTATTTGTTTCGACAAAGTAGCTAAGCTTTGATCAAAAGGATAACCTCATAACTTCCATCCAAACATGCTAGCAAAAAATTGCTGCGTTTTGACAAAATATGAGTTTCCGTGCGATTCTGCGTACGGTAAAGCGAAGCTACAATACTTGCCCTGAACAGGAAATCGACTGTTTGGTTTTCCAAACCGTCCTAGAGCTCTGAATCATAAGTTGATGATGAATATGTGATTATAAGGATTGATATACGGTCGATAGAGTAGATTTAACCATTGTATGGGTTGCAGTAAACATAATCAAGTGTTTATTGTGCACGCTCGATAGTTATTATTGTGTGATGTCGTAAGCATGGACCGCACTGCTAAAACCCATTTTAAACACGTAGCCAAACACAATTTTAAGTCGATCACATTATTATCGAATCGTATAAGATTCCAACCAGCTTTGGCATATTGATATCGAACGAATGTTGGGAGCTACTATCAACATTCTACATTGTTGGCAATGTTGGCAGATTCCATTTACCTTAAAACGAGTCCACTAGTTCTACCGGAGGCAACCTAAAACATACGGCAAACAAACGCTGTGAAACATATGGTTCCGGCAAGTTTGATTGTAGGATACACGTAAACGTATTCGGAAACAAGCTTAACGGTCGATACACTGACGCAATTAAATGGTCCAGTTTACGGCAACCGGCTTCAGGAAAATAGCAGGGATTTTCCAATTCATACTTCGTACTAGGGATCAGGATATCCCATCCGTGTTGCCGTAGCCATAAAATAGTAAAAGGGCTCCAGCTGCGATGGGATTTGACATCCTTGCACCTGAAATCGGGTGTTATGATGTGTATACATTGGACGTTGTTGTTTTTTGGTGAACCTTAATTGTGCACAGATCGAACAAAGGTGTATGATTTTTTGTATATTTTTTCTACAATATGTTGGTTCTACTAGCTTGTAACATTCTTGTTCAATCTTCCGATAAATATTTATGTCGATGCAATCATGCATAGTTCTGCTCATGAAACCATGATATCAGCGATAAGTTCAGTTTTATTGATTTCTAGTTTCCAGTAATCCAATCTCCGATCCGGGTCCGAGAGCCGGGTTTCCTTCCCGAAGTTGCTCAGCATGGTTTTGCTCAAATCCGCTAATGACACGTTCGTTTCGGATGAAAAACTGCCTGGGTGACGAGGCGAAAAAATTCTCTTACTCTTGTTAGGATGGATTCATTGTAGTTTCCTGTGGTGGGAGAAAATTGTGGCTGTTACGTGTAGAACTGTGGCAATGATGGTGGCAGCAAACAAGACCCAGCAAAGCGAAAAAGAGATAGCGGATAACTTTCTTCGACGTTTCTTTACAGTTTGATTTTTTTGTTTGTGTGCACGCGACTAAGTCTGGCCCTCCAGGACGGAAAAACAAGGCACAAATGGGAAATCCGGAAGCGAATGGAGAAGGGTGTGTGGCAGGATGTGACACACTGTTGACTGGGGGTTGGAAACGTATTGGAAGCTGTGGGAGGGAAAATTGAAAACGAGGAAAAGAATTATAACAAAGCGACAACTTTTTCAATTAAGACATTCCGGAGATTCATATTGATTGGGATTTAGAGTGGCTCAATGTCGGTGGGTTGAGGTGGATTGAGCGAAATCTTCTCCATGGTGACGATTCAATATCACGATACGGGTATGAATTGAGGCAAAGAATGGCAGAAGCGAAAAGTACTGGGATACAACAAGAATTGTACTGGAGACATAAATAACGGCACCTTTGGACAAAAAACCCGATCAAAAGAGGTAGGAATTGATGTCGTTAATTGATTTTCTTTTAATTAGCTTTGTGCTTTAGATGAAGTTATTTGAATGACAGTAATTTGAGTCTGTTTGAATTTGAGATGATAACTTCTTTAGTCATGTCATATATTTGCGAAATCAACTTTAACAAAGTGACCAGATTAAATCAATCATTTAAACAAGACATTGATGAATAGAATCACTGTTCCACATAGAGCTAACCTTTCTTGTTAGTCCCAAATCACATCCACCACGTCATTCAAACATGCAATTTAATTAATTCCAATACACACACAAATTAGCGTACAACACGAATTACAAATTAGCCAACATGCGAAATCTCACTTGGACATCCAACCGGGGGGCTCAGCGCATACCACCAACAACTCTCCCTTCCTGCCCGGTTTATTTCCAATAAAACACATGCTCGGAGTCAGAGCATAAAAACAAATTCCAGAATGTCTCGTAAATCAAACCAGTCTACGTTACTTGAAGTCCGCAAATAAACCCTTCTCCACCATGCAGACTTGCATTACCAATTTTGTTGACGCGTGGGGAGCCCACTTGCGGAGTTCAATCGGAATCGGAGCGGGAAATCAAATCAAACAAAAATTGGGGATACATGCAAACTCCAGCCAGCAGTTCGTCATTTCGGTCGCACCAAAATCCTAGCTTCGTTGTCGATGGGTGCCGAAATAAACCTTCACACACACAGAGTTGGTTCGTTTTGGGGCTTGCATGACGATGACCGAAATCAAGTTAGTTATGCTCGCCTTCACAACATAATAGTTGCATGACTGTTTTATTTGCTTTATGTTTTTGCGTTTGATTCGTGTCGACATTTTTGGGTACGGTTATTTGTAATTCAGAGCCTCGTTGCTTGGATTGAAAAACGATAGTTTGAATGATTGTTCAACGAACACTGCTCATGCACACAAAGTCAGTTTTCAAAATTCTTGTCTTTCCTTGTCTATAATAAATTTAATTTTAGCTCAAACGTTAAAAAATTAAAATCTTCAAATATTCCTATTTCTAATAATATTATTCAGCGACCGTTTTGGCTAACCACTGCAAAGTAACCAATGCTTGAACTGGCCCTTGATTTGTACAGTTATTTTTTTTTTCGAGATCTCTCGTAGTCTCCCTGGCATGATTTTAGATATGCGGATTGTAAAGCATTATTTGAGCCACTGGATGGATTTCCAATGGATTCGAAACAACCATTAAAGTGGCCTGTTCGTCAAACTGAAAGTTGTGTGACTTATTCAAGAGCACTTGAATTATTCTTGTTAGGCTTATGTTGAATAAGTCTGTGACAGGTAAGACGAACCTTAAGCCACTTATCGTATCGGAATTATGGGCTAGTTGTTTATTTATTTTGATTGTAACCCAAATTTAGTAACTATACCAAATATATATATATATAAATTCACAAAAATCTACTATAAATACTAGACCTACTGCGACGTTCTCTTCCAGTCGAGCACTCGACACTGAAGAAGTCTGTAAGTCGCAGACGAAATAGGCCTATCTGTCAAAAGATAAGCTATCTGTAGTGGAATTTAAAAAAGTGTTTCAGTTTTTTATTTTTTTTTAGAAAAAGTGATCTAGTGAAGTGTTAATTTAAATTTTCAATTATACCAAATATAAGTTTCATGGATACGAATATGATATATGGGTGACCGCAGATTCGGGAGATATATGATACTGGTTTTGTTTTGCTAGAATCTCGCTCAAGAATTTAATTGATTTCAAACAAATTGCATTTAAGGTTAAATGCTGCTTCCTAGATTATTTGGATATATCTCTAAAGTAGTTTTTTTTTATTAATGATTTAACCAAACTTAAATGTTATACAGTGAAACAACAGTGATGATAATAAAAGTGTAATAAGAGTTTTTTTGCTTCGAAATTAATAATACTCTATTTTTACTACCACTTTTTTTGTTAAGCTGGAAGTTAAGCATAAGGTTTTCGTTCTAGTCGAGATCACCTTTCAGATAGGTATAATAGGCAAAGAGTATTATTGTGCTTGTCAAAAACCAAACTATACGTAATAACCCATTGGCGTTGTCATTAAAAGCTCTCCAAGAAAAAACTGTTGAAGTTTCTTTAAAATAAGTCAAAAATAAACGCAAAAGAAACACGTAAAAATGCTAACACAAGCAAAATCAGTCAAGAAAAGAAATAAATAGTATGTTAAGAACAGAATTGCTCACTAGCAACGAGTTGGGGAATTTTGGAGATTCAGTTTTGATTATTGAAATTCTTTGCCTTTAGTATGTTGATTGTTCAAATCCACAGAATTTTAATTTAAAATGATTGTGTGGAACAAAACTAACTACTTCCGCTCAGCCTTTTTTCAATTTATAATTCCTTTTGGAATTGATTTTGACTTAAAATTAAAACGTAAACTCATCCAGGTAAACTCACTTAAAGAAACACAACATGTTTCATTGTATACATTTTTGCTTTAACACGCACTTAAAAATGTAAAACTTCAAAAGAACAAATTTTTGTCGGCATCAAGAAGGCATTCATCAACCAGTATTGTAGCGGTTTAAAGTTATAGCTATAGTTTTTTTTTTATAGTTATAGCTATAGGATTAAAGTTATAGCTAAAATTTCTTTACCATATTGCAGGTTCCACCAACCTTTCTGTCCAAGACACGGAACGCTGAGACCACTTTACCCTCGGTTTATCTCGTCAGCTTCGGCTGCACTTTCAGTCCAGTGGTTGTTGAGAAACACGCCTTACTGTGATTGTAAAACTGTAAACACAGTTATTTTGCGTACTTGTCGACCGGGCCACAAGTACAACATAGATTTTTTATGCGACCGCAATACCCTTCATTGGACAAAAAGGCGAAAAGAATGAAAATATATCGTCTCGGATGGTCCGGAAATCTTTTTCAGTCGTTTTTTTTGTAACGATTTTTGTTTATGGATCACTTGTTACTACATACATAATCAAACTTCCACTCACCGGCACTGATTCATAGTGGCTTATTCCATCAAATGAACGACAGACCAACCGATCCTTCCACTCCAGCCAGCGACTCATCCTGGCCCAGGGGAGAGTAGCTTCTTCCAAGCCGTCCCTACAGGCAAGTATAACTGTGATTCGAGCAACTTTCTTCCGGTAACGTCTGTCGCATCTAGTGATCAACCCACGTGTGCCCCTGTCGTCTTATCTAACTCCCAGCCACCATCACCTGTAAATTTATCTCTGACGCTTCTGGTGGTTGCTCCAGTGATGTTATTGTGATCAATGACGTAGTACCTGTTTCTGCTTGGGGGATGTATTACCAAAACGTGCTCGGACTCTGAACTAATGTAGATTCGTATTTCTTGGCTATCAGCGGATGCAATTACGATATGATTATAGACTGGACTCGGAAAAAATGAGACACACAAAAATGATCACCAAAAATTCATTTTAAATCGGATCTCAAATTTTCAGGGATTAAATAACTATATATTAGCTATGTTTTGGCATAATTTTTTTTATTGAATTTCCTCCCCCAAGCTGAATGCTCGTAAATTTCTCTTAACACTGCTCATGAGATCTTGGGCGAGGCTTTGTCCATCTTCCTTACACAATTTCTCCCAGTTTTTCTTCAAAGTTTCATCGGTTTTGAATGTTTTCCCGCTTTTCTTCAACTTCTTCTTCATTATCGCCCAAAACTTTTCGATCGGACGAAGTTCTAGTGTATTTGGCGCCAGCCACAACAGGTACTTCTTTGCGAATTTGTCCATCTTTCTTTTCCGGAACTTTTCCGGAACCTCCATGTGGGACGTACCGACAAAAAAACTCGAGGCCGGGGATTTGTTTGGTGTCCGCCTTGATATATGTCTCGTCGTCCATGACGAGACAGCCTGGCTTGACCAGCCACTCAAGGTACAGCTTCCGCGCACGAAATTTGGCCACCGTGTTTTGCTTGTCAGTCCGGTTTGGCACCTTCCTGACCTTAAAAACACGTAACCTAGGACGCGTCATGGTCTGCTGGACGAACCACTTCGACGAATTGTCCTTTTTGGCCACGTCTCGGGTGGAAAGGTTCGGGTTATTCTTAACGTCTGGGTATTCCGTTTTCGGGTTTCGGCCGCTTCCAGCGCGCAGCTCGATGGTCTTCGTCTCCTGGAACATCTTCACAACGCGGGACACGGTGGAATGGTGGATTCCAAGCCTTTTGCCGATCCATCTGTGTGACTGGCCAGGATTATCGATCACCGCGCCCAAGATTTGCTGGCGTAGCTCTTCTTGTTTCGAATGCATCGTAAAAACTACTTGACAGATCGCAATAAAATTGTGCACACATAAACACAACAGTATTACCCAAAAATTCATCAGTTTTTATTTACGCGATAGAAAGTTACACCCAAAACCAAGTGTCTTATTTTTTCCGAGTCCAATCTTTATATTGACGTAGACTTGGTTGGACGAGCGATTCCACTATGGCCCCAAATTTGCAGTATACCACACCGATCGCAATGCAACGAACAGCTAACGGTCCGTGGTGGTGGTGTATAGATTGCGGTCTCCAAGTATTGGAACAGCTTTATCGATCCAACGTTGACGAGTATTACTCTAGAGCAGTTATGGAATAAAATCTCGAAGCCTAGTCAGATCATCAGCGCTGGAACTATCTATCAACACCCTGACCAACGTGACAATATGAGTTGCATACTCGATTATCTGGATTTCAACACTTTCTTTCGTGTATAACTTTTTATTGCACGACGACCCAGCGGCGAGCTGGCAGCGGAAGAAAAGCGAAGACGACCGACCCCGTGAACGCTAGGAAGGTGAGGGATTACTTCAAGCCCAATCTGAACGATTCGATTCGGGATGTAGCCAAGAAAGCCAATTGTTCCGTCTGGTTCGTCCAGAAGTCAATGAATCGGGCCGGAATTCATGTCTTCAAGGTAAGGAAGGCGCCTAACCGAACCGAAAGATGGCGCAATTTTTGCACAGGATGGGTAGCGTTAAGTTCAAGGTGTGGGCATCTATCCTTGGAGAGGAGGTTGAATTAACCAATTTTGCAAAAGTATAGTTAATTTGTGTTTATTTATTTCCTGAGAGTTTCAAAAATATTTGACTTGATAATTTTGTTATGTGATGATTTTTGTCTATCATTTTTTTTTCGAGTACAATCTTTATTATCTCTAATCTGGTTTTAAATGGCTTCTTGTTGCAGTTTGGGGATTGCAATCAACCGTAATTTATTGCAATGGAAAGCATTGTATAACGGATTTCTATAAGTCAACCCCCAATCTATTCTTTCAAACTCTGGCTGTGCATTAGTTGATGGTCTTTCATGTCATGGCTTGAATCCGCTTAAATCCGCAATACTGAACAGAAATTCACGGTTTTTCGAATCTCGTACTTGAAAACGACGCAGCTAGCAATGCATGTAAAGTTGCACCGCTTATCTCTCTCGACGCCGACCATCCAGCTCAGGACGTGGTGGTTGACCTCCCAGATTCGATTACGTTTTAATTCACCGTTTGAGTCGTTTGAATAAATGCAACGTTATTTCTTTCCATCGAAAGCGCAAGCCGATTAGATTCAATTATCGTTTTTTCGATAATGTACTTGAAAAAATAATGCAGGTCAAGGATTTATGAGTGACTCGATCAAGAGATAAGGATCAGGCCACACTACCATGATATAATAGCGAAGGAAAACCGGCAACTTGGATATATTTTCAAAATATCTGGAGACGCAATAGTGGAAAGTAGTGTCGTTGTCTGGAATCCTTATCAACGCTGTTGGATTGTGTGGCTGGAATATTTTCAGCGTAGGTTTTTTCGAACTACGCCACCTACGCTTAATAAGTTAGAACAAAGGAGGTGTAGAGTGCAACTTGTTTTTGCGACTAAGGTGAAATCACCGGTGAAATTGACTTTCTGGGTCTTCTCAATCAATTGAGAACGACCGATACAGCAACGCCACTTTTTGCACCTTGTGCCCCGTAATCATCTATATGGTATGAACGAACCCCTACGTGCTGCTGCCGATGTGTTTAATATTGTTTTTTTTTCTCGTTTGATTTTAATATACCATTGACTACTTTTATAAGAAGACTGTCTTAATGCTAGCGTCAAGTGATGTATTAAATAAGGCTATTAAATCGGATGAAATTGTTTGTGATCATCACGCTCCTGTATGAAGGTCCAAAAACGTTTGGGCAGGCCCGTACAATTACAAATTACACATAACACATATTGAATGCTTGATCATGTAAAAAGTAGCTACAGTAAGTCAGTACGAGAACATAATATGCGTATATACAAAATATATCTGACATCCACTGGATTGTTACTGAAAAGATTAGACATGTATTGATATCCTACTAGTCCTGGAAAAGCTGAAAACAGAATAGATCTTTCAAAATATTTAAGATAAAATTTCAATAAAAGATATTATTTTATAAACTGTTGTTATAATTCTACTTTATACCATTCTAGTTACGTTTCAAAGAGAGCAATTGGAGTGATTGAAGAGCCCGAAATGATATCTAAAAGAAATGGTTTATCTTACCATAATACCACTAAACACAATATTTAAATATATTCCTACACTATTTATAAACACATGCCAGTATTTTATGAATATAGAAGTTGAAGTTCAGAAGTGCAAATTAAATTAAATGTTATGCTGAAATCCTGGAAAAGATATAGAGCCTTTGATGCTTGTTATTTTGCTCCAGGCTCTTAAATGGTTTTAGAATGCAAAGGTGATTCCAAAGCGTGCTAAAATTATTAATTAGATGAGAATGGAAAATAATCTGATATGATTTACAGATATGGATATCCAACAAACATTAATAGGTACCTGATCTTACGTCAAACTCCCTCACTTCACTGTCAACGTGACAACATTGCCCAGGTTTCGCCAACCAGCGTCTCCATGTTTCAGATGGCAGTCTTTATGATCATATGACTCGTGGAGGCGTGAGGTAGTATCTTGTGAGAAACGGAGGTAGCTCACACCCTCCTTCGAAGTTGTCTACTCACCATGTACATCGACGTTATTTTGTGTTTATAAACTAAATCAAATATATGAGGCATCGTCGTTGGATTGAGTTTGGGTAAATTAAACCCGAAAACCTTAACCGTGATTAATCTTAAAATGAAATCTGAGTTCATAAATATCACAAAACCCTTAATTTAGAAAAAGGAGTAACCGATACTTTCCATTCATGTTTTTTCATTCAACTAGAGATTTTACTCAACTCATTGTAAATTTAAAAAAGTTTGTGTCTTTTTGAAAATCATTTTCTCATTCCCTTTAGGCTCGTTTCGTGTGATTTTCTCTGATTCAGCCCTCCCTCAATACGTTGAGTTGGGAAAACATCGATTACTACGATTACAACCGCACAGGTTGTTCGTACCTCGGGTCATGATCTGCCAAAAATGCAAGCAGATGGACGACCTCCCATTGCGGAAATAACGCACGCTGCCCGAATTGCGGAAAGAAACATATGGATGGCGCACACCAAAATGCGGTTTCTGCGAGGGATCTTCTCCGCATGCATACAAGGCGGGAAAATTGGAACGCACGCTACAACGCTAAAACAAAAAGCCAAATCTATTTGAAGATGAAGAGTCTGACTTTGATATCGTTGAAGCGGGAACATCATTCAGTTTTCCCGAAGGTGCTTTACGGAAGCGAAGACGCGTCCGCCCATGGAATATCGCTGAACAGGAGCCACAAATCAGCCTGCTATTTCAAGGAAAGGTGGAAGAAAAGAAAATCCAATTCCACCTGGATTTTGTAGTACTTACTACACACAGGACTTTCCATCTCTTCCGGGGACATTCAAAACCCCTGATGCTCAAATTTTAAGAACAGAAGCTCCTTGCGGGCTGTTCTGATTTGATGACCTTGTCAGAGTTAGCTTCAAGTATCTCGAAATTTCAGACCCTCTTAAAATCATTGTTCTGGCAATACTTTCCACTGTGAAGACTTTTTTGAACCGATTGACTTTATTGCCCCTCCTTGCAACACTCATTTCCTTCGATGGATAATTTTCCAAATGAGGTCAGGGATTTGATCACTGTTCTGTAGTGGGATTGTCGAAGTCTTGTTCCTAAATTGGAATCTTTCATCTTCCTTTTCATGATTTTAATATTATTAGTCTAGATTGAGGATTCACGTGGAGGAAGAATACTTTTGGGGATCAAAAAGTGTTACTCCTTCTATAGAGTAAATTTTCCTCAAACTCCAGGTATGTATTGAAATTGTTGCATGTCAGACTGTTATTAAAAATAATGTTTATTCCCTCAAGAACCCCAATCAACCGAAAACAGCATTCAGATATTTTTTCGGTCCTTCCAGCTTGTCATGGGAGATTTTAACTCTCACGATACAGGCTGGGGAGAACTGTTCGATGACAACCGTTCTTCTTTGATATACAACCTCAGTGAAAACTTCAACATGACAGTTCTTAACAATGGAGGAGATACACGTTTGGCTGGTCCATCCTCAGTTAGCAGCAGATTAGACTTCACCCTTTGTTCGAATTCATTATCGTTGGATTGCACATGCAATGTGATTCAGGATCCCCACCGTAGTGATCACTTGCCCATACAAAAATCGGTTGCCACCGGGTTCAATCTGTCAAAATTCATCAACTTCGCGTATGATATAACCCGTCACATCGATTGGACATAATTCAGGACACCTATATAAGAAGCCGACGTAACGTATTAGAGGCCTCCCACCGCTGCAAGAATATAACTCCCTTTCCAATCTGATCTTATACAGGGTGCTTCAAGCTCAAACATGACCAGTTCCAGAAACGTAATTTCGCAGGAAACCTCCATCTCCATGGTGGGATCAGCAATGCAACGAGGTTTACGGTAAAAAGTCCACCGCATTTAAAGTTTTTCAAAGACCTGCAGCACTTGAGCACCTCGAAGTATAAACGGCTTTCGAACGCGAGCTTATTTGCCTCATCAAGGCCAAGACACACTGCGAGTATTGCGTGAAACGTCGAAGAACTCTTTGAACTTTGAAAAATTTATTCTGTGCCGACACGGATGAATCCTTGCAAAACCACGAATTCGATAGATGAGATCAGCCAACACATTTCAATGGTAGAACTCTCTCTCGCACTCTTTACATGGGTTCGTAGGATCAAATTAAACTTGCATAAGAACCTCCCAGATGTCGCTAAGAGGCGCATGTTGAACTTGTTTAATCAGTTTCTGGAACTAAATATTGTACCGGACGATTGAAGACGGGTGAGAGTTATTGCCATTCAAAAGACAGGTAAACCCACGTCCGACCATAACTCCTATCGGCACATTTCGATGTTATCGTGTATTCAAAAGTTGTTGGAGAAAAAGATCCTTTTCCGTCTGGACAAATGGTTTGAGACGAACAACTTGCTTTCAGATACTCAATATGTTTTCGTAGGGGTAAGGGAATAAAACGACTGTCTTGCGTCACATTTCACAAAGATTCAGTGAGTTTTTGCTAAAAAAAGCAAATGGCTTCTGTATTCTTGGATATTTGCTGTCATACAAACATATGAGCCTTTCTCGTAGATACTCTTCAGGAACTTCATGGAATCCCATTGCATTATTGTCTTATGATTGCTCTGGCGATATTTGTTACAAAATTTAGCCAATTTGATTCCACTAAAACGTTCTTCACTGCCAGGTCATTGATTAAGGAGTCCGCCGGTTTTGGTATGTGTGCGTGTGAGTATGTGTGTATATGCAATCAATCTCCCACTGACCGGCAGTGCTTTTATGGAAGAAACTTGTCTACATTTCTTCGTTGATTTATATGTTACCACGATGTGCAAACATTTTTAGCGCTGAAGATTTAGGTAAAGGGCGATACGGTCAAAATTTGGTCAATATCAACTTGACGTATTTCTTTCAATTTTGCATTTAAAAAACCTGAACACCCCTCATTTTGAAGGTGTGTGTGTCTAGAATGTTGCTCCTATTTTGATTTTGGAATTCACTCTTCAGTTGTCAAAATGCCGTCCAAGCAAGAAGAGCAGCGTATCAAAATTTTGCTCGCGCATCGCGAAAATCCGAGCTACTCGCACGCAAAGTTGGCAAAATCGCTAAAAGTTGCCAAATCAACCGTTACAAATGTAATTAAAGTGTTTGGGGAACGTTTGTCGACAGCCAGGAAGTCTGGATCGGGGGGAAATCGAAAACCGGAAGCCGCTGAGACGACAAAGAGAGTTGCCGGTAGTTTCAAGCGAAACCCTAACCTATCTCTCCGAGATGCCGCAAATAAGCTGGGTGTATCGTCTACAACCGTGCATCGAGCCAAAAAACGAGCCGGACTATCGACTTACAAGAAGGTAGTGACTCCAAATCGCGATGATAAACAAAATACGACGGCCAAAGCGCGATCCCGGAGGCTGTACACGACGATGCTGACGAAGTTTGACTGCGTGGTAATGGACGACGAAACCTACGTCAAAGCCGACTACAAGCAGCTTCCGGGACAGGAGTTTTATACGGCAAAAGGAAGGGGAGAGGTAGCAGATATTTTCAAGCACACGAAACTGTCAAAGTTCGCAAAGAAATATCTGGTTTGGCAAGCCATCTGTACCTGTGGCTTGAAAAGCAGCATTTTCATAGCTTCCGGGACTGTCAACCAAGAAATTTACATGAAAGAGTGTTTGAATAAACGTCTGCTGCCTTTCCTGAAGAAACACGGTTGTTCCGTACTGTTTTGGCCGGATTTGGCATCTTGCCATTACGGTAAAAAGGCCATGGAGTGGTACGCCGCCAACAACGTGCAGGTGGTTCCCAAGGACAAGAACCCTCCCAACACGCCAGAGCTCCGCCCAATTGAGAAATACTGGGCTATTGTCAAGCGGAACCTAAAGAAGACCAAAAAAACTGCTAAGGACGAGCAGCAGTTCAAGGCAAACTGGCTTTCTGCGGCGAAGAAGGTGGACAAGGTGGCTGTACAAAATCTGATGGCAGGGGTCAAGCGTAAGGCCCGGCAATTCGGATTTGGAAAAGCGGAAGCCTAACTGAATATTTTTCCTGAATTTTATACTAATTGAACTTGAAAAAGAAATTTAATTTGATTTTTTAAATAAACGATTTCACCGATTTACACGCGTTTTACCTTGACCAAATTTTTACCGTATCACCCTTTAACAGCTCTATTGAAAATCTACCGACCCATTTCATGAATGTCTGTTCATACACGTACATTCTGAGGTCATTATCATATGCAATAAGCCCCGCATGAAAATCTTCACATATTAAGTGGATATGTGAAGATTTTTTAACTTCCAGAATCAAAAATGGACATTCATGATCCTAGCGTGTATTTAGCTAAGGTATGTTTTCTATAATACAAAACGACCTCGCCAAGTTCCTCATCCAATGCAGAAAAGCTCGTTCGGGTGCGGGGCGAAGCACTAATAAACAAGAAATGGGAAAAAACGATGCACAATTTATCTGACGAAACACGGTCACAACACACTTTGAGTGGGAATCGATTAAAATCACAACTTCTCAGGCAAAACACTCGGATTTTTATAATTTAAATTTTTATTATGGTTGAAAAAAAAACGCAGCAAAAGCAAAACATGTCAGCTTCAAAGCACGGCTTGCTGCGATCTTTTCGAGTCCACCAGTTTTGGTATGTACAACAAAATTTATAGCGCCAATCGTAAACTTCATGCTCCTTGTTCCCTATATGTCGCAGAAGTAGCTGAAATTCACTGAACGCTAGAAATGATTTCCTCACTAACAATGGATCAGTACTTCATTTTTAAGGATAGTCACAGTTCTATAGAGACTATTCGTTACATGAGGCCGGTAAAGCACTTCTAACATATTCTCATGAAAATACAGGAGCTGCAAGTGCTTTATTTTATCATCACCTTTGTATGGGTTCCTTCTCATTGTTCGATTCCAGGTGATGAGAGAGTAGACTCACTAGCAAAAGAGGGCGCTATGGAAGGTGATATTTACAATCGACAAATCGCATTCAATGAATTATTCCCTATTTTTCATCAGATGCCAGTATAAGTAGAGAAAAGGAGATTTGGGGCGATGAAAACATTCAATTATCCCATAGGTCTTGAAGAAATCTTGGTTTGGGTGGATGGATGTGGGTTGCGACTTAATTCGTGTGATGTCTCGCCTCATGTCCAATTATTATTATTTGAACGCTCATTTATACCGTGTTGGGCTGAGCAATCTCTGTGAATGTGGACAAGGTTACCAGGACGCAGATCACATTATTTGATCATGTGCAGAGCATCGTAGAGTCAAATCTGAGCTTTCTTTATGATTCCCTTCGGGCTTGAGGTAGACAACCCAATGTACCGGTTCGAGATATTTTGGCTGTGCGTGATCTGGAGTTTTTGAAACTTATCTTTGTGTTTTTGACTAACATTACCCTTAGGTTGTAGTTCGTTCAACATGCATGTTTGGTTTTAGTTTATTTTTATCTTGTGTTTGTGTGTTTTTTTAGTGAAAATGTTCAAGCCAAACATAAACCAAAGGTTATATGGACGATTAAGAATTTAAAATAAATGTGTTATGTGAACCTTCCTTTTATTTTCGCCTATCCTTCCATCCGTAAAATTGTTATTTATATTAACCTCGAGTAGATCGCGAGTTATCGGCTCTACCCTCTTTCTTTAGTTCTAAGATAACTGATGTATATAATAATGAAAATTTGGCTCTGTAAATTCGTTGAGCCTGTACAAATAAAAGAATTCTTATAAAAAATAGATTCTGAATGTACAATCAAGATATTTGATTAATGGTGGAAACATGAATGTTTGAAATTATATTACCAAAATAGATTTCAACCAAACGAAGTTCAGTGGTGAACCAATTTTTTTTATATGTAAGCCACTTTAACAAACTAGCTAAGAGCGTAATGTTTACGTGCCTCCAGAAGCACCTGCTGTCCTTCTTGCAGTCTCACGGAGGCAAGACGTTATTTTGACCAGATTTGGCAATCTGCCACTATGCGCGGCCTACTTTAGACTGGTACAGATCTAACAATGTTGTTTTTGTACCAAATTACTTCAATAATGAAGGGAAAACTTCGTAAAACACCTGAAGTATTAAAAAACGAGCTGGTTTTATGATACAGTGGGTAAACGTATCAAAAGAAGTCGGCCCCACTATTGCCCAAAGCCTTATGAGTGGTGTCAACACAAATTATGAATTTTACACGAGAAATTCAAGTTTGTAAAAATTCTGGAAATGTAAAGAAAGATTTCGTGTAAAATTATATCTCCTGAATCTGACATATACGAAATTCGTCAAAAGATGTGTTTGATTGAATTTATTTTCTCATCTTTTTCAAATTATTCTTATGTGCTCAAGGATGCTTGTATGTCTTGGTCTTAGGGGACAGAAACTTACGTGACATTTTTGTAGTATGAAGGGTAAACTGCGGGCCATTGATCACGAGGAGAAGATCTAATAAACTGGTTAGTTGTAACCTAACCATAATGTTTTACAGTATTTAAAAGCACGGCAGATAAAACAAACATTGCCTCCGATACTGACCATGTTTTAAAACGGATGACATCAAGTTGATTTTCCGAATCGCTAGCACATGCTGTCAGTTTATTTCCCGCCAAGACAGGCACTCAAGCTTTCACTCAAAGCTTTCAAACGTCTCACTCTCTGAGTAACTCACATTCACTCAGCCATAGGACTCAATGTAATAAAGCGTCCTCAAGTGGTACGAAGTGGAATCAAAACAAAAACACAAATCCCCCGGTATCGTATCCCACCCACAAACGCAGCGCACTTCGTGACTGGTTTTATGCTATTGAGAAGAGAGTTTTTCACGCTTCTCGAGAAAAGCTCACCTCAACATTTCTCCGAGCAAAATATTATCCTCTCCCACTGATATGCTTCAATATGTTTTGAACTCAAGGCGTTCTTCGGGAGATGCCGTGCTCTGGGTGGATAAAGGGAACATCAACAAACAACTTCACCCAGTTCGATCTCTCTTCCCATAGCATAATTTATGCTGTGATGCTGTTTCGCCATTATTTTCTCTCGTTGATCAGTTTCCAAACAGAGAGCTGTTAATTGAGAGCAAGCCGGAGAGATTCTCCCTATAACATACTTTTGCAAAACCCGCTTCGAGGAAAGATACACGCGGTCGCATGGTCCCTCGTGCTCTCACATCCATGGTGTGTAATACTATGCTTGCCCTTCGGCGAAACCCCCTTGTTCCATTCTTTCTCATAGCGATTCCGTTCCTCAAGATTGGAGCTGGAAGCTCCCTGAGTCAGTCAGTCTGTCTGTTGGTCGGTCGGTTGTTTCGGTAGGCAGCTTCTTGCATAGCGCGCGTGAGGGGTTAGAATGGTTTCGAAATAACATGCACCGTTCAGTCTCGTATCGGTTCTAGTGCGCGTTGGAGGTTGGTTTTGCACGTCATCGTCGTCGTCGTCGGCGTCGTTCGTTGGTTATTCTCACGTTCCGGGTGCCGTAGTCGTCGATACGCGCGTAGTTAGTTACGTCTTTTTCGCGGTCGTAAACATTGTGTGGACGTAGCTTTACGCTGTGTGAGACCGAAAGTGGGGTGAGTCATTTCTTCGCATTGTTGGTGGGTTTTTTTGGCAAATGTACTATCAAATGTGTTGCTTAGTTGTGGTTGATGACCTGTGAAAATATCGGTTTGGAATGTGGTGTTGAAGTTAATCGTAATGCGCGGAGCAATTGAAGGATTAATATAGCGTTGCTGAATTTGAGCGGGAGGTGAATGAACAGAAAGTGAGTGTCGGCATGTTTATGTTGGTAATTTTAACGATGATGCATCCCGGTTTACATTTGTTCCCATTCAACGAGCCATGAGCCAATGGGAGTGAGAGTGTGCTATGTAGATTGTTGTGGTTTTGATAGCAAATGGAAAATTATTCGATGGGTGACATGAAGTGGAAATCAAACGAGTGTGATGAGTAGTAAACAAATCGGAAAAGAGTAAATAAATTGAATTGTTAGTAATGTATCTCGTCCTGCTGTTATCCCGTCCTGCTGTTATCCTGTTTGGTGATATTCAACAGTGGGAGGGGGTTTGTTTTGTTGTGGATGAAAGCTGCAATGATTGATTTTCATGATGAGCATTGATATTTTAGTGATGATAAAGATACACATGTATACCAAGGTGCTGTAGAAATGTCGTTATCATTAATATTTTACCAAGCGTACATAATTAACTTTATAACTTGATTCATTTTAAAAATTCTTTTCATTTGCAATTTCAAGAATTCATTTTATAATGTAATCACTTTGACGCTATTTAATTTCATGTGACTTATTTGAGATGAAATTTAAAACCATTAAAGTTAAGTGTTTAGTTTCTGTATTTTAATCAGATTCTACTCATATCTGTCTATGCCACATATTTTGAAAATATACCGGCTTATAATCAAGAATAGTATTTTTTTTAAATAGATGTTTTTTTCAACACAAGTTGTTAAATAGGTTTGAGTTAATAAACACATTCAATAAAAACTGAATCTTCCGCTTCTGATTTTTTTCGTATTAATTCTTTTTGGTCCGTTCGAAAACGTCCATTCAATCAATCATCAATCATTCGAAAATATTTCAATGTTTTTGGTTTTACTTTTCTGAGACATTGCTAAACAGAACAGGGTTAATCACCCAAGAGTGGAGACGCCAAGCAAACGTAATTCACATTTTATTAATTATTTTTTGAAAGTTGTGCATATCAACCCTACCTTTGGTTATTTTCAGAATTAAAAAAAAGCTTGTACACTATTCTTGGCATGAGAAATTTTCTAATATATACATATAGTGCATGAAATATGAATGATTATCTAACATAATTTTCTAAATCAATGCAAAGTTTAATGATTTTGTTACATTTCCTGAGAAAATCGATGGGTTGGCAAAGCTTGTCTGAAGCAGTAGCTCCATTTGGCATGCAGCCTTAGTAACGTTTAATTTAAATCGGTAGTCAGTCGTGAGGGCAATATTTTTTTCTGTAAACTTGAGCTACGAAAATAAAGATAATTTTCCAATATGTGCACCATATAGGTAAAATATACGAAATTATCAATATTACATGAATTTGTAGTACTAATAATATATTTGAATGAAAAAAAATCCTGCGCTACCTTCTTCCTCACAGATTTGACATTTGTTCCATTAATTCCATTTTTTTTTGTAACTAGATGACCTTTTCAGCAGTAGCTAAGAAATTTAATTCGGGATAGTGGTCATTCGGGGTTATGGCCATTCTGGGTACTACTATTACGAAGTACTGAAATTTGGGGTAAATTCAGGCTGACAAACAATGCTAAAACGTTCTAATGCATGTTTGTGACACAAATAAACATATTTTAAGCTAAACAACATTCGGCTTAAGAAAACTTCCAATAACTACCCGGATACGGAATATTTCCATTTTGGATATTTCTCTTGGTGGAGGTAAATGAATGATACAAGTTTGGCTCAAAAAACAGTATTGCGAGGTAGTTTTTCATGGCAAACATGTTCCTCAATTGTATTTTCTATGCAATGTTGCTATGAAACATTGCAGAATACTTTATGGTGAGTTCGATTCAGTTAGCTATATTTCACAGTTAAAAGTCGCTAAAAGGATAAAAATCAAATGTTGTTTGGACAACGTCGTCAATAAGTTCCATTACCCTAACCACTGTACTGCTTCAAATAAACAATAAGAAACCACAATATAACAGTATTTCATATGCCTCCGCCATGGTAGGACGTTCGAACAATCGGTGTTGTTTATTTCATTTCTATCGAATATCGTATACACAAAGTAGGATTCCCGCCCCTGCGCGATCAAAAGTTTTGAAAAACACAATTTAAATAGGAGGTATGAGCTGAACTAGCCGAGGCTCAAATCTAACTAATGCTGGCTGATCTTACTTGTGCTGGCCTTGCGTCTCTTAAAAAATATTCACGCAAGAAACAATATTTGAATTTAAGATAAACTTCATCATCAGTTAGAGAAGTCTACAGAGAAGAATATAGAGCATGCTGCGAGATAGTTTGCCTTTTTGTTTCATTTACCTACAAATGCATGTTTTTTTTTATTAAAATATGTATGAATACCCATTACAAATGCATTCGAGTTGGACGAACGAAAATTGGGTGGCATAATGAGCGGTTCTTATACGCATTTAAACCTTTCTGTTGCATGTGCAGTGATAACTCGAATTGAACAGCTGAGGATATGTGATCTCAAGGTTTGCGTTCGAATTTTGGAAGCTGACAAACATACAAGCAAAACCTCTCGAATTCACGTTTCTTTTTTCACATTGGACCACCGATGTTTCATAACATCCTTTGTTAACGCGGTCTCCACTAACATCCACTAGTGAAATATCTAACAAAACTGTAAAAGAATCTACCATCTTCTGGGTAGGTGTACCTGCGTCGAAAACTCGATTAAGGGCTGCTGGTCTTTTTTTAGACGGGATGGAAAATCTGTACCCAGATACCTGAAGAACTCAGGGTGTGGGGATGAGGGTGCCAACTTCTTGACCCACAAAAAACCCACCCGTGCCTTAAACCCTGGGTCCTCTCCGAAACTCCCTTTCGGTATTACTTTGGGGAGCCGCTGTGTCTAACTACTTAAGATTTTAGAAGTTAGGTGGTCCCTGTAACTTGTCGTTGGACGTTTCGTTCCATTTTAATTGGAAATCAAGGACAATCTGGGACGCTGCAATGAATAGCGTGTCCCATATGTCCCGGTATTAGCACATCCTCCGGACAAGATTGTCCGAAGTCGTGTCGTGGCCGCTTATGGCTATCATGCCGCATCTCGCGCTATTTAAACGAGGACATGCGAAGAATAAATGTTCCGCGGTTTCCTCAACTCCCACGCACTCGGTGCATGCGGAGAACTGTACATGGCCGTATTTGTGCAGATACTATCAGAAGCAGCCATGGCCAGACAGAATCTGTCGTTAAGTTGAAGTTAACTTCACCGTGTCGTGATTCGTTCAGTAATCAAATCAAATCAATTTTTTTTGAGACTACGTGTAATTGCGCATAAATATAATCCATATGCCGTCGTTCCAACTGTTAGAAGACAGAACATCACATACTCATAGAATATCACTGAACCATCCTAGACTAGTTGATCCCAACGACCAAACATTGATCTTTAAATCACAATTTCAGTTCGTTAGGCGAACAACCCAAGCAAAGGTTAATACCAAATTCTAATATCAGACTATTTTTGTTTGATCATGTAAATGTTGAATCCTGGGGAGTGTGAGCTTTTCTAGTGGAATACCTGTAACTAGAAAATGAGAAGAAAGGTTAGTAATTTCCATTTAATTCCAACTACCTTTATTGCTTATCTTGACAGATACGCGTATTTTGTCTACAATGTGCAGACTTCTTCAGTGTGACGTGGCAGGGTAGCAAGTGGTTACCCGTTCTGCTAACTGAGCAGACAGTCGGGAGCTCAATCAGAGGCCCGTCCCCATCCTTGCTATTTGTCACTTGCCTCTTTCTATCACCACTAGATTTAAAATAAAAAGCAGTCTACAGCGCTTTCATTGATCGCATCACTTACCACAGTGAATCCATGATCTATAAATAACCTAACCTGCCTCACTAACACAAATCTATCCTTCCCTTGACAATTGTGGAGACGCAGAGGTAAACACGGTCTCTAACCAACGATTGTTGAACTAATCATCCTTCCCCCCTCCCCAAAGACCTTGAGGACGTGGCCGGCGCCGGTACTGATCTATAAATAAAACGAACTACACTGAACATTTATTTTCGTAAAGCAGCTTTCACGCGTTTCGTAAACATGGATTTTGTACATAAAACAAATGTATCGTTTATTTTAAGAAACATTCATATTGCTTTTTATCTGGTGCTATGCTATCATTACACCTTTTGGTAAAAAGCACGAAATGAATTTCATGAAGACCAGCCAATAGCTGTTTCTCTTTAATCGTACTCATGCAAAATAGTGTTGCTGCTGGGATGGGCGGGAATAATTTATCTATCCCAAAATAAAAATGAAAGCGCTGTCGAAAGCTAGAACTTCATGCTCATTAATCAAGCATCTTCTCACGAGTCAGCATGGCCTAGTGAAATAAACCACGGATTCAGTATCAGCTCAAACCATAAATTCAGGTTCGAATCCCATGTCAGAAACATTTGAAAAAAAAGCTGGACAACTCCACGTGGTTGCGTTTTTTTTGTCAATTACATTTCGAGTCGATAAAGTAGATCTATTAGTCCTTCATGCAACCACCAAAGAGACGTTTCTTTTTAATTTGTGACAAAATATTTGCAGCTCTTTGTATTGTTTTCCTACAATATATGAATGTTCTTTCTGGGCCATTAAAAGGTTCGCACTTTTGACAGTTGATTACGAATGTATCTTTATTAAAAGTACAAATCAGTTTCGTTGCAGAAAACAACGAATGCATTTGTGAGTATTACCTTCGATTTTGTAATATAAACTAAAATTAACTTTCAGTGTAGTGAACTTGTACATTGAAGATGTAAAGCTACTTTCAAGCTCCATCTATGTGGTTCTCTGTGCAATTACACTATTTCTGATCGGTAACAGAGTAGCTACTACGAAACGCTCGGTCTTTTAAAAAATAAAAATAAAAATGTGCAGACTTCTTCAGTGTCGTTTACTAATGAGTGTATCGAATATAAGCGATCCACATACATTTGCGTTGTACGCATGTATTTGTGATGGTTTTTTATGCTCTGAACACTGCATGCTGTGCGTTTGACTGTCAGCTTTCTTTTGTTTACTTGTTTGTGCGGTTCAAATTCTGCGTTTTCAAAATGTCGCGTATTGAAAAGGAAGTGAAAATTAAGGTTCTGGACACATGGCTAAGTGAGAAGGGTATTACTATGCGAAAATTGGCGAAGCGGTTTGGAATTCATCATGCGAGTGTTAAAACCATCATTAATAAGTTTGGGGAACACTATTCTTTGGATGAGCTACCAGGAAGAGGCAGAAAACCCGGTTCTTCCAACCCGAAACTGGAGCAGAAAGTGGTATCTCTAATCATGAAGAACAAATCAATGTCAATACGTGATTTGGCTAAAAAAGCAGGAACGAGTGTCGGAATGATCCAGAGTATCAAGAGGCGAAACCACCTGAAGACCTACAAGAAGCAGAAAATCTCGAAACAAAGTGCAGAACAGAAGAAGCGAGCAGCAACAAGGGCCCGGAAAGTGTATGCGCGTCTTTTGCAGCGTCCGGATGCATGCGTTTTGATGGACGATGAGACCTATGTAAGGGAGGACTCAAAAACCCTTCCAGGTCCACTGCCGTCGTTGGGGAGGATGTGAGCGATGCGGACAGGTCGATTCAAGTGGAGAAATTCGGTCGAAAGGTACTGGTATGGCAAGCAATATGTTCCTGTAGTTTGAAGTCAACCATTTTTTACACTACCGGAACTATAAATGCGCAAATCTATCGATCTGAGTGTCCCCAGAAGAGATTGTTGCCTTTATATAAGAAGCATAGTACACTTCCACTGTTTTGGCCGGATTTAGCGTCGGCTCACTATGCCAAAACCACTCTCAATTGGCTTGCGGAAAAGGGTATAGATTTCGTTGAGAAAAATATCAATCCACCAAATTGCCCTCAGCTTCGACCCATCGAACGTTACTGGGCAATCGTGAAGAGGGTCTTCAAGAAGACTGGTAAGGCAGCTGGGAACATGCAGGAGTTCAAAAAAATTTGGGCTCAAGCGTCCGAAAAATGCGATGCAACACTTGTCCGGAACTTGATGAAGAGCATTCGATCCAAGGTTCGAAAATTCGTGAAGGAATAACTTAAATTTCATCCGGTCTTCATTATGTTCAAGTTTAACCTCGTACAATAAAGGATCAATTTTTTGTATGAATAAAATATCGGTTTTCAACATAATTTGAAAGAAAGTTTGTGGATAGCTTATTTTCGATACACTCCTTACTCGAGCATTAGTACACGACACTGAAAAAGTCCGCACATTGTAAACGAAATACGCGTATCTGTCAAGATAAGCAATAAAGGTAGTTGGAATTAAATGGAAATTACTAATCTTCCTTCTCATTTTCTAGCTACGAAAATGTTATTATTTTTGGTGAATAAAGGGTGTCCCTCATCAAATTGCATTACACAAAAAAACGTTACCGAAAATTACAATTTGGGTATTTTCTCTTGAAAATTTGGGTAGAAGTAGTTCAGAGTGTTTTTTGTTGTTGTGTTTTTTCGCTGTCAGTTTTTCAAAAATTGGAAAAAATGACGTCACCAGAAAAGCAACGTCGCGAATTGATTTTGCACAAGCACCTGGACAATCCTGAACTCTCCCATCGGGACATCGGAAAACAACTCGGAATCGTGCAGTGGCCAAAAAGTTTAATCTGTCCAAGTCTTTCTTTCAGAGAGCCAATGACCGAGAGGGACTGCATACGTACAAAGTGCAGAAGGCTCCAAATCGTGACGAACGACAACATACGGTGGGAAAGTCTCGGGCCTGGAAACTGTACACCCAGATGCTGACGAAGCCTCATTGTCTCATCATGAATGATGAGACTTACGTCAAGGCGGACATCCAGCTACTTCCGGGGCTACAGTTCTTCACCGTCCAGCACAAGATTGATGTTCTGGAGGAAGTAAGGAAGCCAAAACTTTCAAAGTTTGCCTAGAAATGCATGATTTGGCAAGCGATTTGCTCATGTGGCAAACGGAGTACCCCGTTCGTGACTACCGGGACTGTAAACGGGGAGATCTAGCTCAAGGAGTGTCTACAGAAGCGTCTGCTTCCTTTGTTGAAGCAATACAAGGGCTCTTCGATCTTCTGGCCGGATCAAGCTTTGTGTCACTATTCAAATGTGGTCCTGGAGTGGTACGAAACCAAGTGTACTGAAGTGCGAAAGTAACCCCCGCACCCAAGGACATGAACCCTCCCAAAACACCGGAACTAAGGCCCATCGAAGAATACTGGACTATTATGAAGCAGGCACTACGGAAGCATCCCAAGGAGGTCACAGACATGAAGAAAAAGTGGGTTTCCGTACAGAAGAAGCTGCAGCCAGATGTTGTACAGAACCTAATGAGTGGAGTTAATCGTACGGTGCGAGTGTATGGTTATGGTATTGCAGTTGAGTAAAATAAATATGCCAAAAGCTTACTAATGGGTTATTTTTTATTGTCTGAATGTTTGAAAAGGATCGGTCAACTAGGTAATTTTCTACAGTGTTTTTTTAAGTGATACAGTTTGAAGTGGGGCACCCTTTAAGCAGCCAATATAACACTATAGATAACAAATAAATATTTGTCGGATATCACAATATAAATTAGTTTGGTTATCATATATCATCATATCGAAAATAATGCTGTTATTTGATAAAATTTATGGAAATGCTTTCTAATTATGTGATACCGATCCTTTTGATACGCATCCTTATCCATCGATATCCTTTCGATACGCAAATAAGTGAAACAAAATTTTTGTCCAAAAGCACTTTCTCTCATACAAAAAATGCTGGTATTATTCGTAGTTTTACATGTAACTAGTGAAGTGCGTCAAAAAAAGTGAATTAAAAATTTTGACAGTTGGTCACAAAACTACCCAATGTTGATATCTAAATTAGTCATGCTTAGTCCAAAATTATATCTGGGATAGCACAACTTGTTAATTATATGATAACAGTTTGTTATTTCACTTTGCTAGGGAAGGTATGTTATTCAATTATTTCCTTGCTCTATCTAATTTCCATTTTCTTCTGATTCTACTGAAAGGGGGTCCCTCTGGATTTCCTACCCCTTCTTAAGGTAGATATCTTCTCCTTCCTTTCTTCCTCTAGGAGTGTTTTTGTGGATATGGAGGAACATACTTGGTACCTACCATCTTATGATGATATGCAATGTCTTCAACAAATAAATCATAGTGTGCACAAAGTGTGCAAACGTCAATGATTTGATATTATATGCAGTGGTCTCAAACATTTTACGGTGGCAACCCACTTTTGAATATTTTATAAGCACACGAACCGGTAATATTTAACTTTTAACTCCGTTATTGCCAGATCAGCTTGTAGTAAACAGAAAGTCAAAAGGTAATGCTTGAGACTAACACATCCTCAATGCATGAAAACTGAGGCAAAATTGGTGACGACCCGTTAGAGTTGTGGTTAAAAGAGGAAAAGCAAGAGATGTTCTGATGAGATACTCGCTTTATTGATACCCGGAGAATCCTCTGCACTGCATTAGAAAACCACTGAGTTGTTGGATAAAAGGTTGTTGGATAAAAGAATTTCCTATTTGAATCGATCTCAATCAACAGTAAGGCTGTTGTTGGTGCTACACACAAAATGTGATGCCGATTTACTTGATCCTTTGTATACCAATAGTGTATAATATGTGTTAGCTCCTTTTTTATTTTTTATTTGTTCATTGTATCACTCACGTCACCGAACAGAAGATTACCGAAACATAACGTGTGTATGAAAAATGGACTGATTTGGAATGACGATAAAAAAAAAACACTACAAAAGATAAATCAATGGAACTAATTTTTCTACCCTACGTTCATTAAGCCTACTACAAAAGGGGCTTAAGGCAATTGTCCGAAAACTTAGTCGTTTCTAATGAAAGAGAGATGTCGGCATGTTCTTTAGCTTTGTTGATTAGGCCAAACGACTAAGTCCTCCTTTGCGTGATACTTCTTGATGAAGGTGGGAACTTCCGGCGGGCTCTTTTGACTGTTTATCTACCCGTTCACCGTAAGCCCTGATGGAAAAAAATATAACAACAGTTTGGACTTTCCTTTCTCGCTAATCGTCAGCCACAGAAGGACTTTCTTCAAGAACTTGGTGTAGGAGATACACAGATATAAATAAACATTGAATTTTCTGCGTTTTCTAATGTATATAAAGGGAATGCTAGATTTGGCAGAAAATGATCTGATATTTTAAGTAAATTTTAGCCAGATAACGCCTGAATCTAGCCTGTTATATAAAAGATTGCAAACATTGTTGTATGGCGCATGAAAGATTGCAAACAATTTCGTTGGCTATACCTATTTTGGCTTGGAATTAAACGAGGAGAAATTTTACGCGCCTGTTAAAATCAATTATTTTTTCTGTTGTATATTTTACACTTACTTCCTTGGTGTAGGTCTCGTCGTCCATTAAGACCATGACGTAGCGCTTCATCGGAATGATGTTTTTCTCACTCCTGCTACTCAGACACGGCCGGTCTCGACTAACGCTTCCACATAACAATGTCCATCTTACACAGGTACTTCTTCCCGTTTTTACGATGAGACCACCTTACCTTCAGTCTTGCTCTTCAGCTTCTACTGTACTTTACGGTCGCGCAGTATCCGGCTTCCGCTCGTCGCTCTCGCCTTTTGGGCGTGGATGTGATTTTGACGCCTGTCCTTTTGTTATTTTTGTTGCGCAACCAGCTTGACTGCCTGGCTGTCAATAACGATAAAAACAATTTAATCGGCTTCATAATTATGCTATTTCTCCTTTTCAACATTCTGGAGTCACATCAATCTATTATGCTGACCGCGATCCACTAACGAGCAATAAGAAACGATCCGAAGGTGTATCGATTACTGTGCATAACAGTGTATCATCGTCGACACTGGAGGTAAACGATCATTCTATTGAGTATGGGCAAAGGGTAAATGCACCCTTCTTTTTGCGGAAATGCTCCTTAAACTTTGGAAAAATTTGGAAATCCTTAGATGCGTTTGCCCGGTATGATGCAATCGGAGGTATTAACCTTCTGGTTAGCGCTACATTTGCAATAAAAATAATGGACAAAAATTGACGATTCTGCATGGGTTTACCTTCACCCGCACTGAAAAAACGCAGCATCAATCATAGTAACCCATGAGCCAGCAGACAAAATTTGACAGCTCTATCAGTCGAACTCTAACCGTGATGGCAAAAACAGTGAAGCAACTCCGTTCAGAAGTGTGCGCGTTCGACATGGTGCGGCACTTTTTGGACGCCGGATATGCCCGTTCCGGCATCTACAATATCTTGGCACTATTTAGACAACAATCAGAGCATCGAAAAAAGCCCGGTTCCGGACGGCCAACGACCCTGAGCGACAAGAAGCTCCAAAGGATGCTGAAGAGGAAGACGTGGCTACATCGCTGCGTGCGCATGACCGGGAGGTCGGTTCAACCGGCCAAACAGTGAAAAAGTACCTGGCAAACATGAACATACATGTCAGGACGCGGAAGTTACGTCCACTGGTTTCGGAGCTGCAAGCAATGACGCAGCGGCAGTGGCCGAATAAGATGGTCAACTCGATTTTCCCGGCGAATCACGACGTGGCGGTGGTGATGGACGACGAGACCTATCTCACCCTGGATGGCAATGACTGGCATGGCACTTCGTATTTTACTCCCCTCACGAAGGAAGTGAGACCCGAGATGAAGTTCATTTCACACACCAAGTTCCCCAAGAAGGTGCTGCTGTGGCTGACAATCAGCGAGAAGGAGATATCAAAGCCGCTCTTCTTTCGCTCCGGACTGGCCGTGAACGGGGAAATTGATAGTACGTAATGCCTGCCGGAAGTTGCGTCGTTCATCAAGAAATACCATAAGAGCGAGGACGCGGTGTTCTAAGCGGATCTGGCGTCGGCCCACTACTCGAAGCGATCGTTGGAGGAGATGGAGTGGCTGAATATCGATGTGCTACCCAAGTCGGCGAACCCACCCAACGTCCCCCAGCTGCGTCTCATTGAGAATTTGTGGGCCAACCTGAAGCGTAAGATCTACTCCAACAATGTTGTCGTGAAAACTGAGGAGGAATTGATAAATAAAACGAAGAAAGAACTCAAAAACATGCCTACACGCATGTTTTCGCCCGCCATGGCGATTGTTCCGGTTAACTGCCGGAAGGCCGCTCGCAAGGGCGTGGAACTTTTTTGCAAGTAAGCTCAAATAATTACCTTTCATGGGAAATTTATCAAAAGCAATTATCTGTCTTAACTTTTTTTTTATCACCATCCGAAAAAAAGTCCAGTTTTTTAATGCAAACGTTACTTCGTTGGATCACATGTATATGAACGGCTTAGAACAAGTCAACGATATCAATTATCATGTAGGAAATACGCTTGATCTCGTTCTTGTCAATGATTTGGTTGGGAGACAATTTGACCTAAAAAAAAATTACCCCCCTTTTTTTTTGTTTTTTTTTGCCCTCCCCTCTTCATATAATTTTATTTAAAAAAAGAAAATTTTATTACAGGGGTGTGTGGGGGGTGGGGGGTGTTGTTTTTGTTTTTTTTTTTTCTGTTTTTGGGGGGAATTTTTTCCCCACAATTTTTTTAATAAAAATATTTTTTTCCCCGGGGGGGGGGGTGTTTGTTTTTTTCTATACTCCATTTTTTTTTTTTTTTTTTTTTTTTTTAAAAAAAAAAAAAAAAACAAAACAAAAAAAAAATAAAAATTTATTATGTTTTTTTTTTTTTTTTATGTTTGTTGCTGTGTTACCGCTGCTTTATTTTAATTATGTGGTTAATATTTTATGTTGTTCTATCGCAATATTAAACTGAAATTGCTGAATCATTTTAAAAAAAAACGATAATAAAAATTAATCTGTCCAAAAGTTGTTCTTTGAAATTTTGTAGCTGAACCGTTGAACCGTTGGCCTTTACTAATAAAAGAATCCAATCTTTTCTCCTTTTCTTTGTTATTATTTTTGAAACACTCAATCAGAAATTTCAATCATTCAAATTTGCCGAAGATTTGACTGACTAAAAACAAAGCTGAGACTTTTTGGTTTTGGCACAATAGTTACAAGGGATTACTATTTTTTGCTTGCACTATGCGGAAGAATTCCGAATAAAAATGATACGCCTCTTTAGATTGAGGATCTCTTTATTTTTTTCTTTTTCTTTCTTCCAATCAATTGTTAATTTCACTGCATTGATTGTGCTTTTCTTCGCAGGTACAATCACCTAGTTTTGCATATTTCAAGCCTACCTCAATCGTTTTATTGGCAACTACATAATCTTGTTCCGCAAGGGATCCACCATCACAATATTGCTATACTACGTAATCGAACACTGATGAAAACATTCACATCCCACAGGCCAGACATAAACAATGTCACCTCCAAGGGTCTGTTATGAATAGTCTAGACTCTAAGTTTTCTCTAGCAATCACTTGGCTGCTTGCCAACACTTTGTCCCGCCTATTTTATGCTATCTGTAACGCAAGCCGTGTTTTCTTACCGCAAGAGAGCTCCATTGTCCTCTTCCAGGAAACATTTTCCATTTACAACCTTCCTTTGCATCAGCACCTTGGAGACAGTGAAATTTCCTTACCGAGAGGGAATTACCGCCAGGAATATGCTGTTTATCGTTTACGAATCAAAGCAATTTTCTTCTATTTTTCCGCCGCTTTGATTTCAATCAGTTCCGTTGCACCTTCATCCGGAAAAACAGGTAATCGAGAAAGAATGGAGCAATTCGGAAAATGGAACACATTTCTTCCATCCACACTCTATCTTGAACTGCTGGAAGTGATGCAACCTGTTCTTTCCCCTATCCGTTCTGATTGTAGTCTGTCACGTTCTTCCCCAACTCTTCTGCTGCCACAGCATTTTCCCAATCAACTTTCAATCATATCGAATTACAACTTTTTTATTCAATTTCGGACTATGCTCTATTCTTCGACGACAACGACGACGACAACGGATCGCTTCTTCAATCTTGTTATTGTTTACTTCCTGCGAATCTGGTGTTTGTAATGTGTACGTCTGCTCATCGTTTAACCCAAAACAGCTTGAGAACAAACTATGACAAATTGCTTCATACAGTTTGCTGTGTGGAAGGAAGCTTTTCAAGTATAGAAAGGGGGTGTTATGAGTGGGAGATTGACAACTACTGGACGATATTTCTAGTAAACAGCTGATATTGCTGACACATCATCGTGGGAATGATGATTGCCTGTCGACGGCGAAAGTATTTAGCTAGTCTTTATGTTAGTATATTTGAAATTCAACCATTCAAACTAGAGGTATCTGAATGCATCTAAATCAAGGACACCCAACAACCTCTATCATTGTTGATTAAGAATGTTACCTTTAAGGTTTGATAATGATTTCAGGGTTTCTGATCCGGTTCGTGGCCTGTTAGACACATCAAACCTCTATATTAAACAGATCCTGACGAAACATGACATTTTTCTGCTACCGATGGATTCCAAATCTTTCTATACGTATATTTGGATTGATTGTAGATTCACAAGTTGTTGACATTTTGTTTGAAGTTCAACAACCCTTTTTGTTTTAAAACTTTACTCACGGATTTCGTTTCACATAGGGGGTAAATATCCACTTTTTTGGTAAAAATTTTAAACAGCTGAATACGTCTGTAAACACAAAACCGATTCTGAAAAATTAAAGAAAACAAAAAATGTCTCAAAGTTTATGTCACAGGCTTTACCATTTACCATTTTTATGGATATTGAAATATGGAATGTTTATACTTTTATTATGTTATATGTGCCGGTTATTTGAAGTTTACTGGTTTTTAAGTTGTTTGAGAACTGAATAAACCCGCTCAAATAATCAAGAACTTCAAGAACGCTGTAAAAAGCTGTTTTGGGTGAAAAGATAAAAATCTTAATGGAAAACGAGCATCACCAAAAATTTCAATGTTTAACAATTACTGCTAGCCCATAGCATTACACATATAACGCACATCGGGGAACCAAAAGTAGATTTGAACACAGACAGTATAGTTGACAAAAAAAGAGCAAAAAAAACTGTGCAGCCATCAGAACTGTCAAAATGTGGAATCCAACTAGCTTCCCAATTAATCAAATGAGTGGATTTCCTTTATAAAAAAAACCTTCTCTCAGCTGTGAATTAAGGTTCAAGTGGAACTTTCTTTCTGCTTCAGAAATTACAAGTTGTAAAAAACAACAACTTCAGGCTACAAACAAGTCTGCAATTGTAATGTTTGCAATTTAGAGTAGAATCCTAAAACAGCAACCAAGCTGCATAAGAGTTTCAGGGTCACTTCTCATCACTACATCACTTCATAGTACCGTACGTGTTACCTGCGAAATTTTAGCAGCTAACAGGTTTTGTTGCTTCTAACAGGTTTTGTTGATGGAGCTATGACATAATTGCACTAGTATTTGAGAAGTTTGAAGAAATGTGTTTTAAGAACGTTAGTGGTAAGGATTTGTATTCAATAATGAACAAGATTATTTTGATATTTACATGCCGATTGTTCCAGCTCGAATTTCTTCCTTGTGTTTTATTCGTTGCAATTCCTTTTTAATGGTGTCGGCTCGCAAGGCCCACAACCAACCCCACTATCTCGCAGGAGGACCATCGTGATGCTGCTGTGATGCTGCAGTCCCAAGCACCACCAGGACTTTTGCCTTTTGTATTTAGAGTCTTCGGCGCACTTACAATACGGTGACTCAGCCGCCCCTAACATGGAGAACAGACGCTCAAATGGGTGCAGGCTTGGACTTTTCCCCGTATTTTTAAAAAGCGGGTTGGCTCGCTTTTGTTAGGGCTGCTTTCGGATATTTGTGGGTTTTTGGAAGAAACTCAACTGAGTCCAACCAATGCTCAGTCCCCCCACATCCTAAACAGTCCCCGCCGCTCGTCCGGGGCTACTTATTCGTGTATTCAGTAGCTGTCCATCATATCTGATGGAACTTCACCATCCGCGACCCATGGACCCGCCGGTATTCACCTACTCTACGGTCTTCCCGGTTTGATATTTACATATGCTCCACAATTGCAGAGTATATGTTCTGCAGTTTCAGTTTCAAATTGGCAAAAACGACAGTTTTATTTAGGTGATACCTACTCGGGCAGTGACCAGTCAACAGACCAGTAATTACCCGAAAGTCTTGTTAACTAAGATTTTGTAAGATCCGGGCTTTTACAGCAATTGGTCTTATAAATCTCTTGGCTTGTATGCATGTATCCGTTCTAGTTTGATTTTACCATGGACATTTCCCAATTTGTTATTATAGTCAAAGCACACTCTGGGACTCCACAAAATGGTTCCGGGCCAATCAAATTTGATGCCGACCTTTTTTTTGGGGGGGTGTGTTTTTTTTTTTTTTTTTTTTACACCAGGGCGGCGAGCCCGGAGTAGAGTATTTTTTTTGTTCCTGGGGGGTTGTTGTAAAGGAGGAAAATTTTATACAAACTTTTTTTTTTTTTTTTTTATAATTCTTTTTTTTTTTTTTAAATTTTTTTGGTGGGTTTTTTTTTTTTTTTGTTTTTTTTTTTTTTTTTTTTTTTTGTTGTTGTTTTGTTGAAGAAGAGCACCGCAGGTCTACACAAAGATATTTCGTTCTTAACACGGTGTTTTCAACAAAGGCTTACACCCATAAGCCACAAGGTAAAGGTAAAAACAGCTATGAATCCCAAATTAATTAAAAACATGGAGATGGATTTATTGCGTAATAGTATCAAGTCATTATACAGTAAACTCAACTCCAAAACTTTAGAGTGCTATTCATTACACTTAAAATTAGCTTAAACAGTATCCAGAAAGCTTTTCAATGTTTCTCACAAAAGTAACGGTAGCCGAACGTTGCGAATCTGAGAGAAAAAGAAAATTACTTGACAAGAAATTCAAAAAACTTAAAGAATCTCAAACTTCAAAATGTAAGAAATTAAATGTGGTTCAAAATTTACCAGGTCTAGTTATAAACCGTTCTCCTGAACCATTTTCAGCAGAACAGCTAAATTTACTAAACAAAGGACTGAATTACGCAATAAATTCATCCCCTGACAAAACTCAAATAATCATCGACTTAGAATCAGCAATTAATACTACCCCCTTACACACATCACAAATCCAAGAAATAAGAACACAAACAGCTAATATCCTTGAAAACACAAACATAACACATAACAAACAACACACAAAAACACAAAAAATACTTAAAGAACTCAAAAATAAACCAGTTTATTACTTAAAATCAGACAAAGGCAATTCTACAGTTATAATGGACAAAAAAGATTACGATAAAATTATGTCCGAAAAAATACACAACGGACCCTATAGAAAACAGAGAACAGACCCTCTTCCAGGGATGGTGAAACGTGTAGAAAAAACCCTTAAGGAATGTAAACTAGTTTTTGGAAATGAAATGAGTAATCTCAAAGAATCAAACCCTTCATTACCTAGAATTAAAGGCCTTCCTAAAATTCACAAACCTGGCAATGAAATGCGTGAAATCATCTCAGCTGTCGGATCCCCAACCCATAAAATAGCTAAATGGTTAGTCACTGAATTCAAAAACATGCCAAAACAATTTCCCAGTCGATCAATTAAAAACTCACAACATTTCACAGAACTTGTTCATGACATAGATGTGAAAGAAGATGAAGTTTTAGTTTCTTTTGATGTTAAATCTTTATTCCCTAGTATTCCAGTAAAAGATACCTTAAATTTATTAGAAAATTGGTTACTCACTCAAAATGACGACATGACATGGAAGAAAAAAGTACGTTCATACTTAAAACTCACACAACTTTGCATGGAAGAAAATTATTTTTCTTTCAGAAATGAATCCTATAAACAATTAAAAGGTGCCCCTATGGGCAATCCTCTCTCCCCTTTTTTAAGTGAAATTTTCATGGCAAATTTCGAAAAACAATTACAAGATAAAAACCAACTACCTACCGTCTGGTGGAGATACGTAGATGATGTATTTAGCATTTTAAAGAAAAATCTCTTACCCCTTACTATAGAAAATTTAAATAACACACACAAAAACATCGAATTTACTTACGAAGTTGAAAATGACAATAAATTACCATTCCTGGACTTACTTGTAGTGAAAGAACAATCTAAACTCTCATTTGAAATTTACAGAAAACCGACTAATACACAACGCACAATTCCAAACACGTCCAATCACTCATATCAACACAAATTAGCATCATTTAACCACATGATACACAGAATACAGACACTACCACTAAGTCCAAATGGCATAACTAAAGAACTTGCATACATTTTTGAGACAGCACATTTAAATGGATACTCACAACAAGCAATACAAAATACAATCAATAAAAAAAAACTAAAAAACAATACAAGCAATCACTCACCACATTACCACAAATACAACCCCAACTTAAAAGAATAGCAATGACATATAACACCCTCACTAAACAATTACGACCCATCCTTCGAAACTTTGGTTTTGAAATAGTTTTCACTAGTAAAAATAATCAACTTAAAACTCTCTTAGGCTCTGCTAAAGATCCCCTTGACAATCTTCAAAAATCCGGGATCTACAAAATAACTTGTGATCATTGTGAAAAAATTTACATAGGACAAACCAAACGTACTCTAAAAACTCGCTTAAAAGAACATATCGCAGAAGTCACTAAAGCAAACAAAGACACCGACAAAGGAATCATACACAATTTCAAATCAAAAGTAGCTGAACACATTTTCAACGAAAAACATTTCATAAACTTGAACAACATACAAATTTTAAGACATATTACAAACCCTTGGAAACTTAATGTAGCAGAAAACGTAGAAATTCACAATCAAAATTCAAAAAAATTACTTAACAAGGATCAAGGAAACGGGTATTCGTGGCTGTTTAAATATATACCTTCATCCCAAAAACAACACACCACACAACACAACAACAATAAACTACCTTACTAAATTGATATTCATAGCTGTTTTTTCAAAACCTTTCTACCTACAAAACATACCTCCACAACACACGACACAACAACAATTGACTAACCTACCGATCAAGTAGGATTTTTTAGATTTTAAGATAACAAAAACGACGAACTACCACACGGTAGGCACCCATATAATAGTTTTTTAGAACCCCCCCCCCCTACACACTATATGACAAAAAAAAATTTGAAACAACCGCGAAAGGAGGAAATTTTTTTTTTTTTTAAAAATAAAAAAAAAAAAAAAACATTTTTTAAAAAAAACTCTTTTTTTTAAAAAAAGAAAAAAAAACACACATTTATTTTAAATAAAAAAATATTTTTTTTTTTTTTTGGTGGGGGGTGGTGGGTGGTTAGGGGGTAGGTTAGCCTTTATCTGGTCTAAACTATTGAGTGAGTTGCTTGCAGCGTTGATTAATCTGCGTTGACATCTTTTTGACAACTTTTTCTTGGGTCCACCTTTCTTATTTTTTCCATATCTATCAGGATTTTTCAAAAAATTCAAAACAACGTGATGAGATCTGTTCAAACGACGAGCGATTTCGCGAATACTGATATTACAATCATGATAAGCCAACATCTTCCCTTTCTCCTGCTCTGACAAATACGTTCCACGTGGCATTTTAGAGCTTATACAAAACACGTCATCACACGTTAATTGGTGAAAGAAAACTGAGCTGCAGTGGCTTAATTCAGGTATTGGTTCTATAGTTGTGAAACAGCAAATTTTCTAAATTTGTCTTTTGCTATTCATAAAGAGTGTCTATTGATGCAGATGTGTAGTGGTGTAAGTCAACTCTCCTACACGGTCATTACGAAATAATGAATAAAGAAAACAAATATACTCTCAAAATCATGTAAACGTTTTTTGAGTGGTACTATTGATATGAAACGGAGTGTATGTCCCATTGGTATAGCTTTCCTGATTCCAGGGCCATAAACCCCCGCTCCAGTTTTTTCTCCCTTTTTCGACCCATCCTTGTAAAACACAATGGATCCTGGACGCAAACTAGGTCCACCAGATACCTGATACATAGCGGCTTGATTTAACCACTTTAAAAGGAACGTCGTAGTTTTTATTCGTTGTCATCCAGTCTTCTATTGTTTTAACATCTGAGTTTAGCTTGAAATTCTTAAGGATCTTTAAATGTCCTACCAGATCACCATCTAAAATCTCACATCAAACAAATAAAATGTCACCAACAGCTCTAGTAACGTTCTTTGAATAATTTACGCTGAATTCTCATTGAGGATCAGTGGTGAAATGCCGCTGCTGAAAATCGGAAACAAAATCCATTCAACCGAAATCAAATTTCCAAACAAATCTTTCTGAAACATTTTTTTCCTCCCCAACTTTCCAGATTCCATCGGTACTGCGAATCCAGTGAGAGCAACTTTTCCCGCAGCACAAGTACAGAACGGGGTTGATCACTTCACACCATCTGCCATTACACGGAGAACTACTCTGGCACTTCAGAATCACATCGCGAATTGAAACATTACCGGAGAAACGGGAACAGCCCGGTTGTGCAGTTTTTTTTTTACTATTCAACCTACACAACGCTTTGTTGTAAAAACAAGAGAGAAGACGGGAAAAATACAGCAGAAAAAGTATCGTTTATTCGATTCAGTGAAAGGGGTCGGTTGGAATTCTAAAAATAATTCCGTGTTTTCCGTTTAGCGAGCAGTGTGGGAAAACGGTGCAATTGGAGCTTTTTTCTGCCGGTGTTACTTGGATGGACTTCTGATGGGAGTAGAATTTTTCGCAAAACTTCGAAGCACACCACAAAGTCATCAGATCAGTGTTTCTATTTATACCGAAAGTAGTTTGTGACTCTTTAGAAAACGAAACAACGATAACAAATAGAAGTGAAACCGGATAGGCGAAAAGTTCCCTTCAAAGCTCGATCTGGAACTGAGCTGGGTGGTTTTGAACAACTAAAAAAAAAAAAAAAGGAGTGAGATTTTCTTTTTACGACCGTCAGAGCTTAGGGAAACGGAAACCAAACCGTGCATGAATGCGTGTGTGGAATGTAATATGTGCGCGGGTGCGGAATTCGTATAGTTCCGTAAGAAGATAAAACGAGTGGAAAACCATTGACGCTGCGAGGGAAATTCATGGATGTTTTGCAGTCAGGAAGGGTAGGAAGAATCCCAACGCAACGCATCGTGCAGAATCATCAACTCTCAATGAAAGGAGATTAAAATATATGTGCAGATGAAAGTTTAAGTGAAAAAGTTTTTCCTCATTTCCTTGTGAATAGGACTGCATCAGAAGGACTTCTACTTCGGGGGAGAATGTGAATATAAATGTGCGGTAAGAATGATAAACAATGCATTAATGTATTCATTTTATTCTGAACATGAAACTGGTGGTTTGAGGATACCTGTGAGAAGACGAGTTATATCATTATAATTATATCATTGTATGGAAAATCCCAAAGTTTGTTTAAAATGAAAGATAGAATCGTAGAACAGATTACTCGTTTCGAGATAAATGGTATTATCGATTTTACGAATAGGAAGAGGGAGCGGAAATGTTTCAATACACATTTTTATTGTGCAAAAAGCACCAACTCGATCAATTTCGTGAAGGTGGAGTCATGGTTGGTTAAAATGGTTTAACCGTGTGTACTACTAGTGAACGCATTATTGTCCCATGTAACAATCATCAATTTCGAAAAAATGCCTAGTAAGTTTGTTCACTTGAAAATTGGACGCATATTTGTCCCAGTGGGACAATTATGCGTCCACATCTTAGGTGGGAAAAATTCACTCATCGTAGTTACGATTTTTCTAGAACCAACAATACCTGTTTGAATTTTATTTTGAAAGTGTATATAAAAGTGTTGTGGTAGGAATAAGACAATGAAAAATAACCGAATGTCATATGAGACAGTCATGCTTCCACCAGAGTAGGTCCCATAAAATTGCTTGACCAAAAGCCTGCTTACTTTCAGTTTGTTTCAGCATATTCTTTTTCTAAACCTGCTCTAATATTGGCAAAAACTTTGGCGTTTCACAGGCTTGAAGTAAACGCATTTGCTGTTTGTTTATGATTGATCCATTGATATTATTCATGTGTTATGCTCCGCGCCCTACCAAACTTTCCATTAGTTCCCGTGTACTGGAGGGAATGTTTAAATCACCGCCTTTTTCAGGCTGCCGAAATTTGGTTTTATTGAAATTTAGATTATCTGAAATATTTAGTTATCTCATGTTTCTGATCTGTTATTTAAGGTTTGTCTCTGCTTATGAGTATATTTGCCATCACCACGTACTATTAATGAAAACCAATATTTCGGAGCTGACCTACAAAGTTTACCAATTAATAATTAATAATGGCATATAAAGCAGAAACGGGAGAGAATCCTTTCTCCATATGCATTATAGGTTAGGTTAATTATCACTTCACCTTTCTTGAACTTAAAATCACAAACAAAACAAAACAAGCAAAGCTCAAATTTTTAGCAAACTATTGTTGAAAATTTCACGCCTGAAGTCTTAATGGCATTTGAGTTTTGTGCTCAGAAAACCTCCGAAGTGATAGGGACTTGATCCCGCATGTCCTTAATGGAATAAACTCATAGCATCACTGCTTTTTGACAGCCGTGTGTTATGTTTTCGGCCAAAACGTACAACCACGATTCCAGAAGGCACAATACTACATCCAGACGTGATAAACTTAAAAGTAGTTCATTGTTCTCCAGAGTGCTAGAGTCGTTGAAGAAATTGACTAGAACAACAAATCGTGAACTGAATTGATTAATTTTACCTTTCCGTAAAGGGTGTATTCGATAAAAATGGCACACAGAAAATCTTCTGTAACTTTTGAATCGTATGAGTGAAAAACCTAGAAATTTGAGTAGATCTTATCCATAGTGTATTATTTACATCTTCCAAGTTTCATAGTTATACATTCAGTAGTTCCAGTCATGTCGTCGAAACAAGAAATTGTCCGTGAGAAAATTGTGTGCACTCACAATCAAAATCCAGGGGCGTCCCACCGGTGGATTGCTAAAAGGTTTGGAATTGCAAATACAACTGTGTCTCGTGTAATAAGAACCTTCAAGGAGCGTCTGAGTGTCCAAAGGAAGGAAGGGAGTGGTCGTAAAAGTGGTCCAATGGACAATAAAATGGCCAGGAAAGTCGTACAACAATTCAAGAACCGTCCAAACATGTCAATTCGAGATGTCGCTAAAAAGTCTAAGGTGTCAGTTGGTTTTGTGCAGAAAACCATGAAGCGTGCTGGGTTACATGTTTACAAAGTGCAAAAAGCCCCAAACCGGAATGAAAAACAAAACATCACTTCGAAAACCCGCGCCCGGACACTTTACACGAAGCTGCTCACCAAATCCGGTTACATCGTGATGGATGACGAAACATACGTCAAGGCCGACTTCCGTCAACTTCCTGGGCAAGAATATTTCGTTGCCAAGTTGAAGTTCGATGTTCCGGAGGATGTTCGAAAGAAGAAACTATCGAAATTTGCAAAGAAATTTCTAATCTGGCAGGCGATTTGCGGATGTGGTGAAATAAGTGCGTCTCTTGCCATTCATTAAGAAGCACAAAGGATCAACTCTGTTTTGGCCTGATCTAGCATCCTGCCACTACGCTCGAAACGTATTGGAGTGGTACCGAGCCAACGGAGTCAATTTTGTGCCAAAGGATATGAACCCACCAAATTCACCGGAACTTCGTCCAATAGAAAAATTCTGGGCAATTATGAAAACGAAACTTTGCAAACATCCCAAAACTATTATATAAAAACAGAGCTAGAATTGAAGAAAATTTGGGTAAAAACAACAAAAACACTGGGAAAATCGGTTGTACAAAATTTGATGGGTGGAGTGAAAAGGAAGGTGCGGGCATTCGGGATGGGAGATGAAATTGAATAAAACAAATGTTGTAAATCAAAACTCATTAGTAGTTCTTCATTCCCTGAAAATTTCAAGAAAATCCGATAATCAGTTTAATTTTGATGAGTATATATGTGTGTGCCATTTTTATCGAATACACCCTTTACATGCACGGAATTGCACTCATACAATATTGTGAATTTATGTGCGGATTTCAGCGTTGAAGAGAACATTTTCATGATTAGAAAGCAATACGTGGAATTTAAGAAAGGGCCTGAAACTGAGAACTTTATTCCAGGGATCTGAGAGTTTCGTAGGCTAATTCTCTTTCCTGAAGGAACTTCTTGACATCTTGACTAACGTTTGCTTATTGGCAGTTGCAATTGCAAACCATACAAATTTCATTCGAATATATAAGCTGGTTCCTTAAGCTAGTTTCGTACCCTAAATCGGCCGCCCTGCAGCTCTATCAACTTTAATTCCCAAATAATGTCATTTTTCGCGCACGTTTCTAGATCAATTATCGTGGAGATCGAAGCAAGCATTTGATGCGTTTGAGCGTTTTATATTAACGATATCATTTTTTTTTTCACAGTTTCTACAATATTTTCAAAATGAGAAACTGAGCTAAATAACGCTGAACTGGATGTTCTCGAAAGAATTTGTATCGCGAAAACCCTTCCTCAAACAATACGTTAGCAATGGGTGCTAGCTCGCGAGTTGCATTTTCTTTCGCCGACACCGATCAATCAATCCGCTGAAAGTTAGAAGTTGCAGAAACTTGGGAGCTAAACAAATTGGATCGCAACATGTAAGGAGTCCACAGACTGGCGCGTTTTTTTATCGCAGTGTCAGCGAATAATCGTGACGAAAAAAATGTGTTTACCACGGTAGTGAATTTCGCTCAGCTGTGTACTGACAACGAAGCGGAAGTTTCGTCGAAACGTCAATGAAGTAAATGCATGCTAGTAAAGTATAGTGGCCAAATATTAAATTTGGGTTTATTTGAAGAAATCCTGTTAAGTTGATTAGTACAAAGTTGGTCTTCTTCTGGTGACATCAAACATCCAGTAGGACACCAGCTGGGCAACTGAGAGTTGGTCAATTTATGAAAGTCTTAGAACTCTGCCGTTTTTTCTAAAGTACTTCTAAATAAATAATTGGAATAGATGTTCACTTGGGACCTCGAAAATGAACTTCGAGGTCATTTGGTGGCTTTCCAGATGATTTGGAACAATCTTTGGTCAATTTATGGTATTTTCGAACAGTTAATTTCCGTTACATGAACATCTTCAACCGTTGTTTCTGATATTTTCTCATCTCACAATCTTGTCTGATTTAAGTCTAACCAACGTTAATTACTCCTTCTCGATAATTCAACTGACACGTAGCTTAACAAAGCCCAATTTAATAAATCAATCACTTACACAAATTACTGTGGCCACCTAACTCTAGTGTCAGGTCAAACATAAATATTAATTCTACAGAAACTGTTTCAAAAGACCCGTGGAACTCTAGTTACAGCTTCTTGAATATTGAACTAACCATTTTATTATTCATCCTGAGCGACCTCAATAGCATCCTTACTGTTGGTATGAATCGCTTCAAATCGGAAATCGGTACTAATATTTAAACATTTCACTAGACAGCTTGTCGTTTGCCAAAACGAACCCTGTTGTCACCCAATCCAGTTATCCAACATACCAGTGATTTATCGTAGAATTGCAGAGGATTCCTCCAACATACTCCTACCCTTTCCTTATTTTACCTGCATTCGGGCGGAGCCGGCGCCGGTATTGCCTTAGTTTGGGATCACCTGTTTTTACAAATTGAGGATGTATGTTAGTCCCAAGCACCATCTGTTGGTTCTTTGTGTAATAACAGCTGATTCAGCTATAATGGAGATGCAACCTCAGGCGGTCAATCATGGTCATGTTCATACTCATGTTTTATTAAGAAATAGACCACTTTGAAGGTGGTTCTAGATGGTCTCATGGCTACAAGTTGTTCTCCCAAATTTTATGCCGCCACCTGTCACCAATTGCAAAGGAGTTCGTGGAGCAATACCAAGCGGGATTCATTTTTAGGTGCCCGCGCTACTACGGACCAGATTTTCGCGATTCGGCAGGTGCTGCAGAAATGTCGCGAATATATCGTACCTACACATCATCTTTTCATCGATTTCAAATCAGCTTTTGGTACAATGGATCGAGATCAGCTATGGCAGATTATGCACGAATATGGATTTCCGGAAAAACTGACGCGATTGATCAAAGCAACCATGGATCGATTGATATGTGTCGTCCGAGTATCAGGGACACTCTCGAATCCCTTCGAATCTTCGGTTACGGCAAGGTGATGGATTGTCGTGTTTGTTGTTTAACATTATTGCATTGGAAGGTGTGATTCGAAGAGCTGGAATGGACAAGGGTGGCACGGTCTTGAGGAATTCTGTCCAACTATTTGGCTTCACCGACGACGTTGATATCGTACACGTAACTTTGAGACGATGGCGGACACGTACATCAGACTGAAGCTGGTAGGATTGGGCTTGTGATTAATGCGTTGAAAACAAAATATATGAAAGGAAGAGGCTCACGAGAAAACAATGTAAGCCTCCTACCACGAGTTCAGATCGACGGTGATGAAATCAAGGCTTCGGCTACCACCTTCGTGTATCTGGGCTCATTGGTGACCACCGATAACGACACCAGCAGAGAAATACAAGGGCACATTATGGCTGGCAATCGTGCCTACTTTGGGCTCCGAAAGACGGTAAGATCGAAGAAAGTTCGCCGAACTACAAAGTTGACCATCTACAAGACATTAATTAGACCGGTAGTTCTCTATGGCCACGAAACATGGACATTGCTAGCGGAGGACCAACGCGCCCTTAGTGTCTTTGAACAGAAGGTTTTGAGTACGATCTACGGTGGAGTGCAGATGGAAGACGGAACGTGGAGGAGGTGAATGAACCACGAATATATTTGGTTGACCCAGAGCAGTCTTGTTTAGACAGTTTAGAGCTGTAATATGTTTATTTAAGCATTAGGTTTAGATGTTAGTTAGTGTTTAAATACTTACACGAAGTTTCTATTCACTCTCTTTGGGTAGCCAGAGAGATTTTCCAGACCGAACGATTATCGGATCAATGTTTCTTACTAGGCTTAGGAATTAAATTAGTATATAAGAAAAACAATGTTAAGATTTAAGATAGGCTACGTTTTAGAATTAATCAAATAGATATTTTATTTTAGCAGTTATGGTTTATCGATGGTTTTCAACATTTTCTTTTTGTTTTTCGGTCTTGCTCAGTATTCGTAATTCCACTGAACCGAGACTTACATCAGTCATTATGACAGCTACCGTTGCTGTTGTTCTCCGTATCTTCTGCAGGGCTGTCGCTATGCTCGGTGGTATAGTGATATTCTGATATTCCGAACATGAATATAAGGGGCTTTTTCCAGATAGCAAGAGTACATGTATTCAAAAAAGTACTAAATGAAAAAAGTGCAAAATCTTAAAATTTATTTCAAACTTCGAACACTATTACAGTTAACCTGGATTTATGATCTAGAGTTTCGAAATTTAGGACCACTGCTGTACCTTCATCAACGAGATTGGATTCGCTGATTACTTACGACTACAGCACCTGATCAACAGTTCAAAGGAAATTTGTTCGTTATTCTCTCCATCATCAACCGTGGAATGATCCAGCCAACCTTCCAGCGTACAAAGACTTGCTTACTTTTTGGTATCAAAACATTGAAACATAGGCGTACAGTCATGCGAGCAATCTTTGCGGCAAAAGAGCTACAAGGTGAAACCGACTCTCCAGGAATTTTGGCCGAACTCGATATCTAGGAATTTCCTGCATCTCGGACCTCGTGTTGCAAACTACGGCCTGCAAGATCCTATACAATTTTTGTCGTTGCGGTTCAACGAATTTTACGCACTGTTTGAATTCAACTGTACAACTGAATCCTTCCGTCACCGGATTCAGCGTAGTCGGATGGAAAGGCACAGGTTCAGAAATGGAGGAATGAAACTACTGTCCATTTGTGACTTAGATACCAAACAGCTGATCCTATTACGAATCTTTGTTTTAATTAACAGACAAGTTTTATATGTGCAATACAGGATTAATTTCGGTATCTTTTTTAAATTAGTGTCCATTAATGTTATTTGGTTAAAAACAAGGGATTTTTACGCCTAGCTTTTTTGAGGCTTTTCCTTATTACGTTTACAAATAAATGAGTAAATAAATAAATAAATCATTAAATAGATCAATAATTAACTTTATTTTTTTTTCTCGGGTATTTTCATCACTGCGACCATTTTTTAGATCTATTGTGATATATCCCCTTTTTTTAGCTCTGTCCAGGTGACGTACCACTATTGTTAGGAGTGGTCGTCAACGCTTGACTTAGAGCATTGTCCAAGCACGGTATTGCACTTTGAATGAATTTCACTACCATACTGGGATTTGTTCTCGAAACATCAAAGGGTTCTATTAGCCCTTTGTCGAAGAACTGACTTCTTTTAATGAAAATTGCCGGACAGTGGCATAACAAATCTCTACGGCGAACCCAGCATTCAGAAGGTCGTGAAGGCTGGAAGGATACGGTGGGCAGCGCATGTTGCGAGAATGCCGGACAACAACCCTGCAAAAATGGTGTTCGCCTCGAATCCGGCCGGTACAAGAAGGCGTGGGGCACAGCGAGCACGATGGGCGGACCAGGTGCAACAGGATCTGGCGAGTGTGGGTCGTCAACGAGGTTGGAGAGAGGCAGCCATAGACCGAGTATATTGGCGAAATGTTGTAGATGAAGTCATATCGTAAATACGATGTATGGCTATTTAAATAAATAATAAATGGCATAACAAATGTTCCGAGTCTTCTTTTTCTATACCACAAAAGTGACATGAATCATCTTGAAGTTTTCCAATCACCTTCAAGTGATAGCGACTCAGACAATGGCCTGTTAAAAGACCAGTATATATGATTAGATCTTTTTTAGAAAGATCAAGTATTTTGCGAGTCATAGAAATATTTGGAGTAATGATCCGCTTTGATTGCCTAGCTGTGAAAGTGTTGTTCCAGTTTTCATTCACTTTCGAAGATTCCCAGGCTTTGAGCTCCATTCTGAGAGAAGAAGCAGATAAACTACAAAAGGGATCAGGTCCTACGCACTGATCCGACGATCGGCTCGTTCATTTCCACCAATTCCACGGTGACCAGGAACCCAGTATAGATTGACTTGATTACGACAAGAAAATTTCTGAAGTGATTAAACACATTCCCAAATATGCTTAGATGTGCATGTTGCTGACTTTAAAGCATTTAGAGCTGCTTGACTGTCTGCCATAATGCATATATTTGAATGTCTATAGTTTTTACGCAAGCATATAGCAGAACATTCCAGAATTTCTTGAATTTCAGCTTGAAATACAGTAGGCCACCTGCCCATTGGAATCGACGCTGAATGCGAAGCTGAAAATGACTTATAAAAAAGCATACAAAATGTAATGAATGGATGTTATAATATAAAATGATTATTATTTCATTTGTATTTACATGTCTGTAGATTGGGGTCCTGCTGAAATTGTATACAGACCCGCACATCGACTATGAACCTGAATGCTTAGATAATGTATCATAGCAACGAGAAAAAAAAATTGCTTTCAAATTATTTTACAAAACTTGTGATATACATGCATGATCTGAAATTGTATACCATATAAAGAGAATAAAGAACCTAAAATTTCGATGTGCTGCTCTGCTAATAAATGTGATATAAGCACAATGGAACTGACTCTTAGCTTCGGGTTTTGATCCCTACTGAGCCCTTGCGGCACATCAAGCCGGCCAGTTGAGCGCAAGGGTGTTTTTTCATCCAATCTTCGTTGTGCATAACTAAAGAATTTAGTTTAATCATGTTTAGAATGCTTAGATGTCCTATTAGATCACCATCAAAGAGGTTCATAGATTTTTTCATCCTAAGAGCGCTCTTTTCAGCTTCTAGTTGTACGACTTGATGCAATGGTAGTATGTATAGTAAAGCATCCAGTGCTTTCGATGGTGTACTTTTCATTGCACCAGTGATTGAAAATGTTGCTAGTCGTTGAAGTCTTTCTATTTTTCCCTGAGCAACTCTCTCTTTCGCAATAAGTAAATAAATAAGTATATATTAGATAAGATGATAGCAGATAAATTGGCAGGTCTACCCTCGTTCTTTGCAAATATTTTTTTTGCTTTTTCCAGAAGTTGTATGTTCGATGTACATTTTAGTTTTGCAGACCTTTAAAACTTGATAAATGTAGGGAAAAAAAGATTATCGTTTGAATAGTTCAAAATAGAAACATTCATTCTGCTGGGAGTAATGGGTGAGCGCCTACCACTTTCAATGTAAAACTGGTTAAAACGAGAGCTTTCACTTAGTTTGACCATAATTACACGGAACACGGAATCGATTTATTGCCACTTCCAACTTCATAAGGCACATATTTTCTCTGAAATTATTGTTGCAGACCATACCTAGGGCAATAGATTGTTTTTTCAGAGGAATCAGGGTGCAATGACGCTAGAACTTTCGACAAAGATCGGTTTGAATCTTCTGGGCTTTGTAGTTCTTACTGTACTAGGTTTGCAAAACCAAAAAATAGAAATGTATGAACTCAAATTAGATCTGACATCTCGTAGCGCACCACAAGCAGGGGATCTACCAGCGTTATGGATCACTGAGAGACATTCTTATGATTTTTATAGCATCACTTCCGGTTAACAATACAGGGTGTCTGCAAATTATCCGTACAGACTTTGTCGGCATGCCTCAACACAACCAAGTGGACTAAACTAAGCATACCTACATGGTTTAACATCTTTATACGCACTAAGCTTGGTACAGTTGTGATTTCTTATTTATTCAAAATGAAGCCGAATGAGTTGCGCGCAGGCGTAATTGAACGTTTTCGAAAAGAAAAACTGTTTCAGTGATAGCAAAGACCCTGAATATGGCAAAATCTACAGTGAATGACGCAATAAAACGATACCAACAGCTTGAAATGCTAGATGACCGCGTAGGGAGAGGAAAAAAGCGCACCGTTCGGACTCCAAAAATGCGCGAGATTATCCGGCGACGAATCAAGCGAAATTCTTCGATTTCCAACTTTCGCGACATCAATGAAAATTTCAAAATCTTCCGTTGGAGCCATAGTTCACGATACTTTGAAGCTTCAGTCATATAAACTGTGCAAGAATCACTACTTGAATGACATCATGAAAGCAAACCGGTTGAGAAAAGCTAAGGTTCTCCTGAACCGCTTATCCGAGGGCCACCATCGGTCAGTGCTGTTCACCGATGAAAAAGTTTTCACAATCGAGCAGCATCACAACCACCAAAATGATTGGCATTTACTTCCTGCTGCTTCCAAAAATCGTGGAAGTATTTCAAGCAGTCATCATCCCACTTCTGGCAAAACCCTTTTGATCTTCATCGACAAGGGGGTGAAAGTGAATCAAGCGGTATATTAGAAGCTACTTACTGACGCAGTAGCTTCTTGGCCACCGCAGCATTTCGGCAAAAATAAATGGATTTTTCAACAAGACTGGGCGCTGGCTCGTGAAGCAAAAAAGACTATTAGTCTTTGCGAACGCATTTTCCCAAGCTTTTTAACGAAAGATGAATGGCCTTCTAACTCACTGGATTTGAATCGGTATGGTCCATCTAGGAGTCAAGAGCCTGCAGTACACCACATAAATCACTCTTTTAAAATCGTATCTTTTAAAGGTTTGGGAACAAATATCTGTCAAAGAACTCGCGGCCATCGTGGATAACTTCCCGAAACGTTTGAAAGCGTGCATCTCAGCACGAGTTGGCCATTTTGAAATGAACAAATTAAACTAGTAATTTGCAAACATATTGCTGTAACAAACAATACATATTGATTTTTTAGTCCAACAATAAGAGATAGTTTTATCATCATTCTGTTGTACGAATAATATTCGAACACCCTGTAGAAACTGTAAAAGTTGTAATTTAATAGGATAAACAAATTCACAAAATACCAACTGAAACGACAGTAGCTTATGACATCTTATTTATGCACAATACCACCCTCTTCAGGTGAAGTTTTGTAAAAATTTTATATTTTCTGTCTATGACTATGTTATATTTTCTGCCTATATATTTGTCAACTCCACTATCAGAGGTTTTCTTATCCAGTTTCTGTATTTTTTCATAAAATGGTTCAGCTTTCTAAACTTCCTATGGGAAGCTCGTCATCCCTCCGAATACCAGATGTGTTGATTTTTTTTCATCCTTCCTTCCTATTGCAGCGATTCATCTGGCAGCGAGTTACAGTCCTACAACAGCTCTGTGCATATTTAATCATCTGGGTAAACATCATAAATATAGACAGTGTCTCCCTGGATAGCTGCCGACGGACAAATCCAAGACTACAAAGTGGACGCGCCGGAAGTACTATTACTACTTCTGCTTCTACTTGTTCTACTACCTCTGAGTGGAAATAAAACTCTCTCCCATAGAGTTGCGAAACAGTTTACCCGTACTACCAGGAAGATTTAGCTGGAGAGTGTTCTCCCTGTCGGAGAACCAATGTGTACGGATTTGTGGCAACCGGCTGGAGTTGGAACAACTCATTAAATAAAGAACGAGGTAAGTTGATAAGAGCATCAGAAAAGTTTTTGATAGTTTTACGGTCGGGTACCCCGATGGTATTTCATTGCTTTTGTGTGGTTGTGGGTGGGAGATGAATTTTGATGTTAGACAAAAAATTCTGCTCTGAGGCAAGCTTGGTTCGACCCAGTTTGGGGTGCAGATTTATAACGAAGATAAATAAGTTTCTCGGACGTCTCCTCCGCATGTGAAAAGTTGGATCATAACTGAGAAGCGTGCATAGGATTTAGGGGAAGTTGCACCAGAAAGCAAGCAGGAAGATGGTTGGAAAGGGTGCTTCTAAATCTATTGAAATTTGTTCCAAGAGGGTGAACGTTGTTAATGGCTGCAGTAAATTATGCTTGAACAAACTGATAATTTTTGCAGCTGGGGCAAAGTAATCAAGTTGAATGGGTGACCTTAGATTTCCAGCGCAGTCAATGGGAGATGGAATATGCGAATGGAGAATTTTGGCAAGGATATGGTTTCTGTGTTGATATATTTAAACTATGCTTACGAACTTGATTTTGAAGAGATTACTCAATTTTGATTTTGAGCAAGAATCATTGTTAGGAAATATTAATACATTACGTTGATAACCGGAGCTCTTGAGAGGCTCCTTCATATTTCTACATTTCTTCAATGTTTCTGCATAGCAACACAATATGTAAACGACGAAGTTATATCGAAATGAAGCTTCTCCTGCGATTGCAAAATACTTGATACATCAACAAAACAGTAGCATTTTAAATACAGCTCTGACAGGACATCGACAACTTTTTTTTGATTCATTTGTTTGTACGGGCTCAATCGAAGCAACTTCATTATCAACTTTACTGAGGAAAACATTGTTAACTTAACAAGTTGAACATTCAACAAAAGGAATCTTCTTTAAGGCATTACTCGAAAAAAAATGCACCATTTTTATCCGTGCGTAACTTTTTTGTCCATAGGTAAAAATTGATGAAAATCTGGCTTTAACTAGTTTGGTGCAAAATTTCATAACAATCGGTTCAGTGGTTATTGAGATGTCATCGAAACAAGAAGAAAATCGCCGGAGAATTTTGCGCGCCATCATGGAAAATCCGACTGCGACCATGAGGTGGATCGGAAGACAACTGGGAATCACCCATACAACTGTGTCTCGGGTGGTAAAACCTTTTTAGAAGTCCCAGACGACCGAGCGGCTGGCTGGAAGTGGAAGAAAATCCAAGACAGCTGACCCGGTGAAGGCCCGGAAGGTGTTGGATGATTTCAAGTGTAATCCGAACCTTTCGATTCGCGACATGGCTCTGAAGGCAAAGTGTTCCGCCTGGATTGTTCAGCAAACCATGAAACGAGCTGGGCTTCGTGTATTCAAGTTCCGCAAGGCATCGAATCGACGTGATCAACAAAACACGGCGGCTGTTCGGATCGAATCTTAAACCTTCTTCAAATCAACTCTTGCAGAGTAGATCAAAGCTACAAATAGATATTTATTATTTTAAAGATTGAATAAGAGGTAATTAATTAAACTTACAGATAGTTTTTCCTCCTGTAGACTGATTCGTGTTTACTGTTTTTTTTTTGTGTGATTTTAACCTCTATCGCTGTCCAATTATATCTGTTTTCTGTTTGTATAATAGTTTTAGATAGGTTTTAATAAATTTAAGCTCATTAGTCTATACTTACAATTGCACTAAAATATTTTAATTTAATCTTGGAAATCGAAATATAAACTTTTTGAAATAATTTTAGAAAGCTATTGTTCACGTGACTCGCACTTTTACAATGAACTGGATTTTTGGATTATCATTCTATTGTATATTTTCTTCATCTTCTTCTACTACATATTTTGTGCGTTTTTGATTGTGTTTGATATATTATCTGCCATTTGATTGTCGCTGTCAAATGGCTCCGTCGCACATTCCTGTGGGGCAAACTGTGTGCCCAGCGGTGTTGATCCCAACATATCTCCGACCCGTAAACCTGGTCTGGTCTCCACATTCGGTCCTGTGTTAACTTCAATGTCCAAAACCGCTAGCTTAGCTGTTGCCCTTCTAAAGACACCACTGTTGGTTCGGACCCAAGCTTGCCGAATCCTACCATCCTTGGATGTTATCGGCTCCTCCACGATTCCACGGACCCACGACTTTTGATTCTTGCCATCCACGACATAAACTAGATCACCTGCCGTCAATGGCTTAGCCTCACCAAACCATTTAGTACGTTGGTTGATCAACGGCACATACTCTTGAATCCACCGTTTCCATAATTCTTCGGCCAGTTGCTGTGACCGATGATATGCGTTGCGAAGTGCCTCAGCTGAATGTGGCGGCGGAGGAACCATAAGCGGTTCATTCGGTGACACACCTTTCAAAAAATGATTTGGACTTAGTGCATCGATCGACGCTTCGCAAACGTATGTAAGGGGGCGAGAATTCACTAGATCCTCCGCCTCCACAATCGATGTTTGAAGGATTTCATCGGTTAGCCTTTTTCCATCGTCAAGCGCCTGTAGCGCTCCTTTCACGGTCCTTACTAGACGCTCCCACGAGCCCCCCATATGGGGAGTGGCAGGGGGGATAAACCGCCACTTTGTGCGAGCATCGGTAACTGCTTCAGCACACTCTTCTCCAATGGTCCGGATCTTTTCGACGATCTCCTTGCTCGCAGCCTTCAGGTTCGTGCCATTGTCAGAGATGAATTCCAGTGGAGGTCCACGGCGGCACATAAATCTCCGGATGGCCATGAGACAGGATGCTGCAGACAAATCGTGCGCGACCTCAAGATGTACTGCACGAACTACCAAGCAGGTGAACAAAACTATCCACCTTTTTTGTCGACTGCGTCCTACTATTACTTCAACAGGTCCGAAATAGTCGACCCCTACGTAACTAAAGGGACGATTATGATGGGAAAGCCTTTCGGTCGGTAACGGCGCCATTCTGGGAGTCCTAGGTTGATTCCGATGAACCTTGCACCAGCAACAATTGGTTGACACCTTCTTCACGACTGCGTTAACGTTCTCGATGTAGTAGCGTTGACGCAACAACAGTTTCACGAAACGCATGTCCGTACCTTTCATGATAATGTTGAACAATCTTTATTGTCACTTCGTGTCTTTTCGGAAGAATGATAGGAAAGCGTAGATCGAACGGCAACGTCTCAGCATCTTTTGCTCTTCCTTCCATGCGAATAATCCCATCACTGTCGATCATTGGCGTAACCTTGTAGAGAGGGCTGGATTTTTCCAACGGGTACCATTGGTCCGAAGGTTGTCCTTGGTTTTTTAAAAGCACTTTCAACTCGTCCGCATATGCTTCCGCCTGCGCAGTCCTTATCAGAAAACATTCCGCCTTATGGGATTCCTCCTGTCTCAACGGAGTTCGAATTGCTGCCCGGTTATTGCAAAAATCTTCTCTTGTCGCCTTGTTGGTTTTAGAGTCTCAATAGGTAATCCTTCCTTCTTCCTTCTACAGTTCGAAATTAACCGCAGCACACAAGCAATCATGCGCACCAAAACGGTCCACTTGGCGATTCGTTGAACTTCAACCATTGGTTGTGTAATATCGATGTCATGGAAAAGGTAAACAGCTGTGAGCTCCTCCTCGATTTTTATTGGCATCGTGGGTTGCTGCGGCCACTCAGCTTCATCCTGATACAAGAACATTGGTCCCTGAAACCAAGTACTGCCCGACTTAAAATCCTCTTCACGACTCTTCTTCGTTAATTTATCTGCGGCGTTTTGCTTCGTCGGCACCAACCGCCAATCTGTCAGTCTGGTAAGGTCCAAAATTTCTCCAATTCGAAATCCTACAAAGGGCTTGTACCTTCGCTGATCGGAACGTATCCAAGAAAGTACTGTCTGTGAATCGCACCAGAAAAATTGCTTCGTGACTACGAGTCTGTGATTGCTGCATACCGTCTTCGCCAATCTTGCTCCCATAACAGCGGCTTGGAGTTCCAACCGTGGAACTGTCAATTGTTTCAACGGCGCCACCTTTGTGCGGCTCGTCACCAAAGAACATCGAACTTCTCCACATACCACTGCTCGATAGTATGCAACGCACCCGTAAGCAGCTTCGCTAGCGTCCGTAAACACATGCAGTTGAATGTCGTGCAGCTGATCCGTTGTTGCATCTCCAAAGTACGCTCTTGGGATTCTCACCGTTTCGATCATCGACATCTGTTGAACCCAGCTCTTCCACTTAACCAGCGATTCCTCATCAATTGGTGCATCCCACTCACACCCGGTTCTCCAGAGACCTTGCATGAGCAGCTTGCCTTGCACTGTGAACGGCGATAGGAACCCCATAGGATCAAACATCGACATCACACAGCTGAGGATGCCACGTTTTGTTGGGTGATCTTCATCATTTATCTGGAATGGAGCAATGAACAGGAAGCTATCGTCTTTCGTGTCCCAGATTATTCCCAAGACTCTGTCAGTCCCAGTAGATTTTTCCTTCAAATGAACGGTTTGAGCAGCTGTTTCTTCACCCATTTCACGGATGAACGCCTCTGAATTGCGCACCCAATTTCGAATATGGAATCCTCCTCTTGAGTGCACATATCGTATATCCTTGGCCAGCTCCACTGCTGCATCAGAAGTATCCGCGCTATCGTAGTAATCATCTACGTAATGGCGGTTTATTATGGCCTCGTAAGCCTTCGGAAATTGTGCGGAAAACTCCTCCGCATTTAGGTTTTTTATAAACTGAGCAGAACACGGTGAACAGGTTGACCCGAATGTTGCAACATCCATCACATAAACCTGTGGTTCCAAGTCTCCCGGATTAGTGTAGAACAGGAAACGCAAAGCCTGCTTATCTTCCTTCCGTATTTTGAACTGATGATACATTTCTTTTATATCACCACAAAATCCCACGCGGCGCTCTCGGAAAGGGCAGAGTACGGACGGAAGCGAAGACAACATGTCGGGACCTTTCAATAACTCTGAGTTCAGTGAAACTTCTTGAACTGTTGCCGCTGCGTCCCACACGAGTCGCAACTTACCAGGCTTGTGGGGATGCTTAACCACATTGAGTGGTAGATACCATACTGTAGCCGGATCAGATTCTGCTAATTCCTCTTCCGTAGCAACGTGCGCATACCGCTTGACTTGATACTCCTTAATCTGCGCTCTTACAGCCTCCTGCAGCTGCGGATCTTTTTTCAGCTTTCGTTCTAAACTTAATAACCGTCGCTTTGCCATTCCGTAGCTGTCAGGAAAGTTTCTCTTATCTCGGCGCCAGAGCATGCCCGTCTCGAAACGGTCACCGATGCGAACTGTTGTAGCTTGCAGGATTTCTCGCGCCCTATAATCTTCGTCGGATTCAAGAACAGTGGAAGACACAATCCCCGATTCGTCCAAAGTATATTGCGTACGAATCATGTCGTGTAATTCTTGATTGGACACTGAACAGGCAGAATGGAAGTTTACTTGTACACCCGCTGACTTGGTATGTTTCTCAGGTCCGTAAATCGTCCAACCTAATTTAGTCCTAACGCCAATCGGTTCGCCAGGTTGACCGATCCTCGACTTCAGTGGTGCAAAGATGTGCAGACCAATCATAATTTTCGGCTCGTCGGCTCCCAAATCTGCTACAGGCAGATCACGAAGGTGAGTATAGCGCTTGATGATATCATGGAATCGAATTTCTTGTTTCGGAAGAACCAATTCGGACACAGTACGCGCTCCTTGTAACAGCAATTTTTGACTGGAATCTCTTGCCGCTAACATCAGGTTGACCCTCTTGGAGTCATCTTCGTACCTCTTCATATTTCCGGTCCACGATACTATCAGTGGTTCCGGCACTCCCTTCGCCTGAAGTTGATTCACAACGATGTCCTCCACTAATGTCACGGATGAACCTTCATCTAAGAACGCCAATGTATCTAGCGACAAATCCCCCACCGAAAGAGTTACTGGTACCATTTTAAAAATGACCGATAGATGCAAACGGTGATGCGCATTGCATTCCACTTCCATAACTTGAACCGCTTCCTGAGTACGGTGCAACAGTGGGTGATGATAATCCTTACAGTCCCTAACATTGCATCTCAATTTGAAACTACACTGACTCTTCCCATGGCTATTTAAGCACAGTACGCATAGCTTTAGTTTCTCGACCAGCTTCAATCGTTCAGTAACATTCAGCTTCTTAAAATCGTCGCAAAACCTTACCTTATGGTCGGTCCTCTTACACATCCAGCAGGGCTTGGTTGCTTTATCACCCTGTGATGTCTCACCTTTGGATGGTGAATTGTGCATGTGGACATACTCCTTCTTTTTCTCGTTGCGATTTCGTGCGCGCCCTGCTTCATGGTGACTCGTCACTGTGTAGTCAGCGACTTCCGATACATCCGAAACCACATCGCTAATGAAATCGGTAAACATTCGTAGCGGAGTACCACGACTGTACCTCCTGTAGCGCACCCAATCCAGCTTGTAGTTTGGTGGAAGCTTATCCACTAGCTCCTAAACTAGCATGGGATTGTTCAAATGGTCTCCTAGTCCGGAAGCCTCCAAATGGTCACATAACTGTTTTACGGTTATTCCGAAATGGATAAAGGTTCCCAGCTGCTCAGCCTTTGGCGATGGAGCTTTGCGAACTTTCGTTAACAACGCTTTAAGGAGCTTTTCTGGCTTCCCAAATAGGTGTCGGAGATCGTTAATCACGCCCGGTACAGATTCTGGCATAACTAACCGACTTCTTACCGCCTCTAGAGCTTCACCTTGTAAGCAATCCTGCAATCTTTTTAGGTTGTCCAGGTTCGAGAAGCCACAAGCGTTTGTAGTATTTTCAAAACTGCTTATAAACAGCGGCCAGACTTCGGGTTCGCCTTTGAACGTTGGAAGCTGCTTCGACATGAACTGACGAGCAGCTAGTTGCTCATGACTCAAATGCCACTGTCCGACACGTCCTCCATCGTTGTTCTTCTGCCCCGACCCGTTGCCTCCTTGTCCCTTCTGATCGCCCGACTGCGGTATTGGAGCACCTTGCGAGCCACGATTGTTGCGGTCCTTATCATCCATTCTTTCGGAATCCTCACTGGAATCGTCCTCTTCCAGCAAAGCCTTGAGTCTCTCCAGTTTTGACTGCCTTTTCGTTGCCGGTAAGGTCCCCAGTAGCATCGTTCCTTTGGATACTGGAGGCACCGTTCCTTCGGGATACGCTCCTACAGAATGTTTCATGTTGGTCGTGCCTTTGTTCTGCAGTAAATTTTGAACCATTTCTCCTTGCGATTCAGTTACGGCTAGCGGTGACTCCAAATCATTTTTCGGTTGGACATTATCGTTGCCCCCAACGGCACCATACTTTTCAGTCCAGCTGCCCAAGACTTTCGCCTTCGCAGTTTGGAACTGCTCACGCATAGCATGTTGTTTCTTCAGGAACTCTTCTTCAGCGGCCAGCCTCCTTTCAAGCATTTCTCGCTCTTGTTGCAGTTGCTTTTGTTGAAGCTCGCGTTCCATCTTCAACTCCCGCTCACGTATTTCCTTCTCGTACTTCAGTTGCTTCACCTTCAATGCTCTTTCCATGTCCATCCGCTTCTCACGAATGGCCATTTCTTCTTCCATAGCCTTCTCCTTTGCGCTTTGTTCCTTTTCCAGCTCCTCTATCGCATAAACAAGACTCTTCACCGATCCGTTATCACTCTTAGAGGACTTTTTACTGCTCTTCTTCTTCAGTGGATCTGGAACTCGCAATCGGTTAACGCACTTCGAGCAACTCCACGGCTTGTCCCGAATATCCTCATCCACTTCAGCACAACGAAAATGCGCCCACAACTCGCAATCATCGCTTTGCACCATATTTTCATCGGCTACGTCGGGTGCATCACATAGCATCTTTTGAGGTTATCCGACTCGTATCTCTTTGATATTTGTTCGGATCGAATCTTAAACCTTCTTCAAATCAACTCTTGCAGAGTAGATCAAAGCTACAAATAGATATTTATTATTTTAAAGATTGAATAAGAGGTAATTAATTAAACTTACAGATAGTTTTTCCTCCTGTAGACTGATTCGTGTTTACTGTTTTTTTTTGTGTGATTTTAACCTCTATAGTGTCCAATTATATCTGTTTTCTGTTTGTATAATAGTTTTAGATAGGTTTTAATAAATGTAAGCTCATTAGTCTATACATACAATTGCATTAAAATATTTTAATTTAATCTTGGAAATCGAAATATAAACTTTTTGAAATAATTTTAGAAAGCTATTGTTCACGTGACTCGCACTTTTACAATGAACTGGATTTTTGGATTATCATTCTATTGTATATTTTCTTCATCTTCTTCTACTACATATTTTGTGCGTTTTTGATTGTGTTTGATATATTATCTGCCATTTGATTGTCGCTGTCAAACGGCTCCGTCGCACATTCCTGTGGGGCAAACTGTGTGCCCAGCGGTGTTGATCCCAACAGCGGCCAAATCCCGCGAAAGGAAGCTGTATCGAGAGTGGTTAACGAAACCGATGTGTGTGGTTATGGATGACGAAACCTACATCAAGGCAGACGCAAAGCAGATACCGCGGCTGGAATTCTACGTTGCCAAATCACGGTTTGAAGTTCCGGAACACTTAAGGAAGAAGAAAGTGGACAAATTCGCCAAAAAATACTTGCTCTGGCAGGCCATATGCCAATGCGGTAAACTGAGTAAACCGTACATCACAACGGGTACCATCAACAGCTAAATTTACCGCACCGAGTGCCTCCAGAAGCGCTGTTGCCCTTTCTGCGGACCCACGAAGGCGAGACATTATTTTGGCTGGACCTGGCATCATGCCATTACGCGCGATCGACGTTGGATTGGTACAGAGACAATGACGTTGTTTTTGTACCAAAAACCGCCAACCCCCCAAATTCACCAGAGATTCGTCCGGTGGAAAGATTTCAGGCCATAATCAAGGCCAAAGTTCAAAAATTGTCCAAGGTGTTTAAGAAAGAGCTGAAGTTGAAGAAAAAATGGATGGAAGTAACCAAAATCTACCATTGCACAAAATGTAATAAGGGGTTTTAAGGGAATGGTGCGGGCTTTCAGTGATGGAAAGGAAATTGAATAAAGTAATTATGCCGAAACATACGTATTAGTTCATTCCCTGAAAGTTTCAAAAAAATCCGACTTAAAATAAATGTTTGGCGAACACTTTGGTGTGGTGCATTTTTTTCGAGTACAAGCCTTATATAACGACTCTTAATCATTTGACAACTGCGATATGTGGCAATTAATTGTTAATTTGATTTTGAACAACTTAACTGCATGGAAATATGGCCATTTCTAACATAATGAGGCGACGCATTGACTTCCAATCTGAAGGGTTACATGACACCATAGCCAACTGCTTGATACCAGTTTTTTTTGAGTATTTAGAGTATAGAGAGTATTTTTTTAATATAGGACTTCCACATTTAGCCGATTCTCCTGCTTAGCACCATAATTTTCATCTGAACTGGTAACGCGTCCACTCGGTTTATCTTACCAAACCACTGAACACATTAAATGCCATGAAATGAATGGTTTCGGCGGAGCATTTTGTTGGCGTCATCATATCAGCTTCAAAGCACCTTCCACCCGCAACAGACACACACACACTTCATTCGATGAATGCAGCAGCAGCAGCATTAGCATTTTGCATCATCCACCTTTTCCATACGGACACGACAGCCACTAGAGAATCTAACAATGAGAACATAATTTAATTTTACCTCATTACAATCGAGTCAGTTAGATCGCGTCTCCATGAATGAGTAGTGCCCTTACACACACACATACCATAGTCAGATGCCTGGCTGCAGATCGGTGGGCACTTGAGGTTAGGAGCGTGCATTTCTACCAACCATACCGCTGCACACCTTTCTTCGTTAGTGGCATATTTCGTTCGATTCAGTTGTGGGCCGACTCCCTCTCAAGTGGCAATCGACAAGCGGTGAGCACCCAAGTTCCAGGTGAATGTGTCTATGGCGTGGCGGGACCCGTTTGAAGTGGCCCCACCGAAAGGCGTCAATAATGGTTTCCCAACTATGTTGCAGCAGTAGAAGCAGCAACTGTGCAGCCTATTATCCGGCTACCGGAATCATAATGCAAGTGCTTTCATTATTAACCGGCCACTTAAACCAGAGCTTGGTGTGTATTAGGTTCAACGAAGGAAGGTATGGCAGCGCAAGCGGCAACATTCTGAGGCCAGCCACTTCGAAATAGGAATCGACTAGTCGAGGGCTCCCGCCAAATCATCATCAATTAGAAATGCAATCGATTGGAAACAATGTGATAATCACAAAGGTTAATGTTCCGCTGGTGGGCTCGGACCACAGTTGGTATGGTTGCCCATGTGTGTGCGAGTGGGTTTTGGACGGTGATAGTTTCCGATGTGGGTTGTATGCAGGGCTGTCCGGAATATAGCGTAAATTATTACTCAAAGACATTTCCGGAACCATTAATCAATGAACAGGGTGTGGCAACTGGAGAATGATACGCATGCTAGAAGCTTCACCGTAAGGTGGAGTTATTGTAATTTAAATTAAATTCGCGAAAGAATGGCGTCATTCATTCTAAAGTTCTTCTTAAGCATTGCAAGCTGATTGCTTTCACAATAACCTTATGGCTTGCTCTCAAATTAGTATTCTTATTGCACTTCCACAGTTATTTATTGAGAACATTCTTTTCCAATACCATTGCATGAAACTGTATTGTGTGGCAAGCACAATGGAATTCTACCTTCAGGGAAATCTAAAACAATTTCCAACCCTATCGGAATGGACGATTATCCATTCTAAAATATGTAACTCATAGAATTTGATCGCACAAGACTGAATTTTATGTCGCAATCAATGCAGTACAGGGTGAGTGGGAATTCCTGTCAGTGAAGTATATGGACATAAAAATGAGAAGCTTGCATGAATTATAGTTTTCAATGTACTTCCTGTTTGGTATATCTTTAACATTTGTATTAATTTAGTTCAGTTAAAATCTTTCTCCTTTTGCCTTAATTTCAAGCCGCATGCGTTGTTGGAAAGCGTCAAGGTTGGCACGCACGATATCTTGAGGCACGCCATTCCATATTTTCACTAAACGTTTCTTGAAAGTTTCCACGGATAGTCCTTTGGTATTCCTCAGTTTGCCCAGCATGCATAGAAATCGAAAGGAAGCAGTATAATGCATTTTGTAGTATTTTTTTGACGAAAGGAAGCAAATGGCTCTTCAAAAAATTATCGATATAATATTTACTGTTCATTTTAACACCAGGTTCTATGCGCAGCAACTTTGAAAGTTTTGCGCAATTGGAAGTTTTGGGCAGAAGCTTGAAAGTTTTGAAGAAACATCCCCAAACCATCACCCTTGAAACATTCTGGAACCTTTGAACAGCTAGTTTATCACGAGAAATATCAGAAAGATTTGCTGCATACACCCGTTTTTTTTTGGGGGGGGGGGGGTTCTGGTGGGGGGACATTTTTTTGTCGTTGGGGGGGTTCCGGCATTTTTTTGTTTTTTTGAATTTTTTTTTTTTTTTGTAAGATGTGCCCGTGTTTTTTTTTGGGGGTTTTGGGTGGGGGGGGCAATAATGCTATGTCCATTTAGAATCCGGAATAATAACATCATCTGTATCTCGGTACCGGATTGACGTACAAATAAGTTTAATATATCAAAACAAAGGTTATTCACTGTTCTTTAAGGAAAAATATCAATATAAATCATTTCTCTTCGTTTCTAATGAAAATTTGCACTTTCTTCTTTATTTCTCCCATCAAACGCTGCACACCTCCGGAGTCAACTTCCTTGGCACATTTGTTCCACATTTTGGTCATCTTAATCGCGTCCCGAGCCGTTTTTCCACTTTTCTTAAGCTTCCGCTTCATTACTGCCCAAAATCTCTCGATGGGCCGGAACTGCGGGCAGTTGGGTGGATGAAATCTACGTTATTATCGCGATACCACTTGATGACTTCCCGACTGTAGTGGCAACTCGCCAAATATGGCCAAAACTTCACGGGACCTTTATGGGCTTTAATGAAAGTAGTACAAGGCATTCTTCCTTGTACAGCATCGAGTCCATCGTCTTATTCGTCACGAACACTTTGGTCTTTGCTCCGCAGCTGCATATCCCTTGCCAAATCATCAGTTTTTTGGCAAATTTGTCCATAAAAGCAAACTTAAACTTCACAGGAACATCTCCTCGTGCCGTCGCCATATAGGATTTTTAGCCAGGAAGCTGTTCGAAATCCCTTTTGACGTAGGTTTCATCGTCGATGAACAGGCATCCTTGGTGCTTCGTCAAAACCTGCTGGTACAACTTCCGAGCTCGAGTTTTGGTGACGAAACTTTGCTTCAACGTTCTGTTTGGTTGCTTGCTGGCTCGATAAGAACGATATCCTGCTCGCAAACGAATTCCTTGAACGGTACTGCGAGCAGCAGCGTATTTTTGTGCGATTTCATTATCTGATAGTCCAGGGTTTGCTCTGACGGTTCTCAACACCTTCTGGTTCAGCTTGCGGTCATATGTTCCACTACGACGCTTACCTTGAGGCACTCGAACCACGCTCTTTCACTCCCTGAAACGTTTGAGCACATCATACACGGTTGATTTGGCGATTTTAACGTTTTTGCGATTTTTATTACGAACCACGTAGGTGTGCAGAATTTATTCTCTCCTCTAGGCTTCCATCTGGAATATTTTTTGACTCACTGCACGAAACACCGTGAAATTTATACCACAGAAAGTGAGCGCCTAGGCTAACAAACCGCTGTAAAATAATTCTTGCAGCGGTCACTTTCTTTGCCATTGCAACACAATAGGTGATTCCGGATTCTAACTGGACAGAATTTTACTCCTAATCGTTGACTGTGACATTCCCAGTTCTCTGTCCACCAGGATTCCAACAAATTTGCTCTCTCACTCGTTCGATGGTTTCCGGGCACAGTGCATTTATGGCCAGTTCTGGTTGGTATTTTCCAAGAACCTGTTTCTTTGTAGCGTTAGATGGGGCGAAAGAAGAATTTTTCGTTTAAAGCTCGATTCAAAGTTAATCTGGACGCGTGGTTTAATACACCACCGTGTCCCTGGTAGTTGGAATTTGTTGGCATTTGTTGATGTTTTATTGACAAAGAATACTTGATTTGGCAAAGAAATACGATTCCAACTTTTCCACCGTGCGTAACATTCATATGTCTTTTTGTTCCAGTAAACATCCGAATCGCTCCAAATTTAGCGGTCAAAAAGTGAGCACGATTACTATACGAACGAGTTTTGATGAAATTTTATGGCTGTATTTTAATGGATGATGAAACATATGTTATTTACCTGGCAACTGGTCGTGGGGATGCCCCTTCCTGGTATACATTTGTTTTTGCTGATAAGTTTGCTCGGAAACTAATGATTTGGCAAGAAATCTGCAGTTGTGGCCTTAAAACCAAGGTTTTCTTCACATCTCACACAATGACGTCGAAGTTTAAATTAAAGAGTGTCTGAAAAAGCGTATTTTACCCTTCATTCGGCAACACAAGACCAACATTATGTTTTGGCCGGATCTAGCCAGCTGCCACTACTCTAAGGAGGTACTAGAATGGTATGCTGGAAACAATGTTAATGTCGTCGCCAAAGAGATTAATCCTCCGAATTGCCCTGAGTTCAGACCGATCGAAAAGTATTGGGCAATTGTCAAGCGAAAACTTTGAGGATGCGGTAAAGAAGTGACAAAGGCACAGACTGTGCAGATCATGATGGCATCAATCACAAATAAAGTGCGACAGTTCGTTCGAAACGGTGATATGTAATAACTTGTTATACATCGTCTGAAAGTTGAATAAATACCCTTTTGTATGGAGTTTTGATCAACCGTGTATGTTTTTTAATTCTTGAGTTATGACACTTAAATGCGTCTAAATTTACTTTGAACCGGGCTTTATTTTTTGAGTTATTTCAATGTCTTTGAAATAGGTCTAAAATATTTCAAAAACAGACCATGCACAAGCTCCCTTTTCACGTCCACGATTATCACGAGTCTCTACCGAATGAAAAATCAAAACAAACTTGCAAGCCTTGTTGAGATTTTAATACACTCAAAAAGAAAAATGGACAAACAGGTCTGTTACAACAAGTTACACATGTTTAAAAAAAAAACACTGACAGGAATTATCACTCACCCTGTAAATAGTCATTTCGCCTCAAAGAGATTCATTTGCGGATAACTCGTCCCAGAAGCCTAAAAATACCATAATACCAAATAAAACGGTTGTGCTCGATGGATTTCGTAAAATTGTCTCATAAAGTATTGCACTAAGTTTATCATCTATGGCATGAGAATAGAAAAGGTATTCACCATTGAGGATTATTTGAGTATTACTGTGAATATAGCACTTTTAATATAACAGTAAGGGCAATACACCGTTTTTTTCGAATTCGCTTAGAGCTAAACTTTCATTTAACACCGAATTGAGAAACTCAGTTTTTGAAACAGGTCATCGGTAAGCTAATCCAATTTATTCGAAATGACTAATAACAGCACTGGTCGCGATTAAATTGGCAAAGCAATGAGTTTGAGTACTTGTTTTTTTATTGAAACATAGCATAGATCACTTGCACATATCATATACATGGGGGAGTCATAGTCCACTTTCATTCAACGTTTTGAAAAAACGTACAATGTTATGGACCTGTTCTCTCAGCATATCTGGTCAAGGCCTTACAACTGTTTGAATATGTTATGATTGACTTGAATTCTTTTGTTGAAAAAGCTTTGAACTCAAACAATCTTCATAGACTCAATAAATAAACAAATGGGCGGGTTTGAAGGAGATTGCATGCTGATAATTTTTTTTATATCTATTGAAATAAATAAAGAAATACACTTAAATTTTAACTTACTAAACCAATTAAGAGCTCTCTTCCGAAATTAATGGTACCAGACCCTTTCTTAGCCTGGAGAATTTTCTGACTGTGCTGCCCAATTGTTCAGTTACTGCTTGATCCTGGACAAACTTATCAAAAATCCGAGAAAACCTTTTTAAAACGAGCAGAAATCAGCAAAGAAGATAAGCAAGTATCGCGCAAGAGATTCAATTATTAAACGATGATCCTCAGAAAGTTTAGCAGCACTACTTCTTATCAGTAGCTTCTTTAGAAAACTGGATATTTCAGTACAGCTTTTCAACACCAAATATCAGAGCGAGTCTCTCAAAACTTCGTGAATACAGGTAACCTCTGTAGATCCTTATTTTTTATCACACATTCAAACATGCGACAGCGATGAAGAAAAATTGCACTTTGAATATCGGTTCTGGTGGCCAGGGAGCTAAACAACTATTGAACTTCAAACGGCTTTAACAATCAGTTATGGTCGATTATTAATCGTTTGGATATAAAATGCTCATATTTTTGTTTATTTTTGCACGCAGGAAATTGCACGCAGCTTTGAAACCTCTAATAGATTTCATAATCCTTTAGAAACAGTTCATCTCACGTATACAGGCAATGGCAAAAGATTTCTAAGCAACACTAAAACATCATAATTAGTTGCAAAAACTTGATTGTGACCTACTTGAGTCACATTGAAGTTGCAGCAATCTATTTGCAACATGTGTGCTGCAAGGGTTATGTGATGAATTTTTAACTCTCTTGTATTGCGTCGTCATTCTAATGTTCTTTGATATGTAAGTACCACACAATGTTGCTTCAGAGTCATTTAGTCATTTTAGTATTGTAAAGTGTTTCAACAATCTGTTGTTCTTTCGTATCATATCATAATATTGTCTTATTGTATGATGGATTTGATTGTAGATGTGATTTCTTTTCTGCTTGCTATTAGTTTAGTGTTCGAGATGCACTTCCACAGTTATTAGGTGAAAGCTTTCGATGCCAGGTACCATTTTTGCATTTGTATGGTTATTTGGTAAGTACAATCAAACCATATGCACAGGGAGTCGAGTAATTTTGTTTTAATGAAAAATTCTTAAGCCAGACCGGGAATCAAACTCAGCCACCTCCAGCATGGTGTTGCTTTGTAACTGCGCCTTTGCCGACTGAGCTAAGGGAGGCCCAAACGTTCTAAATATGTATTTATTAGATACATTTATAATAGGAATGTTATCACCAAAATCCGTAGATGCGTTCAGCTCATGTGAATTTGATTACATGATATATACTGCTTCTTTTATGATGTTCATCTGCTTTATTCGGTTCTTCTTCTTTAAACTTTTTTCTTCTTCTTTGTTTCATTTTACGTAAAGTTTTACGTCACTCAGCAGGACGTTGATTAACAACAAGTTTCTTGAAAAAGGGAGGGGTTGACCATAGTCTACGCTCCATACAAAATTTCAATAAAAATGAATGGAGAAAAGTATACGACGGGGGAGCGGAGGGGGTCTGAGATATTCAAAAATGAGTCTACGTGGTTTATGAACAAGCTCTCAGTATAAAACATGATTATGCCAGCGATTCACACACACATTCAACAGACATGGGCCATCAGATTGCTTCATTAGTTGCGAAGTGAACAGTTCAACAAGGAGATGAAACAATCTATTTCCAATAATTAAATTTTGCCTAACATAAATGTATCTCCACATTATAATTCACAACAAAATTATATTAAAATAAATAAATATATCCTGTTACTCTTCAAGCTTTATGGACAGTACACTTTTGTAAATTCGTCACTGTTACAACTAACCGTGTAATCCTTGAAAGTACTTACATTTGACTCACACAATTTGATGCAAACGACAAGAACTCTCTCCTACTCACAATGTGACACGACCAACCTAGCACAATAGCGCCGTTACGCTCGCTGACCAAAGCAAAGGGTATTATATTATTCTATTGAAACATAGTTCAAAAATAATAGTTGCATCTTCATCATAATGCTTGTAATCCTATTTTGCACAACGTTCGTAAGATTTTTGTTTTGCTGTTTTTTCTTTAATATTGCTGAATTGGACACAACTGCGGATTGTTTTTTTTAACAACTGCGGATTTTTTTTTTTGTAAATTCTGACTTTTGGGAATAATCCGTCATTTATTTTTATAAAAATTCATTTTGAAGATATTATGAAACATAAACATTGTGTTTTTAAGCTACGGTCTCCTGGGTGAAGGGTTTCCGTGCGCATGATACTACCATCTATTGTAGCTTTTCACAACAGTGGGATTACCTGAAAAAAGATTTGATCAGGATTCTATTGTTGTTTGTGATCATCAAGCTCCTGTATGAAGGGCCAAAAACGTTTGGGTGCGCCTGTAAGCAGAGGAACTTCCGCGAAACCCGTAAATATAGGGAAGAGAATCTCCTTTCAAAAGCATGTTCACGCCCACAGCAGTAGAATAGAGCCCTCGATTGACAGAATAAACCCAATAGATGGGGTTGAAGAACCCGCCCTCGTTCCGCGAAGTGTAACAATAGAGAGGAGGCAGTCCCATGCTTCCTATCAAAATCGTTTCTTTTGGGTGCCCTGATGGTCCCTCCATGTCATGGATATTTAGTACATTTTGTCGTGGCTATTTGTTTGCTTTCCTTGTGTTAGAAAGTTTTGCTAACAGTTACATTGGTTAAAGTTATATATCGTTCTTCATTGATAAATTAAATCTTACTTTAATGTAGGGTCAAAACAAATAACAATTACCTGTTTTCTCCGCGTTTTTAAGAGCACTTATCACCTCTCATGTGCCAGAAAACCTTTTGTGGGATCCACCTGGTCCACATCCAGACTCCTTCACGATCGCAGGGTGGTTATCGTGGTATTTCTGCTTTTGAAAAGCTTAAATCAGTGATGCAGATCTAGGTTCACGATGTACTTGACACGTGGTATTGCTTGCGGTTATGGGATAGCAAAAAAAAAAGTGAAATGAGAAAGGAGAGAAGGCATTAGTAATTGGTAATATGCTATGTACATGTGAGATATTCATGGTGATATTCTCACAACAGCCGCTCAGAATGGTTCGACGGATGCATATGAGAGATCATTCCCGATTAGTTTCCACGCTTTTACTCAGTTCCATCCCGTTAATTAATAGAAGACAAGAGACATTTTACAACGTGCCATATTTGGGAATACCAGGGCAATGATCCCAGGCACTTTTGAACATTGGTGTGGCAGCCCATATACACATGAAATTTGCCACGACTAAGTTGACAGCACGCGCCCTACCCCTTTCTCAACCGAAAGGCAGAGGAAGTGGAGGTTTTCCGTGCGCATAAGTACAAACTCAAACATTCTGGATATTTTTCGCGAGTAATTCGCGAGTAATAAGTTAGAGAAAATGGAGGAAAGTGGCATTATGAATTATAACTCGTGAGAGCTGGCGTCGTGTATTATTATTAGTGCGTGTGTGCCATTTCTTTCGGCATTTTGTGGGACCATGCCGTATTCATGTATATTTAAAAAACCACAAGTCCAATCAGTCAGCCGAAGATATTTTCGAAGAACAAAACAAAATGCATTGTTGTTTGTAGACATCTTTTTATAGAAGTTTCAATACGACTAGGACTTTGGTCCCGTTTTCTCTTCGTACTTGGTGTTCAAACAAGGATGCGTGGGTAAGTGATAGTGTGCTCTGTTTTGGCAAAGCTGTCACCAATCCAGGCATTTATCTTTCTTGGAAGATTTGCTCGTGCACCACACGGAAATAAATCCTTGAACTGCAGTCATGAATTCGAGGACAGGCATAAATACACCGTGAACTGAATCACGTAATCGGGAACTAGATCACGTTTTTAGCTAAATATTCTGGAAACATGAACTAGTTTTCATTTTTGGGAACGCTTTTGTTTCTGTGTACAGTTTGTGATACGAACAAACAGAGAAATTACTTCATATGATATTTTTAAAAAGAGAACCTGCCACTAAGTATTGCGTACAGCTGCACGAAGGGAAAAATCATCTTTATATTTGATAGAGGGTGCCTGTCTCTTGATACTGCCTTAAATGCATCGGTCGGTTACAATTTTAATAATAACTCATAATGTTTGAGCTAAAAAGGACGAAATTCAACTTGTTATACCTTTGCTTGGACAAATTTGATACGACGTTGGCTGTACTGAACCATGGGAAGCTAACCAACTTACTTTATTAAGACGAAAACTATAAGTTCCATATTGGGTCTTTCCATGGACGTAATTTCGTCTCATCATTTAGTATGTTTGTGCAAAAGAATTGTTGTAAAGTTTATTTTTATTATATCTCTAGGCATTCCATTAAAGGCTATATTCCCTATTCTCAGCACTATATGTCACGAAATTAAATTATAAATTAAAACTATTGTATGACACCTAAATGATTTTCACAAATGATTTCACTTTCACTTAGAAAAAAATGTGTCCCTAAACTTGGGTCTCCGGTTTTCTTGTGAAATCATTGTTCATGTTTCTGTGTGGTCAGTGACCTCATAATGTGTGACTATTTTCTGTATATCTCGGATGCATCACTAAGCATTTCGATTCAATTAAGCCAAACTTCCTAGACAAGGTCGGAAAGCGAGCCTCCAACAAAGTGTTGCTTAGTAGTTTCACCTCTAAAGGCAGCTAACGATCTGAAACCCATGTTATAATAAAAAACGATGAAAACATGCTGTTTAGAAAAAGAATAGCCAATTTGTATCATACAGAACTTACGGCGGTGTGTGAAAAAGTCCAAGCGCATCGAAAAACAATGTAAATTTTGGTTTAAAGCTAAGAAGAAAACAAATTGAATCCTAGCGAACCCAAACCGAGCATTTAACTATAAATAAGGCAGAACAACTTTTCATGACTTCTTTCCAAAAGCAACCCTATCACTCTCAGGATTTTATTTTATTTTTAAACGGAGCTAAGCATTAGAGCAATACTGTTCCGTCTCCGGTTCCAATTACGGTTCACATCATACGAGTCTCCTTCTCCCAGTACACCACAGACGACGCCGCCACTGCCGCCGAGATTGTAAAATTTATGCTCCCGAGACCAACGGCAGACAAAATATGTGCGAAAACATCAGCGGTACAAGCTCGGGTGTGCTTTTTTTTCCTCTTGCTGTTGCAAAAAAAAGCCCTAGTATGCCTCGGGTAGAACACGGCCACAACAACGGAGGGAGGTCACACAGACAACATCCATGATGCCGCGTGTCAGACAGACAGACCAGCCGACTGGTCAGTAAAGGGGAGAAGAGGGAGCGACAAAAGACCAAGAACCAACTCCCATCAGCCCCCGAGTTGGCCCCTTTCGTGACATAGGGTGGTTTTAAAATACTTCCATGAATTGAAAGCGGCATCTGGTAGAGGAATGATTGTCCTAAGAAGTCTTGGATTGAAGTCAATTTTTAATTGTCTATTAGGCCCTAATCATGAATTTATAGAGGAGATTTCTTTTATAACTGTAAAACTTTCTGTACACAGTAAACATAAAGAAGGGATGGTAAAAAATACGGTGAAATCTATACAGATTTAAGAAAGCAGATTTGTAGTTCTATTACATTCATAAGAATGGTGGAATACTGGAAAAACGAAAATGTTATCCAGATTAAAGGTAGGGTGCGTTCGAAGTGTAGTCTCAAACATTCAAAAAATTAAATTTGCGAATTGCCCAAACAATGTTTTTTATTACAGCCTTTCATGTTAAAATATCTATTTAACTAACAAATTCTTCAGACTGCTGATTTCAGTAATATAATCGTAGTTTTGCCTTTATACCGTGTATCAGCTTCTGCGTAGTGGTTTTTGTGCACTTTGTGGACGCTGCTGACCAGATTTTCTTGAAGTTTGACATGTTGTGGGACATTGCAGCTACCTCTACGAGGTTCCGCTTGACGATTGCAGTGGCGTTGGGTCGTTCGCAGTTGGGGACAGCTTGGTGGGTTCATACATTTTTGAACGAAATCAACGTTGTTATCATAGTACCACTGTAAAGTTGATCTGGTATAATGATCTGGTATATATTGGCACTATATTCCAATAAAGTGGAAGCAACCTCTTCTTCAAGCACTCGTTTCGGTAAATTTCAGCATTTATTGCCTTTTATGTAGAAAATGGAAGATTGCAAGCCACATTTGCAAGTTATTTGCCAAATGAGCTCCTTCTCATTAAATTTCCCCTTGCAGTAAGGACATTCTCGTCAACCGGTTTGTAATTGAGGTCCCAGCAGTGTTATGTGATCTTCTTTCTCGTATGTTTCGTCCATCAAAACACAATGGGAGGGAATATCCAAAATACGGTTGTACAGCTTTAGGGCTCTCAATTTGGCACAATACTTTTGCTCCGGAGATTGCTTTTGTACTTTTTGCTTCCTATATTTCTTTAAATCATTTGTTTTCTTGTTCCGCGGTATTATTTCGATGTTGATCCTGTATTTCTATGTCAAATCATAGGAAAAACCGATTTGTTCTCTTGAATATAATTGACGACTTTTTAGTCCAATTTGGGATCACTGGAACCGGATATTTGTCCAGTTTTTGGCAATCCATACTTTTTAATAACTCATTATATATATATAAATATATATTTCTGTACATATCATTCTTTCCAGTACACCACGTGTGCAAAATTTTCTAACGTACATCAAGATTACTCCACATCCTTTTGCAAAAAACTGTGATAATGAAAAGAAACGAACCAAAATAGGCATTCTGACATTTAAACAATACATTATACGTAAATAGGCTGAAATAATACTCACTAGTATAAGCTCAATTACGTATCAAATGTTCTTAACTACTTTTAGATACACTACTTAATATTAATATAATTGTATATGTCAAAGAGATGAGCTGACTTCATCATGCGGGTCCGTTTATGGAAACTTGCCTGTAATGGCTTTAGTTTGCATTTCAAAGCCCCTTCCATTAATTTAACATATTCTAGAACTACTTGGGATACTTTAAACCTCTTAAGATATTTAGTTTTACAACGTTCTATATTAGAAAACCTAAACCTGATTTTGAACTATGTCCTTCTTCTACTAGCCTTTGTAAGCCCTACAAGGCTCTGCCTATCGCTCAAATTAGTGTCCTCTGAAACACTTCCACAGTTCTGCTTAGTTAAGGGTTTTCTAGCCTTTCTAATGCACTCAATCGTATAGTGTGTGAGAAGCTCCGTGATACACATATGCTCCAGAGCAGTCGAACAAATTTCCAACCGGAAAAAGACCTTCGAAAGTGTCGGGAATCGAATTCTTGACCATCGGCTTACAAAACCGACGCGTTTACTCACTATGCTATGAGGTCCCACTTCTGAATGCGCCATGAACTGTATGAACCAAATTTAAAAAAATAATGAAAAATATTTATCAAATTAGGAATCAATAAAACAAAATCCACGTTCACGTTAAATTTTGAACACCGAAATAATAGCAACAAAAACAATTTACACATAATTCAACAAAACCGATTGTTTATTACACAATGATAGATTTATATATACATTGTAACCAGTTGATTAAGATGTTAATACTTCTTTCTGCCAAATTCTCGAACTTTCTGTGGTACACCCGCCATAAGGTTCCCTACGGTATCCTCACATCCCAAGTAACAATTTTAGTTTTATTCCAGCCGTATAGCACTCCTCCCGGCTTTGTTGTTCGGCTGTTTGGTCTACCAACACCTCCTCTATGCTTCTTTTGAGCCGAAATTTGTCCAAAATGGCCCACTCTATTGACGGTTGTGAAAACAAGTTAATAAAACCCTTATAAGAACATATAGATTTTGAAAATGTTCTAGTGAAAGATGTTGTGACCACTTGAGAACCTTCATAAAACCTATTGGCTGTCATGAAAACCAGAATGTGGCCAAATGGCCACAGCTGTCAAACTTCACTGTGAAATCGAGGTTGTTTTTTGTTTTTCTGCTTTGTTCGATTCTGTGCTCTTCTGATTCATTAAGCAGTAAAAAAACATGCGCATTTATTTTTATGGTGAATATTGGCACGATAAGAGCCAAAAGTTACTGTCCCTCGGAAATTAAGCGAATTTACAACAACATAAATCAAATTAAAACAAATATATTCCATAAATTAATCATGAATTTCCTGAAAAGTGCTTGGAATTGGATGAGATAATCAAAAAGAATGCCGAAATTAGTCTCCGATCTTCAGTTTGTTTGCATACCATTGACAATTCGATGCATTTATCTTTCCACATTTCAATTATTTCTTAAATTTCAATATGGCGATTGGAAAAAAATCACAGTTTTGCCATAAAGCCAATCTTTCTTCGCAATGACTATTATAAAACTTTTTGGTTCTACGGTGACTTCGTTCAATGCCTAATGCGGTTTGATGCATTTACTGAAGGCAAAATGGTTTTAAAATGCTTTTTCAACTGACCATAATAAGATAATATCAATGAGTCCTAAAACGGCATTTCAATACATCATTTTACGAGTTCATAAAGTCGAAATAAAACCTTTGATAGGAGTAAAAGGAATTTGAAAAACAAGTTTTTAAGATCGTTGTAAACAAGCTGTGTAGGTTCTCATAAAGCTGACTAAAATATGAAACCTATTGGCACCTCTCGGTGCCATAATAAAACCAAATTGATTTCAAGTGGCTTTCATAAATCTTTAATAAAACTTTATAAAGCAGGATGGTGTTAGCAATGTTACTTGGGATACGCCCGCCGTTACGGTTCTCCATCTTATCTTGAAATCATCGGTAATATTTGCTTTCTTTTTAGTTTTGCAGAGTTTCCGCTTAACAAGAGCCCAGTACTTCTCAATTGGGCAAAGTTCTGAATAGTTTCGTGGATTGGTTGTTTTTGGCACGTATTTGACCTTTTGTACCTTATACCATTCCAGGACGCATTTCGCATAGTGACAAGAGGCCAAATCTGGCCAAAACAGAGCTGGAGAGTCATGGCTTCTGATAAACGGTAGCAACCGCTTTTGCAGACATTCTTTCTCGTACACATCCATATTGATAGTGCCGGTAGAGACGAATCTTTTAGATTTTCGACCACAACTATACATGGCTTGAAAAATCAAATACTTCTTCTGGAATTTGGACACCCCATTTGTCCGAAAATGCTCGGCAACGGTGTTCCTCTGCATTGTGGTGTAAAAAGCTAAACCCGGAAGCTGTTTAAAGTCTTCGAAAACGTATGTTTCATCGTCCATTATGATAAAAGAAAATGTTTGCAAAAAAGGTGTTAAGCTCCTTAACACAACTTTTTGCAGTGCAATTTTGCTTGTCATCGCGGGTGGGCACCTATTTCACTTTTTACGCCTTCAGTCCTTGCCTCTGCTTCACTTTTTGTACGTATGATTTTGACTTCCCAACTTTGCGAGCCACATTTCGCAGAGAAAGATTTGGATTTTTCTCAATAATGGCTACCACCTTCTTGTCCATTTTTCGAGAGCATACTTTTCGATTTGTTCCACTTCCAACCTTCCGATCCACAGTACTTTTCGGTAGTTTTAATTTCTTGAGAAGATCGCGTTGCGCTAAAATTCGATTTTGCTGCCGTTCGTACAAAATGCGTTGGCGCACTTCCACTTGATTCGACGCCATTTTACTGGATGTAACAAGAATGTAAACATGTTGTACCACGAAATAAAGTGGAGAGTTTCAGTTGACATATTAGTGAAACGTTTCAGCGATCCATTATATAAATTAAAATCTACACTGAAAGAAAAGTGTCCTGAATTTCACGTGGATAATCAACATACTATTTGAACTCAATGCCAAATCACGAGAAGAATTCTAGGGTTTTTTTTTCAATAGGGCGAATCTACAATTGAGAGATTCTCTCCGGGCTCGCTCTTTTTCATTCATAAACCAATCACCTATACGTTTTCCATTCTAATATTTGTAGAGTATGCTAGCCAGCACTGTTGTGTTCCGATCTGTACTAAAGAATCCCTCGAAGGTTTTTATAATGGCGCTGTAATGAATGAAAGAGAGCGAGCCCGGAGAGAATCTCTCAATTGCAAATTCGCCCTAATGAAAAAAAAAACCCCTAGAATTGATCGTGAAGATTTTTTTTTTTTTTCAATAAATTCAAAATTAAAAGTAATGATTATACATTGAAACTCAGCAATATTGATCTGATGCTCTTTATGAATCTCTTTTCTTATCACCTCAAGAAAAAATGTGCGTTTTTTATTGATGTAATATTGTTTCCTCTAAAGTTAAAATATGATTGACTAGCAGTTCTGAAAGCATTCGTATTCAATCTTTTTGAATATTTTTTCAAATCTGGAAATGTATCGAGGATTGACACTTTAGATTGGTTCTGTTCTTGAAAATGTTTTGGAAGGAGTGATATTGGGAAAGTTGTCATGGTTAGGGTTCTACAAATGTTGGTTTCGAGGTTTGAGGTTCTTTATAAACTTTCTATGATAGTTGAGATGAAAATTAAAAAAAAAATCTTATACAGGGTATACCTTCCTTTATTAAGAATATGCAGCGGCCAATAGGTTACCGGTTTTATTTAGCCAAATTCAGGTCATTTGACGATCATAAATATAATCTGTTCATTTCGCCAGTGAAGTCATGATTACTAAAAAGTTAAGAAACTCAATAGTTTCGGGCAAGTGTATAATTGTAAAATGATTGATAATCTCAATCATTTAAGAATAAATATGATCATTGTGATGCCAACATGACTTAGTGGATTATCGCTAAATTTATTACCTATTAGGCTCATTGGTTGATTGAAGGGGCTAGGCGGAAATTTCCCGTAATCATTTTTCAACATTTGTTTTTATTCATTTGCGTACATTGGCTAATTATGACTTTGTTTTAAGCTGGTATTAAACTATCACTTTATCAACGGATTTCAAGTCCACCCTAGAATAAATTCCTGCTCCGGCGAACTTCTCTTCCGTTGTTGGCAGCCTAGTGTCCGCCGTTCCGCTTCATCCACACCCACTCACGCCAACATGGAGCAGCACGAACGTGAACAATATCGTAATAAATCTCTTCAAAATTTCACTTTCAATAAAGCAACCCCGCCAAAGGAGCGATTCCCCCATTTGCGGAAGGTTTTTTTTTCACCACGCAGTCCAGCATGGGCATAAAAGGCTCTAAAATCTTGAGATACCTCGCGAGGCAAATGAAATGGAGCGTTTCCTCCACACACACACATAGCCACACGTTTTCGGACCACACTCTTGAGGCAAAGCAGAGAGCTCTACTCTGCACTAGGAGTATGTTGCTGCAATAAATTTCCACGCAGCTTATTTATGTTTGTTTCTGTAGTGTTGTATCTCCCTGCGGGCAGGTCGGATTGGATATGTGCTTCACATTTCCGCAATGTTTTGGCACGGGTAAATTCGAGAGGATTTTAAATAGCTTTCACGGTTTACCCCGTCTAAAATTTGGCCTTTTTCAAGAAGCATAAATACGATTCTCACATGGAATGGAACTACAGGGTCTTATGGAGCTTCGCGTAAAATAGTGAACAAGATTTATGTAGGTTCATATTTCGTGGTTGCGATGCGAATGGGATAGCTGGTCAGAATTTGAAGCTGTTGTGTGGGTGTTATAAACCTTTGTGTCTTGGAGAGTTAATTGTCTCGTAATGCATGCTTCTCAATTTAGAGGACTTTTGTAGGCGCCGGAGAAATGTGGAAATATGGAATTCGTAAGTGAGTTAGCAGTTATAGTATTGTGATATTGGGTTGTTTTCAGGATGCATGATATATATCACTTTTCAGGTTGCAGTAGAATGATTCATCGGCCTTCCGTTGGTCCATTGGCATCTTGAATTGCCTATTTCATGGACGAAAACATTACAATGCAATTTTCCTATATCCTAAGTCCCACCCGATACATAATGGTGTTGAAAAAAAATGTACTGGGACTTACAATTAAAGGGTGTACCGTTTAAAGTCCGCACTCACTCAAATTGCTCTAATTTTTGATCCATTGGGTAAAATTAATTGAAATTTAGCATAGACATAATGTGTATTGTTTACACTCTAAAAGTTGATTTGATCAGGTGCGCAAAAGTTTTCAAATCCACGCACACTCAAATTGCTCTAACTTTTAATCCGTTGGGTAAAATTAATGGAAATTTAGCGTAGACATAGTTTAATGTGTATTGTTTGTACTCTGAAAGTTGATTTTATCAGATGCGCAAAAGTTTTCAAAATAGCGACGAAAGAAAAGTGCGCGCGTGAAAAAGTTTTGCACTAGTACTTTGAGAATAAGGATCTGTCGCAACGTGCCATCGGACAAAAAGTTGAGAATCGCGAATTCCACGGTGTTTGGTATCATAACACGGTTCGAAGAATCTCTGACTGTTGATCGGTAGCGAAGATCCGAAAAAAAAGCCATCAGGAGAACGATCATAAACACGTGGTTGGGGCCTTTAAACGACACCGAACGTCTCGGTTCGAGATATGGCTTAAAAGTTGCATGTGAGCATTTTGATTTCATACCGAAAGATCTGAACCCCCCAAAAACTCCGAAACTGCACCCAAAAGAAAAGTACTCCTCAAAGCTCTCATCAAAACACTGAAAAACAAATCGGAATCGTGCAGTCAACGGTGAGTCGTGTGATTGAACGTTACTACGTTACCAAACGTTACGTTACTACATCGAACGGAAGGAAAAATGCGGTCAGAATGGATGTTCTTATAAATGATCAAGATCACAAGCGTGTCGTGGAAAGCATTTAAGTCCCAATGCTTCGGTCAGGTATGTGGCCAAAAAATTGAATTTGTCAGAGAGCCAAGGACCAGGAAGGACTACATACGTAGGCTCCAAATCGTCAAAATACGGTGGGAAAGTCTCGGGCCCGGACTGTATACTCAGATGCTGACAAAGCCTCATTGTCTCATCATAGATGATGAGACTTACGTCAAGGTGGACTTTCGGCAGCTTCCGAGGCTACTGTTCTTCACCGCCCAGCCCAAGTTTGATGTTCCGGAGGAAGTAAGGAAGCAGACACTTTCAAAGTTTGCCAAGAAATACATGATTTTGCAAGCGATTTGCTCATGTGGCAAACGGAGTGCGCCGTTTGTGACTACCGGGACTGTAAACGGGGAGATCTACATCAAGGAGTGTCTACAAAAGCGTCTGCTTCCACTGTTGAAGCTACACGAGGGCCCTACGATCTTCTGGCCGAATCAAGCTTCGTACCACTATTCAAATGTTGTCTCGGAGTGGTACGAAGCCAACGGGGTAATTTTCGTACCCAAGGACATGAAACCAACCCCCCCCCCCCCCCCCCCAGGGCCACGAAACTAAGGCCCATCGAAAAATACTGGGCTTTTATGAAGCAAGCACTACGGAAACATCCCAATGAGGTCAAATCTGAGGAAGACATTAAGAAAAAGTGGGTTTCCGTACAAAAGAAGCTGCAGCCAGATGTTGTACAGAACCTAATGAGCGGAGTTAAGCGTAATTTGCTAGCGTACGGCTGTGATATTGAAGTTGAATGAAACAAATATGCCAAAAACTTACTAATAGTTTATTTTTATTGTATTGTTACTTTGAAAAGATCGGTCAACTAGGTAATTTTCCACAGCTTTTTTTCCGTGATGCAATTTGCTGTGGGAAAAACTGCTATGTTTTTGGCTGCCAATGCAGAACAATTGGCGTTACCGTAGTAGAGATGAATATCAACTTACTCTTGTATTAGGTGCGCAACTAAGTTCTCGCTGTTTTTTGGTGAAAAAGGAACTTTATTTTGAAAACAAATGTTACAAACGAATTATTCAAAGTATTGCTCATCACTAGCTACGACTTTTTCCCATCTTTCTGGTAGAACGTGAATACCATTTCGATAGAACTGTTCGTCTTTTGATGCTATCCAAGAATCAAGCCATTTTGAGATGTCATCATATGAGTGGAATTGCTGACCAGTGAGACCATGTGCCATCGAACGGAACAAGTAATAATCGGACGGTGCAATATCAGGAGAATATGGCGGGTGGGGTAGGACTTCCCATTTGAGCGTTTCCAAGTAGGTTTTCACGGGTTTCGCAACGTGAGGTCGAGCGTTGTCATGCTGAAGAATCACTTTTTCGTGTCTGTGCTCGTATTGTGGCCGTTTTTCGTACAGTGCTCGGCTCAATCGCATCAATTGAGTTCGATACCGTTCCCCGGTAATGGTTTCGTTTGGTTTCAACAGCTCATAATAAATAACACCAACTTGGTCCCACCAAATACACAGCATAACCTTCGCAGCGTGAATATTCGGCCTAGGCGACGATGTTGAAGCATGCCCGGGCAGTCCCCATGAATGTTTCCGTTTTGGGTTACTGTAATGAATCCATTTTTCGTCACCCGTCACAATGCGATGTAGAAAACTCTTCCTTTTTTGCCGCTGGAGCAGTTGTTCACAGACGAAAAAACGACGCTCAACATCTCTTGGCTTCAAATCGTAATGAACCCAAGTTCCTTGCTTTTGAATCATTCCCAACGCATGCAATCGCTTAGAAACGGCTTGGCGGGAAACTCCTAATCCTGAACCAAGCTCTTCTTGCGTTTCACACGGATCCTCATCGAGCAATGCCTCCAATTCAGAGTCTTCGAAGTTTTTTGGCCTTCCTTCACGCGGACGATCATCAACACTGAAATCACCGATTTTGAAGCGACGAAACCAATCACGACACGTTGTTTCATTCAGGGCAGCATCACCGTAAACTTGTTGGAGCTATCGATGTGCTTCAGCCGCCGTTTTCTTCGAATGAAAGAAGAAAATCAACACTTTCCGCAAATGACGATTGTTTGGCACGAAATCAGACATCTTCAAACAACCAAAATATATAACACTAGACCAAAATCACTGATTTGGCAAAGCGGTTTGTTTACCATATGTCTGAGCTTGGTTTATGACGCTTGAGATGTACATCATTCAACCAGCACTTACTACTGGCACCATCTATTGTTAAACAGCGGAACTTAGTTGCGCACCTAATATAACGTATTATTTGTACGATATGTACTACCACCCATTGTAGCACGGAAATTAAGTCTCCTCTCTGTTAGACTTGATCAAGCTTTAATATCCACTGATTATCCTTATCATGCCGTTATATGAAGGGCCAAAATGAGGTTGGGTGGATCGATATGCAACATCACTTATACGTATCCACAGAATCTTCTTCCTACAACAAGATTGAACAATTGGTCAAAAGAGCAAGCTATCTAACATGAGGAAGCCCCAATGGGCGGGGAGAAGAACCCGCCCTCTATTCACAAACTGTTAGCAATGGGAAGTTGGTATTCCCACTCTCCCCATCCAGAGTGCTTCAATCAGGTGCCCTGATGGTCCCTCCCATTCCCATGAAATATTTATATAAAAGTGTATATATTTATGTAAATGAAACAAACCTGCAATCATTCGTATCTATTATATATGATCTCCATTCGGTTGATCCTGAAATGCAAGAAATGTTTTAAAGTGTTAAAGTGTAGAGTTCTGTGGTTCACGTTTAGGCATGATTTCGTTCGTTTTCAGCAATAGCAGAATTTCAAAATCTTGATTTGAGGTATCCTGAAAATGTTTATTGAATCTATTGAAATTTTACAAAACTAACATTTATGCATTTTAATGTACTGTTGCTTTGGTCACTATTTGCTACTTGATGCTGAGTTAATAACAGCAATCCGCTTTTATTTTTGTTGACCAAATAGTGATTACTACCGAGATAGGAAAGGGAAGATTTAATTGGAAGGGAGTTAGAGATAATTGAAAAAAAAAACCAATAAGCAATGTTTAAATCATCTATGAAGTAAAATCATTAAAACAATATAACCAAACATAATGATATTGTAAGTTACACGACGCAGTCATAACAAAATTGCAAAAAAAAAAACTATGCGAGTTAGAAAATTTGTGTGAAAGAGAGAGCTGTAGAACACTTTTAAAGCCATGTTTTTGTTTATTTTTTGACTTATATTTGCATAATTGCAAAAAACTTGAAAAACCTCTGAAAAAAGAGATGTTAAAACATTTGTACCCCTTAAAAGACAAGAAATGATGATTATTTAAAGTTAAAATGATTTTTTTCACTAAGAAAATTTTCTAAGCTTTTAAATGGAGGAAGATTTGTCTAAGTAACATAATTTTTAAGTTTTGAGACCAATTTAAGACTAACGTGTACCAAAACATTAAGAGACAATTACTCTGTAAACTTTGAGATTTGACCATATGCGAAGAACTTTTTTTTTTTCTTCAAATATCATCCCCCATCGCCCTGTATCTAGTGCATAAATAAAGTTAATAAGATGCAAATGTAGCCAAATCTAGAAACTATTGCACTGGTATATAAATGATAACCAAATCCTTAATTTTCAGATCTTAGGCCTTAAGTGGGTTGGTCCACAGCCCTCATAGCAATAATTTATCCATTTAAAAAATGTTGCTTGAGATTGAAATGGAACATCGGGGCACCCGAAAGAAACGATTTGGATGAAGAGAGTGGTAACACCCTATTATTAGCATTCCGTGAATAAAAGGCGGGCTCTTTTCTCCGCTCATTGAGGTATCCTCCGGTTAGATGGCTTGCTTCTCGATCAATTGTTTGATCATGTTATTGGAAGGAGATTCTTTTCTACACCATGGATATGGTTAGGTGGCTTTGCCTACCGTCCGTGCAATCCGTTTTGGCACTTCATACAGTGGCACGTGAGGGCAATTTGCTCCATTGATTGGGAAAATTTGATTCGTTATTTGAATATATAGCAACTGTGGACAAGTTCTAATAAATTAATTCCTGGATTAATGCGATTTTCAGCCCAAGGCTGGTTCATCTCCCGTCGTTGTCACCTAACCATTTGGGATTTTCGTAACTTGTCCTACTAAAATGGCCTACCTTATTTAAAATAATCCGTAATTTAATTAAAATGTTCATTTAATTGACGACAATAAATACAAAAATCAGAAGTTGTTAAACCTGATCAAATCTTAAAAGAAGGCGAGCCCACTGCCATCGGACTTTGCTTCCGTACTACAATAAGTGGTAGACCAATATTATGCTTTGTATCTTATTTGCCCTTTAAGTCGAAAAGAGACCTAGTTTCGCCTTTTTGTTCAAAGTTTTACACCATAGTTCGCAAATTTTGTGAAAAGTTCGTCGATTTTCTTGGCGATTAACCGGTTTGAGTAGTCTTCTTCATTGAATAGTGTTATGGTTCATCGTTCCTCCCCCATCATACGTGTTCCTTCCGCCATTTCTATAAAATGTTCACAAATCGTGTATTTAACCAACATTCAACATTACACAGCGTTGGCGTACCTTAAAACGAAAATCACGAAATTATATTTCAAAACTGTCTCAAAAGAATACTGTAGTTTCAAAGAAAAGGCATTTTTTATGCAACGACTTAACGTATGTCTTGGGAGGAAATGACGTTTAATTATTTACATCCTTCAAAAGTGCAGAGGTATGTGTGCAAATGTCTAGAACTGTATCAGCAAATTGCATTTGATTCAATAGATCAACGCACCATAGTCATATAACCAATTCCATCAACTTCCTGATTAATATTCAAATAAGTATGACTCATCGTTTATTAATTTCTGCGAAAATGATATGAATCACAACCCCTCTAGTCAGGGGGCACACTCGTCCACCCGATACCTCCATAAATTTTGCTTACTTACCATACACGCATCACGTCAGTTCCTTGCGATAGGCGGAACATTCTTGGAAACACTCAACCATAAATCGATTTGCACTCCTCCTTGGGGCGGACAGCCGTAGAACTCCAACCGACTTCGTCCAGTTCTAGACTGATGTGTAAGTAAACCTCGACCGCTCCCTCTAATGTCAACCGTGCATCTCTCTGGTTTCCGTTTATATTTGCACTTTTCATAATGTGAAATTGATACCGCTTTTAGTGGAAAGCCAAACAAATAAACAAAACAAACACCGGCGACGGCGACACCGACCCGATCCCATCGTTGGACAAAGAAAGCGAATGCAAATTTCCATCCAAGCGGTCCTTGTCTTTCGATTCTAAATCCCCGGAAATTTGATTTCTGAATGCTTCACAGACCCGCCTCAAACACGATTTTCCCGTCTCTCTAGCAGAAAATGTTATATTCAGTGCATTGGATTTCCGGGAAATTGAATTACACTCCTCTTACAGCGAGCGGGACTGTTCGGTTGGCAAAAATCCGTCTAATCTGGCCACTCGATCAAAGAGTGCCCAACTCCGGTTCCCAGTGCAGGCAGGACGAGGAGGTTGATTTATTTTGAATTCAATTCAATTCATTTTACGGGATGGAACGCGAGCGAGTGGAACACGCTCGGTCGGTCGGTACTTCCCTGCAAGAGTCAATAAAGAGTTGGTAAGCGAAAACGGAAGCGGTTGCCCTTTCCGACTCTGTTGAAGGTAGCAAAGTAGGTTATCCAAAGTTTACCTCCCAATCATTATCGATAATCTCAAGAGAGGATGGATGGATGGCGGTAAGGAATTTCATGTGGATCAAAGAGTTCGGTGTGATGGTAAAGTCTGTTTCATTTCTCGGAGTTGAATTACAAAAGCTTAAATTAAACTGGAGCGGTAAGGAGCTGTTAGCAGTCTGTCTAGTCGACTGCTGCTGATCTAATTAAAAGTTGGTGTAATTAGTTGTTTGCATCGAAATGGGATGATGATAATCTTTTGGAAAAATTGATGAAACTTTGACACGCACTCCTGATCGATGAGCTAGGGTTGTAGTTCATCAAGGTTGAAAATATGATTAGTCTTAGATGTACATATCTGAATTTATATTCGTTATTCTTTATGAAGATTTTCTTCGATCATGTATACAAAAGTTTGAAAACTCAACTTCATTCAATTTGCTTGGAACGACTCTATGATACTCACAGATTTGGTCACTTATTATGAACAATCCACAAGGGACCATTGGGGACGAATAATTTGAATACTAGCAAGTCTGAGCACTTAATTTTTTTTCTAAATCCTGGTGAGTGGAATGCCTGTAACTATAAAATGAGAAGAATGATTCGTAATTTCCATTTAATTCCAACTAGTGTCAAGATAAGCAATAAGACTTCTTAAGTGTTGTGTACCAGCCGAGTATTAGTACACGACACTGAAGAAATCTGCGCATTGTAGACGAAATACGCATATCTGTCAAGATAAGCAATAAAGGTTGTTGGAACTAAATGGAAATTACTGATCTTTCTTCTCATTTTCTATTTTTTTTTTCTATTTAATTGCCAAGAAATGTGTTGATGATTGTTATTTTTCATTCAATTTCAATTTGCTTAGAAGAATAATAACGTTAAGTATAGTTTTGCTCCTCATACAAAGATGATCGATCAAAAATCCGAATAACTTTCCGAGTCTTGCTGGCCAAAGTGACATATACCATTTGGCTTTTGAATTTTGGAATTTAGAAAGAAGTACCTGTTGTGAAAGCAACTAAAGACTGATTCCATATTAATAACCGCTTTATTTCCAGATTTCGGTGATGGGTAGAGCAGGGTTAAAAAATTTCCTAGCAATAACAATTTGTTAAAGTTAAACTAGCTCCGCTTTAGCAAGTACAGAGAAAAATGCTTGCGTCTTATTTCCTTAGTTTTAAGTAATTACGTTTAGTGTCTTTAGGTTATTTCATCAACTATTTGTCAGAGCTGTATGCTAACAGGTGTGCTGAAACAGTATGTGGGTAGGCTAGGTTAGATATTTAGTTCACAATATTACAGTTTAGTTATATACGAATTTACCTGCCGTAGCTTTTAAGTAATATAATTGTCCTAGGATAAGTTCTCTTTAGGCATTAAGTAGAAGATAATTTTAGCTTTAAGGGAGATATAAATCAAAATATTAGCTTTAATTTCACACTGTAATGGATAACTTACAAATTAACTTTCGTTCACTCTTTAATTTTGCAGAATAATGATTGTTTTGCCAACTCATCTCAGCATGACATATCGGAGCAATATAATTAATGTTTATGGTAGACAGTTCAATTTTCTTTAGTAGTAGTAGTAATATAAGTTCAAGGTCTTTGGCAATTTTCGCAAGACTACTCTGAAGTATTCCTCATGATGGTTCGATGTGACTATGGTCGCAACAGTACCGTTGCGGTTATATCAAGGATAGCTACAAATATTTGTTTCCCCGTTAAAAATTGACCATTTATTTACGATTTCACGTGTACTGGGTATTTTGTCCAAAAAAAGTACGATAGTTTTTGGATAAAAAGAACGTGGAGGAATTTGCAGTATGTACACCGTGATCAATAAATTCGGAAACTCTTTCAAAATGCATATTTTGAGTTTGTTGATATATTTGATGGAAAGTACTCTTTATGTAGATTAACTACAGCAAATATTTCGGAATGACTTCTCCTTTAACTTTCTTTACCAACTTCAATCGTTTTTCGAAACTGTCATAGGCGGCACATACTGATTCCATGGGCATATCCTCCAAAAATTTCTGGATAACTAGCATTAGCTGGTCCAAGTTCAAGATTTTGTAGTCCTTCAGTATGGATAGTATGGATTCGGATCTGGAGAACTGGGATGCCATTCATTCTTTGCCAGGAAATCCGTCAAATTATCCCTACACCAGGCCTGAACAATATTCGCCATGTGAGCTGGCGCGCCACCTTGCTGAAATACATAATGATCTTCTCCATAGAGCTGTCGTAGGTTGGGCGCAAACTTTTTCTCCAATACCTCCGTTTTATAATACACGGTGTTAATTTTCACCTCTTTATCGATAAAAATCTACGGTAGTTTACTTCGCTTCCAAATTGCGGCCCAAACCATCACTGAAGCTGCACTTTGAAATCGATGTACGTTTATCTGGGGCACTGGAATATTTCCCTTAGCCCGAATATTTGTACGTTGTGAGGCTGCTACAGGACAAACAGTTTCACCTCAGAAAAAATGAACTCATGACCAGCGTGCCGCGATAGTATCATCTTTGCTTTATCTAACCTGGTTAGATGGTTCGAAAACACCTTATGTTTTTTAAAAGCCTTGAATCCAAGGTATCGTCAGACAATATTGTAGGAAATGTTCAGGTCTGACACCATTTTCCGTAATGAACGTTGTCCTTTGCGTCGGATTCACTTCCTAGCGATTTTGATGTTTCGCTGTGTTCATACCGAACGTGGACGAGCAGACCTTTTTCTGTCCTCCAAAGAGGACGTCTTCTGATATATTTTGATGGTCTTGTATACAAAGTTATCCTTAACACCAAAAGATGTCAGGCTTTTGAGAATCACGTCAGGGCAGTCTCCATTTAAAAATCGTTTCACTACAATTTCACTAAATTGCTTCATCGCGCATAATTAGCAAACAAGCACTGACCGAAAACAAATATCACGCGCATGTGTTAGTAAATACATGGAAGTAAAATTATCTTAAACACATATACAAAATATACACATAGCATGTCTTTTACACGCGCATTAAAAAGTGTATCCGAATTTATTGATCACGGTTGCTCTGGAGAAGTGAAGAATTTAAATCGTGATTTCGTTTATATTTTGTGAATGATGATTGTGAATAAAGGGAAGGAATTCAAAAGAAATTGTCAATTTTAGAGTGATGAGACATTGGTTCGACGTTGTTTCTATTGAAGAATCATTTATTTGCAATGTAAAAACCTGTGCTTGTTAGATAGTTTTCTGGGGTATCCTATGGGAAGTCCGGATCTGCGTATGTTGATTTCCTTCAAGTGGATCGTCAACAAGTGAGGTTGCCTGGGAAAAGTAGCATAGGCGCTGGAAGTAGACTTCGTGAAGACGTTTTTTTATACTTATTTTAGCTGTTAAATCTTGTTAAAATTCTAATGTTTTGTTGAACTTAGATAAAATCAAATTTTCTACAAATTCTAAAAATTTTCTTTTTTCTAAAGGTACTTGCATCATCGCTTCGAGCATTCAGACAATGCAACAACCACCGAATATTCAAGTTCTGTTACAGTTACTGACTCTGAAATAATTTGCGATTCTATGTTCGCGAACGGGTTCAGTAGTGTCATGATTGATTTGTCCGTCTTTTAATTTAAGAAAGTAAGCAATGGCGCTATAATCATAGGCCAAATAAAGCTAGGACAAGAATTAATGCCGGATATAAAAAAACAAGCGAGTTAAGATGCAACATCGTACACTGAATGTATTTTTTTCTTAAATTTGTCAGCACTTCTTTTTAAACACAGCTCCAATGTACAACGGACATAGGTATGTCTCATAAATTGTAAGCAACTTCCGTTTTCACTACACCTTATTTGTACTATGCACGAAATGAATTTCGGGCGACCCGGCCAATCGTTGCTCTTCTTCTACCGTACTCGAACATGTTGGTAATACTGCTGTGTCGCCAAAAATCATTTGTTTGCTTGAAAATAAAATTGAAAGCGTCATACGCTTCAAGCAAACAATTGTGACTTCATGTTCATTCATACAATGGGTACTAGGATTCCCAATAGTAATAGGATTAGTTCCTAAATCAGAAACATTAAAAATATATCTCCAAGATTGCGATTTTTTTCTTTTCGAGATTCATTTTCAGTCGATAGAGCAGAACTATTAAACTGGCATGCAACGGTAAGCACCAGCAAGACGTATTTTTTTTTTCTTTCTTCAACAATATTTTTTAGGTTTTTTGTACTGTTTTCGCCAAATGCACGAATGATCCTTTTTAATACATACAAATACTCCGTTATTTGACAGCAAATGCGGTATTGCATACGAAGTCAGCTTCATAAATAGCACAAATTAATTTCGTTCCAGAAAACAACGAATACATTGATAAGTTAATGGAACAATTTGGTATGTTTTGGGTAGCTCAGGGAACTGACCAGTTGGTTTAACCGTACCAAAAACCAACCGTGTCAACCAATAAACCGACAACTTAAACCGTATGAGAATTCAATAACGAGTAAAAAAATGGCAAAATCAAGTGCCTAGAAGTAAATTACTTATATAATGATAAGTTATCACAACCTTACGTGATGTGGCCAGTGACTGTGAATTATATCATAAATTGAATTTAGTAAGCAGGGTCAGATCCACCAAAGTTGGATAAATTCACGTTTTTATTTTCATCGAAGGCTTTGGGATCCACGTCGGTGGTGCCAACATTAGAAAAAAATAATATGATACTAAGCTTATGTTAATAGAGGCTGTTGATGTCAATTTTCGGTTTCAGCTATTATTCAGAATAAACCATCAAAATATCCGAACCGAACTTCAGAACTTTGACTTTTTATTCTTAAGTAAATGCAAATATAGATTTGTGTATTTTTAAAAATTTATGGAAGATTAAAAATTTATCAAAGATGATCTGGAGTGGTGTGGGAACGAAAATGAAACTACTTAATGGTGAAGAACAGGCGCTTCGATCAAAGTAGGCACTATGTGTTTCCTAGAACCACATTTCAAGAAAAAAAAACGTATGTCTTATTCTTGCACCATTCGAAAGCGTGGTTTCTTAGTTTACTTGCTACTTAAACGGAAATTATCCTTCGGGGGTTCAAAGAAAAAAATAATCTTCACTGGTCTTCACTTTAAATAAACCGTAATTTTATAAGAGAATATTAAACGAACTATCAAGAGCATGCACATTTCTTTGGTTTCTTCTGGCTAACTAATTGCCCGAACGAAATTTTACGACAAAAGCAGTGAATAAACCTGATTTGAGATAGCCTGCTTGTCGGATAGAAAGCTGATTAGTTCTAAGTCGATTCCCACTGAAGGTATCCGTCGTAACCGGACCGTGGTTTCCAGCCTAAATCACAGTGCCACGAAACTGAGACGCTTCCAGATACTTCCTGCTACCACAACTGCTACTGCTGGTTCGTCTGCTACCGCGTATGAATCGTCCTTTGTTTTCAATATCCGTCATCAGAATCTCTCAACGAGCGCAAGCCGGTTTTATTTAAGAGCTTATGCTGAAGCATTCTCAGAATCTGTACTAGATATTGAATATTTCATCACATCAGTTTGTATGTTTACTTGCTGTGAGAAATCTGATGGAGTGCGATTCGATGATCATTCACGAACAATCGAGTTATATAAATTTGAAACAGCGTGGTAAGTTTGCGAGAGAGTGATAATAGATAGGAAAAAATACATTCACCTTAAACCATGCGCGAATTCTTGTTTACGCAGCGTTGTTAGAGCAACTAATGGGAGAGAGCTTCTTGCGCATGCTCTTTATTTTGAGTTCTATCACGCTCAACTATTTTTCGAATTGTAATGCTATCGAATATTTTAATTATTATTGTCCCATACTAACTCTATCTACCACAGTATCGATGTACTTTCCGATAATTGTCAAACGTGCCACTGTCGCTCCGTTTCTGTACACATTTCGTTTGATCCTTAAGCCTTGATATTAGTCAAAAGTTGAAGAAAACTGTAGGGAGCCAAACTTCGTCAAATTGGTTCGCATAAAAAATATGTGGCTTTTGTAACGCTGTTAAATGTATCATAATAAGGTTTTCAGTGTATGAATGCCGTTTGATCACTATAAGCCTCGTTCTTTCAATCCCTAAAGTTTAACGCAAACAAAGTACTGATTCAGTTTATATCAAAAGAATGTTTCGTTTATTTCGTTCTAGTGCAAAGTTAGTGGGGAATACCCGGCTTTTGAATGCTAAGGAATTCAATCGAAAAAAAATAAACGCATTTATTTGAAACTTTTTACTATGGTGGTAATAGTTGTTGAAATTTCACCTGGAAGTTGCTAGAACTTCAATATAATGGTAATGTTTCAACATCGTTACTCTTTTTAATCACGTCTCTACCCAAATGCCCACATTTTTGTCACGACAGTGCTAATTAAGTTTGGGATAAAAGCTACCTTGTTTTGACAGTTTTTAGAAATCTTTTCTCGAATTCAGTTCATTATGCATTACCTCAAGAGTTTTGTCTTCCAAATAACTCAATATTTATCGATTGGGTAAAGTTCCAGCATGTTCGAAGGATTGACCTTACCTTCTTACACAGTTCGAAAAAGTAGTGTATATATCTGTTCAATATCATGCACATACATTGGTTGGTAGGAACCATACAAATTTACATTTTAAAACGTGGAAAATTCCGAGGCATTTCCATTCTTGTGGAATGGAATACAGTTTAACAGGCAATTTTGTTTACATCACATCGAAAATGCAGTTATTTTTTTTCTGCCTAGGTACAAACATAAAATTATTGTTTTTATACCAGTCTTAAAGGATGTCAAATTCGGCTAAAACAACGGCTGGTCTTCTTGAGATTTCAGCAAGGGCAAGAGTGTTTCTGCCTCCATTAGTTTTTGTAGATTTGCCCGTTGTCGGTGCCAAAAGAGCTGACGCATTTTGTCACACCCAAAGGTCGCCTGCCAGACAAGATACTTCTTGGTGAATTTGGATGATAACAGGAACGGTCACCGGTTATACTGTAACCACTTGACAATTTATGATAAAACTCTGCTGGTGTAACCGTTATAACGTATACAACATAAGTACTTTGTATACTTTCAGGCGTTTATTTGGCAGCATGAACAAACATAAAAATGGCAACAATGCACTTGGCAGGCACGCTCATTTGGATATACTCCTACTGAAATGTCAAACTCAAATTGCGCAATAGTCTCCATTCAAAATGTCGTTCAAGCTGACTTGACGTGCACAAGCCGCCAACTTTTTTGGACGGCTAAGCACAAGTGGAATGCCAAGGGCCTGTTCATAAACCACGTAGACTCATTTTTGAAAATCTCAGACCCCCCTCCCCCCTCGTAAACTATTCTCCATACAATTTTTTTGAAATTTTGTATGGAGCGTAGCCTTTGGTCAAACCCCCCTCCCCCCAGCAAAGTCTACGTGGTTTATGAATAGCCTTCAAGCATGTGCAAAGTCAAGGCTATATAAAAATCAAATAATTATCGTGTTTTGAAGGATCGTATTTCATGGTAAAAAACCGTAAAATAAAATTAAATGCGGTCACCCAGCAAATTTGGCACAACCAAATGATTGTTGTCAAGTGGTGAAATTAAGATTGGTGAATAAACTCGCAAATTGGCATGCAAATTTCATGTTACAAACTTGACAATCCATTGGTTTTCTGAAAAAAAAAAAAAAAAAAAAAAAAACGAAATGCTGCCACTTGTGGCGAATGAAAAGTGCATCATTTTGAATGATTAATCGTGCTTCACATTTTCACACCATGAATCGAGTGGCAACGACGACTTTTAACCTGCCATCATTAAAACTACACAGATAAAAAGAAACATTGAATTTTTTGCGTTATCTAACGCACATGAAGGGAATGCTAGATTTGGCAGAAAATAATGAAATATTTCATACAAAGTTAAGCCAGATAACGCCAGAATCCAACATGTTGTATGAAAGATTGCAAACATTGTTGTATGGCGCATGAAAGATTGCAAACAATTTTGTTGTTTACGCCTCCTTTGAAATTAAACGAGGGGAAATTTTACGCGCCTGTTAAAATTCATTAGTTTTCTCTGTGTACACCAGACAATGTTTTATATGCCAGCAAAACGAAATACGAGCCAAAGGTGTCGGTGTTTGCAGCTATGTCATCGAATGGTGTCTCAACGAAATTGAAGCAATTCGACAACAAAAAACATTAGAATCCCGAGTAGGGTCGCGATCAAATAAAAAACTTAATATGATGTTGTGATGTTGCTTATAAGCAATTATATTATTAGCAATTAGGATTAAATTATATTTAATAATTACTCAGGTAGATGTCGTTTTGGTCGTTTTAACGGTTAAAAGATCAAAAGTGATAGCAAAAATTTATTCCTGTGACATCAAATTTAAAACTGATCCTGCTATATCTGAGGGCAAATTGTATAGTCAATTTTCTGTATATTTATTCCTGTTGATAGCAAAATGAGTATTTCACTTGATGTTCTGTCAATACAAAGAAAATGAAACTAATTTTCTCAAAGAAAAATGAACTTAAGATTACATCAAGATGAAACCAATAAAATTTGACAATTGTGGCGTGAAATCAAACTTGTATTTTGATGTAATGTTGATATCAAAATAAGTTTTCGAAAAGCTTTATTTATGATGTTTGACTCTATTCGGGTTGGCTAACTGAGCAAAACATACCATTTGTATGGGGTGTCCTCACACGTACACAGAAAAACATATTGCATTTCAACAAAAAAAAAAATCCTTTTTTAGCGTAAAATCCCCCTCGTTTGATTTCAAGCCAAAGGAAGCGTAAACAACGAAATTGTTTGCAATCTTTCATACGCCATACAACAATGTTTTCAATCTTTCATACAACAAATTAGATTCAGGCGTCATCTGATAGAAATTTACAAGAAATATCCCATTAATTTCAGCCAAATCCAACATTGCCAACATAATGAAGAACATTAAATGTTTCTTTCTAAATTAGTATGGTGCACGGCAATGGCTGGGAAACTCAAAATGAGCAACAATTGGTTGATCGAATCAAGCGAGAGATAAAAGAAGTCGACATAGACACCGTCCAGAACCTGATTCAACATGTTCGCTGTACACTGCAAAAAATCGAAGGCAATGGTCCATTGCTTGTACTGTATATGTGAATGTTACAACCCTGCACAGAAAAAAATAATTAATTTTAACAAGCGCGTAAAATTTCCCCTCGTTTAATTCCAAGACATAGGAGGCGTATACAAAGAAATTGTTTGCAACCTTTCATGCGCCATACAACAATGTTTGCAATTTTTCATAAAACAGGCTAGGATTCAGGCGTTATCGAGCTTAGACTTACATGAAATATCCCATTTTATTCTGGAAAATCTAGCATTCCCTTTAAGTGCATTACCATTTGGTTTGACCAAAGTCTACGCTCCATACAAAATTTCAAAAAATTGTATAGAAAAAAGTCTACGAGGGGGGACGGGGGTCTGAGATTTTCAAAAATGAGTCTACGTGGTTTATGAACAGGCCCATAAGAGATCTCATTAATGTATGCGAAATGTAGCATTCCAATTATGTGCATTACATAACGCAGAAAATTAAGTGTTTCTTTCAAATTGTGTACCTCTACGGGATGACCCATTTCATTTAATTACGGATTAAAATCAAATTAACTGAAATAATAGAGACGAAGTTCTACTGCAATGCCGTTATTTTCTGGGTAATGAATTCAACTCGTTCGAATCCCTATGAACCACTTCTGAACATCAAACCTAAACCCACCATTTGAAAGTCATCTTTGTAATTTTATTCCCTACTGTTAATAGCTATTAAACTGCACTCAACAAGATGCAAATGAAGGGTCTACCCGGTTAGCCATCCGGTAGTTTTATTCAAATTAATTAAGCAGTAACCAATTTGCCACAGTTGCTCTTGGCAGGACGCTCGGTGGCAAAGCAGGTAACCTAAATTAAGCTTACCTTTCGGTCAAGAACAATGACGTGATCCGGTTCCCAAGACGAAGCACCTAGCCAGAGCTGTCCAATCTCATTGTAAGATGGCTAATTGAAAAGCATTGTGCCCGGCACACTTTCTCCTGCCCTTTTCAAAGTGATTTTACTTAGCAGAAGTCAACCGATTCGAATTGACTTTCAAGAATTACCCATCCGATAGTGTGCTGCACAAAGTCTTTATTATGGTGCCATTATTCCAGAATGTGATTGTTGTTTGTTTCTTGAATTCACCCATAGTTGCCATAATCGGAAATTTAGGTCTTCTCAGAAGTAATGCCAGGACTGACAACACTGATGCACACCAGCACCCGAGAGTGGTAAAGTTTTACGCATGCATAACGCTTTTCCTTTCAATGGACTATCATCCTCGGTGAAAATCGTCAACTTCCTTCCTCTTTTTCATGCTCCGTTTCGATAGATATGCAAGCAGTTAAATCCACAATCTCGGACTGAGCTGATGGTCGCAAGAGAAGAGCACACTCAGTCTCTTATCCACACCAACCTTGTTTACATACGGCCACGTTGCACACGTCTTTTCTTCTGGATATGGTCTCATCGTTGCATTTCAAGAAAGATCAACCTGGTCTAGGTCTGGCCGGATCTATGCGGTCTACTGTGAAGCACAACGCAAGAGGCGGTCTGCTAGATTGCTGATTGTATAACAAGCACCCACCTTACGCTAGTACCAGAACTCAACACAGCCAACGAACAAGCAGTGCGCAAAAGATAAACGTTGCTATGAGTGCAGCCGTCACAGGCTCGTCAGACCAACAACCAGCCGGACATGAATAGAGTGGCTGTTTTACAAAGCTATCAGATTTGAACAACTTGATACAGCTGGCGAGATACGGCAAATTGAGATGTTGTGTCTGTTGGTGAGCATGAGCAGAACAATTCTCTTATCTTGTCATCCCGGGCTCATCCATCGCTTAATTAATTAGTGATGCAAACGTGCCCGACGACTACAACTACGGAGACGACGGGTTTTTGCTGATAAGATGAAAGGTGGCATGATTGAAGGCAATGTGCCTAAACTTGATACATCATCCATAAACGAACGACAGGAATCAAATTGGAAATGAGTTGCATTAGACTAATTTTTTTTTACCGAGAAAGAACATTTGTGCATATTTGGGTTACATTGCGATCAATATTATCAACCGTTATCAGTATTAAAAACGAGTCAATTTTTTTTCTGTTCACGCCTGGGCGTCTGAGCGCTTCTTCCAAATTTGCAAAGCATATTGTTGAAAGCTTGGAATATTTGCTGGCATAATCATCTCAAATTTGACCATTTTGTTACATACACCCCTCGGCTTCTAACGTCCGCATATGCTAACAAATATTTTATTAAAACCCTATTATAAATCCATTAGAACCGAATACGGTAGCTGTGCTCCGAAGTACGGTAACACTTTCATTCAAATCTTAATCTGTAAATATTGACTTTAATATGGTGAAGGTGATTCTTATCAAGCAGGAACTGTAACGTATACTGGTACCTAGAAAACAAAGGCTATAGTTGTATATTTTACAGTATTGGTGATTTTACTATTTAAATTATATAGATTTAAATTGAATTCTTATCTTGATTTACCTTCAAAACAACCGATGAGAATTTTTTGTACATGCTAGGATCTTCATATAAACAGATAGCATCTCAAATTGTGCTTTTCTGTTATGCTGAATAGATTTTTCCTATTATCTGCGTTAATTAACCTATATTACTATCTTCACCTATTCGTCAACCGAAGTCCGAGCTTCATTGGCCTTGATTCAAGAACGGCAGAGTCAGGTACAAGTTTGAAAAGAAATGTTTTAGATATACTTATGGTGCAGTGAGTAATTGCATAAAAAATTACCATCTGAGGAAAAGTAAGATCGATTCGTATTACCGAAGACGGCTAAAAGAAATCAGCATGGGATTCACTATGAATTGCATGATATCCACAGAAAAAAATATGAATCACAGTTTGAAAGAAATATTTAATTTTCTGTGTTATCTTATGCACTTAAAAGGAACGCTAAATTTGGCATAAACTAATGGGATCTATCATGTAAATTTAAGCCAGATATCGATGGATTCAGGTCTGTTGTATGGAAGATTGCAATCGATTTAGATTGTTAAAATTCATTATTTTTTTCTGTGATTTTAACAAACTAGGACATTTGTTGCTCGTTCAATTGCAAACCAAAGAAAACAATATTCCATATAACTGATCGGATTGAGGCGTCTGAAGTCAATTTACTAAAAATATCCCATTTATTTATGCCAAATCTAGCAATCCATTTAAGTGCATAAGACAACGCATAAAATTATATGTTTCTTTCAAACTATGTAGCTACTCTAGAGATAGAAGACCATAAACTATACACCACATCAAGCATAACTTTTCAAATGGACGTATCTGACATTTGATAGGAACTGAAAAAAATGATATAGAAGTTCCAGATGCTATCATTAAATCCTATTTATCTGCATTTCAAATTTTATTCAATCTGTTGAATCTATCATGGTAAAATTATATTAAAAATAATAAAAATCCTGCACAGAAAAAAAATCTGAATCTTCATTGTGATGTAAATATCACAGCCAGTGAAATTGTATTTCATTCCACACTAAGCAGCAACTTGTATGAAATAGTTCTAACAAAGTCGAGCTTTTGCATACAACATTATCGAAAATGTATGGAATGTCCCAGAACTTTACACGATTTATAATTTAAATGTGGATGTTTTGTGACGCTCCATTTATGTGCATGGTATTGAACCGAAATTCACACTGTTTTTTCGAACTGTGTGGTTTTCATTCACTTTCGCTCTATTTTTGTAAAAATTTACACATACACTGGTTTACCTCCATACCATACAAATATACGTTGGTTGGATACACAGAAGAAAAAAATGAATTTTAACAAGCGCGGAAAATTTCTCCTCGTTTAATTTCAAGCCAAAAAAAGCGTAAACAACGAAATTGTTTGCAATCTTTCTTGTGCCATACAACAATGTTTACAATCTTTCATACAACAGACTATATTAAGGCGTTATCTGGCTTAAATGTACATGAAATATCCCGTTAATTTCTGCCAAATCTAGCGTTCCCTTTATGTGCATTAGAAACGCAGAAAATTACATGTTTTTTTAAAACTGTGTAGGCCGGTCTTTCAGTATTTTTAGCACTTGCGTCATTTCAGATACATGAGTTTTAATTTTAAGCGCAGATACGTCAGCTTGCTGTGTGGTGTATCCGAACTTTTTGCGTAGAACTTAAAAATATCAGATAGATTGCATATGAAATTTGGCTCACATAACTGTATAGTTTTGATTTTATTATTTGACAATTGCTAGTACATTAAACGTGTCCTTTTGAAAAGTTATGCTATATACACAGAAAAAAATAATGAATTTTAACAAGCGCGTAAAGTTTCCCGTCATTTAATTCTAAACGAAAGAAGGCGTAAACAACGAAATTGTTTGCAATTTTTCATGCGCCATACAACAATGTTCGCAATATTTCATACAACAGGCTAGATTCAGGCGTTATCTGGCTTAAATTTACATGAAATATCCCATTATTTTCTACCAAATCAAGCATTCCCTTTATGTGCATTAGATAACGCAGAAAATTCAATGTTTCTTTTTATCTGTGTATTAATATGAAACTAATTAATTACGTATGGATGCAGGGACGAAAGTCCAGGGTCTTAACGGTTCAGCCTCCTCCCTCCGACATAAGCAAATTTGGAAGCTTGCCTAGGAGGTCATGGAATTTGACAGAATTCCTACAAAGAAAAGAAATCTGAAACTTCATTGTGATGTAAAAATTGATGCCTGTAAAAATGCATTTCATACCAACTTGCAAGAAATATTGCCAGGCAAGACCGAATTTTGCAGGCAATATTTTAAACAATCTATTAAATGCCCCAGAACTTTAAAAGTTTCCGAATCTACTCTTGTATGTTTCACGACGCTCGACCTTTGCATTCCAAAACCAAGTATCTATAGCGAGTGGAATTTGATGGCATAGAGCTCTCATGTTTATTTTCAGCATTTATTGTGATACAATATTTTCTACATAAAATACATAATACTAATACATAAACCGTAAAAAAAAAAGATTCTGAAGGAATACCAGGATATTAGGTTAGGTAGGATCGTTAGGTTGGTGATCATGGCATAATGTAAGTTATCTGGACCAGGAGACGATTCCTTCAGTCCTTCCGTTGCTTCGTCAAACTCGTTCTCTGTGAATGGTTTATTATACGCTGCTTCATCCTCATTGATAATTTTGAGTACGCAGAATTGAATGCATACAATAGACTGTGAAAGGACTCTAATTACCCTGAAAGCTGGACAAAATCCATTGTAGTGCCTATCTACAAAAAAGGGGAAAATATATGGATAGTTATATTTTTTCGTACATATTCATCAATCGGTGTTGGAAAATTTTAAAGAATGTTACGTTCCGGCAAGTATCAAAAAATTCCCTAACCCAGACAACGTTTTGATCCTAGAAGATGATATTCTGAAGTACCGTTCTCTGAACATTCCAATTAGTACGGTTATGAATAGTTATTCTGTTGTGTTAACGATTCGCGTTGGCTAAGAGTTTTACATCTAGGAAGAAATAAGTTTTGAGAAACTGAAAGTGAAAATAAGTACAATGTCTAATCGATTTGATGCCAACCGTATGCGCAAATTTCGGAAGCGCGTTAAAATCGAACAAACGGAAAACCCTCTGAAGCGACCGTGTACCGATGCCGAGCGAGCTCGTGTTTATCGTGCGAAACTGAAAGCAGCCAGAGGTGATGCGTTGCCAACTACAGGTTGGGACGCTGGAGAAGAGCCTTTAACTCGAGGTAGGAAATAAAATCAAGTGGTTTACCAATTTGACTTAGTGCAAATACTTATTCACTATTTCCTCTCTGCCCATAGCAAAGTTTAATGACATTCCACAAAACCTTTTCCAACAAATAATTTCGATGGAGCGAATATCCTAAGATACATACTTACTCACTTACTTATGCCGATCCAACTTGCGTTGCAATGTTCCGCTACGAATCAAATGAAACGAATTTAACCTGTTGAACATAATAATGCATCCAAGGGTTTAACGTAGTCTACGTCAACCGGTCGTGTGTTATACACAACCTCACTGATTTTTTTGGGTTTCTAGCCACATTGGAATCCCAGGAAATGAAAAATCTGACAAGGAGGAAAAGCGGACTCTTGAAACAAGCACCAAGAAAGTAGTAGATCGCCGTAAAATAAAAACCTTAATAAAAACCAGAACGATTCACCAATGGAATAACAAGAGGAACGTATCCAATAACAACAAACTGAGAGATATCAAAAATACAGTCGCTCCGCACAGGAAATCGTAGAGAGGACATTATACTCACAAGACTACGGCTAGGCCACACTCAGCTGACACATTCATACCTACTCGATAGAGCTGACCCACCAAAGTGCACAACATGCAATCAAGCACTCACAGTCAAACATGTCAAAGTTAATTTCCCCGGCTACGATGACGCAAGGAAAAAAATCAGACTAGAACCTAACATGAGGGAGGCTTTAGCTGACAAAAAAGCGCTTCAATCTTTCAAAGAAATTGGGCTGATTGATGCTATATGAGAAAACTGGATAACCAACCATGTAGTATAAAATTGGGAAACTACAGTTCAATTCTTCAGTTGTAAACAGTTCAAACAAGTAAATATAACCATCTGCATCAAATAACTCAAAATGAGAAATGCTGAGTCAAAGGACCAGGATGTCAAGCAAATCGGAGACCAACAGGTCACGGCAATAGAAAACCAGGAAATTCCCACGAAATTCCACAACCAGCCCGAGTGAAAACTCCTGCGCATAATGGTAGCAGGGGCAGCACTGCTTACGCTGAAAATCATGAAGCTGCTATGGAGATTCTGCAAGAAGCAGGCATTGAAAACTGCCCAATCGGTTGCCACCATCCAACAAGTGTAATCGGGAATCGCTGGAAGACAAGGAATAGATCGCTGAAGACGCCACCAGGAGGACACCTACCATGAATAAGAAAACATTTTGTTGCCATCCCATTATATGAAAGATTCTTTTCATCTATTGTTATGGTGTGGTTAGTCACCAAAAATTATGGTTATTAAAGCGCGTTCTACGAATGTTTTTCTGGAAAATGAAAGGTTTTTGATTGACAGTTTTCAATTTATGTGTGTGCTAAAACACAACGCCAGTTTGAAAATTCACTACTTATTGGAAATTCTGCAAATTAATACAATTCGAAGCTAATTGGGTCTACGGATTTTGAATAAATTCAACTTATTCTGGGTAAAATCGCCCTTCTCAAGGCACACAGATATTTTTAAATCATACGTGAAATGTTGTACAAGAAAGGTTGCATAACCCTGTTTTGTATAATAGATGTATTCCGAACCTATTAATTTAAAAAATCCTGTCAATCGTATGACTAAAATAACTTATTACTCACCAAACCAAAAACTTATTACCGAAAGTTGAAAATAAAATACTGAAATATTTTTAATAATCTACTATTTTATTCGAGTTTTACTAAATTTCTACTCCAAAAATTTCCCAGAAAACCTCCCGTTCTCCAAAATCATAAACTGAATCAAAACTTGCAAACTCCCTTTCCCAGATGGATCCTTAAACCGACAAAAGAGAGAAACCTGCGTACGATTTGTTTTGATTTATCGCTATTGCCACCGTCGAGGGGGCGAAAAATAGCCGACGACGCCAAAGGAATCGGAAAAGCGAAACTTTTCATCATTTTTATTTTTTCCTCCTGCATCGAGGTCCACTTTTCAGCTGATTTTCACCGGCTGCAGAAAGTTTCATCGTTCCCTTCCCGTTCAATAGAAGTTTTTTCCACTCCTATGGGTTTATCCTTTCGTCGGGTTTCTGGTCTCTAACTCTCGAATGTTGATAAAATGTATAACAAATTATATTTTTCTTTCTCGTTTTTTTATGGTTGAATAATTTCTTCTGTACTTGTACTTCTTGTGCAGTAGCGAACAAAGTTTCATCCTTATCTATCGTTTTCTTTGGAAGACGCCAGTAAATTCTATAGACGCTGCATCACTTTTGCAGTTTCATTCATGAAGCGGCGGGAGGTTTTAGCTGGTCGTATCTTTATGTTTTGGCACACACTCAGAATAGTGTTACGCCGACTTCAACTCACTACCAAAAAGGAAAATAGTGGCATCTATGCACATTTCGTCTGTTACGCCTGACTGGTTCGGGCTGATTGTTTATTACTACACTATTAGAATTTAAAATTTCACATTTTATTGGAAATAATCAACTATTTCTCAACAAAGTTATGTTCAATAAGTATATTCAAAAAGTATCTTCGATTAAAGATTTTTGACGTCCTATTAAACAGTTTATTATTTCAAAAAGGACGTTTGCATGTACCAGGACTTTTTGTATTGTGTACTTTATTGCGAGATGGGCTCAAAGCAAGGGTTTTATTTCAAAAGGCAAACCAATGTCACCCACAGCAGTTAGCAGTAGCAAAGTAGAATTTGATGCGGTGGTTGCAACAAAGAGAACGACCAGAGAAGACCTTACCAGAACGGCAAGGATTAGGGTTTGCAGGGCAATAGAACCGGTATGAGACTTGGCATGACAACCCCAAAGGAAACAAAGTTAGTCTACAGTGAAAAAAGTGTGCAATTGCACTCGGTTGACCGCAGGAAATCTTCTGAATAAGGATGGCGGTTATACGTCGATGCAGGTGAATGGAACAGGGTGAACTTTAACTTAACCATCTGTGTCATTTTAACAAATAAATTGATATACTTTCAGCTTTAAAAAATACCTAGATGTTTGTAACGCCGTTCGCAAATACATCATAAGTCATGGAAAAAAAAAAGTATGTTTTACAAAAATGTGGAATTTTTTTAAAGAGTTTTTGACTTTTGAGCAAACAGCATGAAAGGAACCAATAGAGGTATTCAACATGTGTAAGTGTATGACACTTTTCCCATCGAAACAACTTCAGAAAATGGGCCATGGAGGAATACATACTCTGATAAAAAAGCAATGATAATATCTATGTGAACAAATGAATATTATGTAGAATTTCTATACCTATAATTATAAAATAGTACATTGAATTGAATTTCTGCGTAACCAACGCGTCTTCACTACTTGAGCGTTCATTTTACAATGGCATCCTTCCTCGCTTCGGGAAGTGCACATTCTGTTTTCACGTTCGTTTCTTGTTTCGTGTGGCTGTGTCAGTCTCAGCATGCGTGTTGCAAGTTTTTTTTATGTGTTCCAGAAGGCTGGATGACGCTGTCAAAAGGTTTTCCTTATTCGTGGCAAACGGCTTGAACATCCACTCGAAAATTTTGCTGTCGTTGTCCAGTATAGGCAGAAGAGCCAGCTTGTGGATCAGGCGCTTCAAAACACCAGCCTTAGTACGGACAACAAATCAACCCGCTCCGACAAATGAATTTTTCACTTTTCCCAGCTTCCAGAGTAACGGCGGTAAGTTGTCATTCAGGTTCCAGGTTGAATGTTTTCTTGCTTCCTTTTTCATGTTTGCCGGGTCTGTCGCTCCAACAGGTATTCTTGAGACCAGCGCTTCCAGAACTCATCACGAAGGCGCTGGACGTATTGCCATCTAGACAATCTATTTGCTTAAATTCCATCATTGCTCAGCTCCGGAATGGCACATAGCAGTCAATCAATTAAAAAGTGACCCGGGGACAGCAGCTTAAAATTTAACGGATCCTTGGCGGGAGAATACAAAGGCTGAGAGTTAAGTTGAGCTTCAATCTGGCAGATCAAGTTTGAAAACTCCGAATTGATTAAAAAGGCTTGATTGGCTGTTCTTTTTCAGGATGGTCTTGGTGCTCTTGACTTCTGCCTTACATATCGCACCCATATGTGGTGCATTCGGTGGAACCATTATCTATTTGATCTGCGTAGGTTGGCAAAATTCAAAAATCTTAAGATCGGTTGCTTGCTGCTTGAATAAATAGCTGATAAAGTTTGCTTAGTTCATTTCGAGCAGCGACAATATTAGTCTCATTGTCCGAGAATATCTGCTCTGGGACACCACGACGTGAGATGAAACGTAGCCAGGCAGCGCTATACGCATCGGCAGATAAATCTTCAGTTACCTCCAGATGAATGCCCTAGGTGACCATACACACAAAGACACTAACATATCCCTTAACAGGTGCCATCTTTCTGACAGTCTGCTTGATGAATATGGGGCCTGCAAAATCAACACCAGCCTTCACGAAAACCGGGGCTCTTTCACATCTTACGACAGGAAGACCCCAAGGAATTTGACCGGCATACGGGGGGTTGATCCTGAAACACTGCACGCAACTTCGTACCACTTTGCGCACAGCAGAACGAGCTTCCAAAATTTAGAATTGACGGCGAAGCTAAGTCTGCAGTCCCGATGGCTCAATTTGCATGTTCTCTCGATGAACAGCCTTTACCAAACGCTCGATGATCACATATTGTTTAGATAAGATAACGATAATTTTAAAGATATGGATCACACATCGCTTTGGATGAGAGCACCAATCTTCATTAAGCCGTTGAGCGATCATGCAGACACCTTGGTAGACGCATCGAACACAACATGGCACATTGTAGTGGTATTTGAATGTCGAAAAATCCGTGATACAAGATCCGTGCACATACTTAGCTGAATATGTTTCGATTTATCTGTGGGGCTTATTACGGTTTTCACCTTCACTATCACTTTCCCTTCACTTACACATCACTTCACTTTTTCTATGCTATTACTGGTATCACCGTGATCAAAAATGAACTCCGTGAGGTGGAAGTGATAGTGGAGTGAAAATCGTAGTAGCCCTCAGAAAATCTACGATTTGCGTCACATTTTTCAGTGGCGTGATGGTGCCGTGGCAACCATAATAACAACAAGTTCATTCGAATCGTCACCTCGGATGAACTCTTCCATATTTTTTCACTTGGGTGACATTCGTAATAAGGTTTTTTGTTTTCACTTCGTTTTCATCGTGAAGTGAATACCGTAATAAGCCCCTGTTAATAATATGGATAAGTGACTATTTAAATATTATGAAGAAAAAACGTTTAAAAGAAGTATATTTATCTTTTATATGATGCATCATAAATGTGATTTTCTGGATAATTCAGATAGAAATGTTTACATCAAATAATTCATTAAGTTTATTTAAGTACTGGTGAGGAGTGATAAAAACAAAATAGTATTCAATGTTAGCGTCCAATGTCAGCATTATAACATAGAGGTTAGCAATTCATGTTAACAAATGCATAGAGACAAAAACGAAGAACAAGCTGTAAAAAAAAGAAAACAAAAACAATGATAACGGAATTTAAACATCCAGTGTCCCAAAATCTGGAAGCTTATAATTTTTTGATGGAATCAAAATGTTTGTTCTCACAATTTGCTACAGTAGATTTCAATATTTTTTCTCACTTTGGTTTTCTCAACATTTGTCTACTTGGTCCTTCTATTAATTCGGTACTCTGTCCATTCGATCTTTTTTCCCCATTCTTTCCAATGAGAGAAAAAGGTTTCCCCTCCTTTTGAATGGTCGCCCTTCTCATCATTCGTCGTTTTGTTCTTTTACTCTTTTGTCCCCATAACAATTGTTCAACCTTTTGTAAATTCGACATTTTGCACCTTTGACGTTTTGTTCTATCGGCCTTTTGTCATTCGACGTTTTTTTCATTCGACCTCTTGTCTTTTGACCTTTTGTTCTATAATCGAGCGGATCGAAACGAATATATTTCGATTTATCAGAGGGGTAGTCATCTGACCACACAATTACAATTGAATATATATTTTTTTATATAATGGGTTGGCTACAAATTATCAACATTAGTTTGCTGAAAAATGTATACATAATAATTTACGGCGTCTCATACTCTGGAAAGTATTTATAACAATGAAAAATTGTCAACGAGCCGAAATCAATTCGAGGTTAATTTTGTCGTACGCTTTCAAGCTTTTAAACCCGTATTTTTTAAAACTCATTTTTTTTTTGCTTTGGCTTACATACATTCTAATTTGTGCAAAGTTTACGATTATTTTATGATACATCTTGCACAGAAAAACAATAAATGCGCTTTATAATAGCAGCGATATCTCATGGATTTCTTACAATGTTGCATGCAAGTTTGGCATAATGTATAGAAATGTCAATTGCAGCGCAGTGATGCAATGGGACAGGAGTGAACCTTTAATTGTTTGAACTGATCGTTGAATGCATATTATTGATTGAGGAGAAAGAGTTATGTCCATTTGTCTGTGCATAATGTTTTCTCTAGGGTCGTTGCATACATATGGGTTTTTCATAGTTTATTGACTATTAACGTTATAGTTTGAATGACAAGGGAGCAAGTATTCGTAAACAGTATCGAACTCTTATTTTTTTAACTGTCTTTGAACCTTTCAACGAGCTTTCGCTTTCTCTCCACTCATTTTTCTAGTAGCACTTCCACTGTTATTAATTGAGAGCTTTCTATGCCAACACTTATTCGTGAATTTTTATATTTTGTGGCAAGCAAAATGATACATTTTTGCCTACGGAAATCGAGATTTTGGTTTCTTAAAACCGGTTTTGTATGTTTCATATTTTTAAGACAATTAAATCTTGTGTCCCTCTTAATCCCTCTTTAGCGTTTTTTTTTTGACAATTTAAAAATATTAGTTTAAAACACATCGATATAGGATAGAATTGAACAGCACCAAGAAAAGTTTAAGATCAGATTTGATCCAGAGTTCTCTTGATCGGCTTTTTTCGCTTCAATTCGCATATGAAGTGCAATTTCTGCATTGAGCATGAATCCATCATTAAGTAAATTGTCGTTGAAATGCAAACATTTCACGATTTGCTCCAACTTATTCCTCGACACAGCATTGGAAATCAGCATATTGTATGTATCCTCTTTTGGTTCCTAGACCCCCCTGCTTACTTGGTTCTTTCACGTAGCCGTAAGCGAGCAGGTTTCCTAGAAATTTGTACATTTCCGGTGCGGTCACATGAAATCGTGCATCTTCTTTTAGCAGTGCGTACTTATTTGTCTCTGTGGTTATTAGATTAGCCCAACAAAATTCGCGTCAAATAGGTACCGCAACATTTGAACGGCAGACACTTTATGTTTCGACATTAAGTCTACGTGGTTTATGGAAAGCCCCCAACAAAAAATGACAGCTGAAGTGATACTGACAAAAAAAGCACTCTTACATTGTCATGTGGTATACTCTGATAAAAATCAGCTTTTCAAAAAGGGGTATTTTTGCGTATGCAATTTCATACGCTGGGCAATAATGGGTTAAGCATTTTTTATGAAATGCATCATTGCACCTAAATTTATGTAATTTTGTTAAAAATCCCTGACCCTAACCCCTAATTTTCTCTGAATTGGGAACATTTCACCGACATATTCTGAAAAGTGAGGAAATTTTTAGATGAATCGGAGTTTAATTGGTGCTTTTAAGAAACAGTCTTCAGAAATAACAATATTGTATCCCAGATGATTATGCCACACTTAGCAACCAGCAAAGTATATTCCCCTCTTCACATGAATACCTTGAATCTTACTATATTATTCTAATCTAATTTGAGCTACATAATAATATGTCTTATAATACCACTTGGTTAATAGTTTTAAAATAATCTCAAGTTGGTAATGTTAATGAGTGATGTACAGTAATGTATTACAATGTGTGAGCTTTAAAAATTGGAATATTTAATCTGCGATTCTGCTCTTGAGCCTAAAACTGGAAGCGATTTATCATCTATATATAAATAAATAGTTTCATTTGCTGGGTGGGACCAACTTGGATGCACATCACAGAACCACGAATCGCTTCGGATTTTAATTGGGAGAAACCGCTTTCTTATATATTGTTAACTAATCTAAGAGCACGTCTTCTTACTGGTGGTATAAATCAGCTTTCAAATGTTATTGAAACCTTGTCTTTACTATGTAAAATCACCATCTTAAGAGGGTGTGTGTGACCCTGATGGTATCCCAAGTCTTGGTTCAAATAAACTCTAAAAAAATGTCTGCATGTGGGCTGACTGAAACTAAAGTGAAGGTAACGCTTGTAGATCACCTTTTCGTGGTGCGTTACGGGGTATCAGATCTACCACCGAACCCTAGACTGAATTAATTCAAACTAAGGAACATATTTGTTTTTGTAATCAAAGGAACATATATTAGTCCTTATTACATTTTATGCCTTGTGAAAATTGACAATACTCGGATTGTGCCACCGAAGATGAGCTTGGAATAAGGAATGCATGATTAGTCTTCATTTATGTGAATTCTCATTTTCTATTTAATGTTCTATAGTTTGAATTAGTTATGACTAGGGTTCTGATGCATGGTCAGTATCGGAGTCATTGTTTGTTTTGTTTGCAGTGAATCCGGTTTTGACTGATAAAGGGACGCGCCTTTGAAGAGTGCTGTCAACTTTCAATAGAAGTCGATTCATTGCCAACAAAACAAACAAAGACAACTGTAAAAAACACCGAATACTTCATCATTTCTCAATAGTGATGAAGTAACTCGACATGCACTAAACAAAAGATACGGGATATATTACAATAGATCGAATTACTGGTCGCAGTGGTTTATGTCCCGAACAGAGGAAAAAAAAGTGAAGGTGTGTAATGTTTCAGTTTGCAAAATTGAAAGTGGCTATCAAGATGGAAGATCCACCAAGAAATAATGTGCGCCTTCGTGGAAAATCCGAATGCGTCCAACAAATGGATTGGAAAACACCTGCAATTCCATCGTTCGACTGTGTTCCGGGTGTTGAAGTTATTCAAGGAGACTCAGACGACCCAGCGGCGGTCAGGCAGTGTCAAACCGAAGACAGCTGATCCGGTAAAGGCAACGAAAGAGTTGAATCTGTTGCAGCGGTGACATAACGTGGCGACCTCCTCCACGTCAACAAGGTCAGGAAGCCACCAAACCAGAACGTCAAACACAACATGGAAAACAAAACTCGCGCCAGGAAGTAATATTGTGCTGATTGTGTATTATATTGTAGGTACAGTCTTTAGTCTCACGCATCATCTGTTGGTTCTCTGTGGTATTACAGCTACATGCAGAGCAAAAAAAAAATGCAAAACTACCTATTCTAATATGCGTTCTTCTACAGAAGGAGACAAGAGGGGACAAGCGATTTTGCATTGGTTTTGTAGATGAAAGTTCGAACTTACAGTCTACGTGTTCCGTTTTTGCGAATATTTGCAAATAAGGGTGTAAGATGTTTTTGGACAACGTTTTTTTACACTTCATCCTCTATAACTTTTTTTAAACAATAGTTATCAATTATCTTGTACCATCCAAATGTGCGTCATTGTGTGCCCTAAAAGTTATCGATGCAATGTTACAATATATATTATTTGTTCTTAAAAATCGCCAAATGGTTTATATTTGACAAATCTACAATTCTTACCTAGTGAAAATTTTGTCTTCTGTACGCCTAAAACTGTCCGTTTACCTCAATTGAACCTAAACATTGTGTCTTATTGATTTTGAATAAGTTTATCTCATTTACTCCTAGAAACGCTGTTTCCCGAGTTTAAATTTGTTGTAAATGATTGCGACTTGCCAAGCTATCATTTGCATGATGAAGAATTAAGCGTGCGGTATTTAGTTTATTTGAATGAAATGTGAACCGTACGATTCGACCTTTCATTCTTATAGGGCTGTAAGTTGCAATCATTTACAGTAAATTCTATTGTGGAACACGTCGTTTTAACGTAGGACTACGTTTCTCTTTTCTACACCGGGTGTCATTTCAAAATTTTGAAAAATGAGAGCGTTACGCAAAAGTGAAAGGTTTTTGCACGCTAATAATTCTCGTTTGACTGAACACAATGACTTCATTTATACACCATTTGATCAGAAAAACCTACAAATATTTGGAATAAAAATTTCAATGAAGTGCTATTAGTATAAATAGTTTATTTTTTTACTTGAAAATAACCTACTTTTGCTCCCATATAAATCTGCATATGAGCAGGTTGAAAATTGGCAGCATAATTAATCATCAATTAAAAGAAAGATTTGAGCAATAAAAAATAAAAAAAGTGCCACTAAATAATTATGGCTTGTGCCAACAAATAATGTGTGATCAGCATTAAAAATTTAGAAATGAGCAATAATAGATGAGAAATGATCTTTGGATAATCTAATTGTGGCCGGTAAATCTGTCAAATAAAGCAACAGCTATTATTATATGTGCAAATAAATATGGCTTTATTTCTTCCTAGGTAGTAGATACAGTTACCCATCTTTAAATTCAAAAATAATTTGATATCGTGAAAACTTTCCCATGAAATATTCAACAACACCATTTGAAAACTAAATGGGTTCCAGAGAGCAGAAAATAAATCCAGGCAAAAAATTGGGAATGAGCCATAAAAAGTTGTGATGTGTTTTAGGACAAATAAAAAAAATCATCTGGAAGAGGTAAAATGAGCAATGAATATTCAATAATGCGCAAATTGCAAATGATACACATTCCAAATAAGAGTTGTTGAGCTTCTACAATTGATATTTTTATCAAATGATATGTTGAGTTTACAAATAACCATAAGACTGTCACTTGAATGGAAAAAATATTGTCGGTAAGGATGATCATTTAATGTGGTCACTACTTATAAATACGGTTTATTAATGTATCCATGCCAAGGGAAAGTACAAAAATCAACCTGTAATAATTTTGAAATGGTCATCAAACCATTATCAATGTTCAGGCGCACAAATCAAAACAGCAACTTTTTTAAGTTCAATTTGGTGAGAATTTACTGGAGTTGTTACCAATCTGCTTTGACAAATTTAAGCCATTTAAATGAGTAGTCTTTTTCTAAGTGCTGCTTTATATTATAAAATTGATCATATTTTTTATTTCCGAATGCTGTTTTGATTTGTGCGCCTGAACATTGATAATGGTTTGATGACTATTTCAAAATTATCACAGGTTGATTGTTGTACTTTTCCTTGGCATGGATACATTTACCAACCGTATTTATAAGTATCAATATTTTTTCCATTCAAATGACAGTCTTATGGTTATTGGTAAACTCAACATATTATTTGATAAAAATATCAATTGTAGAAGCTCAACAACTCTTATTTGGAATGTGTATCATTTGCAAAAATATCATTGTCTTTTGCGCATTATTGAATTTTCATTGCTCATTTTACCTCTTCCATATGATTTTTTTTATTTGTCCTAAAACACATCACAACTTTTTATGGCTCATTCCCAATTTTTTGCCTGGATTTATTTTCTGCTCTCTGGAACCCATTTAGTTTTCAAATGGTGTTGTTGAATATTTCATGGGAAAGTTTTCACGATATCAAATTATTTTTGAATTTAAAGAGGGGTAACTGTATCTACTACCTAGGAAGAAATAAAGCCATATTTATTTGCACATATACTAATAGCTGTTGCTTTATTTGACAGATTTACCGGTCACAATTAGATTATCCAAAGATCATTTCTCATCTATTATTGCTCATTTCTAAATTTTTAATGCTGATCACACATTATTTGTTGGCACAGGCCTTAATAATTTAGTGGCACTTCTATCCTTTTTTGGTGCTTTTTCTGAATTACTAAGTACAGGTAAATATTTTAGTCGTTGAAAATTTGGTTTTCCCTTTTTGGGTCCTCAAAAACTGGTAACAAATAATACAAATTGTTTTCTTCTTTTTATTTCATTCAGTTTCATTCTATGTTTAATACAGCAATAGCCACACCCCTCAACTGCAAAATAATTTTGCTGTGTTGCCGGTGTCTGGTTTTATAACTAAAGCCCGTCCCCTCTTTTGAAATTTGCTTCGTAAAGCATTCTCGTGCCTCTCTTCTTTGAAGGCGATGCTATCAACACCAGTATAAAGCCCACGATTTGAACCAAAATGTTTGCATTGGGATATCCAAGTTTGATTGAGCGGTATGTACTGTTGTGTTTTTCGCTCTCTCGTCTACGAAGATTTTTGCTCGTTTTTTTCTATCTCGTCCGTTTTCTCGCGATTTCGCGTCTGGCTCGCAAACTATCGCCTGCGCTTGCTCATCTACAAACCAGAAGGAAGCGCTGCTAAGTTTTGCAAGTTTCCCCGCTTGACCTATTGCCGTGGTAAAAATCGATAATCCGCGTGGACGGCATCCGCTTCCAAAGCCGGGCACCTCTAAGCGGAAAACGATGTTTGTGACAACTAGATTACTAGGTGGGTTATATCCCTGATATAACCCACCTCTAATTTTTTTACTCCTGAGATGAGATTAAATGAGCACTGTCAGCCACCACTGATAAATAAGGTGCACACCTTTGTTTAAGTATTTTCTATTTGGTTTTGAACACCCCAACAAGAATGTCATATGACTACCACACTAAACGATTATGACCAATCCATTGAAATTAAGGTTTTGAAGTAATATTCACTAGTACAAATAACAAACTTCAAACTCTCTTAGGATCTGCAAAAAACCCCATTGACAAGCTTGGTTTCTACAAAATTAACTTGTGATAGTTGTGAAAAAAGTTACATAGGATATACCAAACGTACTCTAAGATCTCTTTCAAAAAAGCATATCGCAGAAGTCACTGAAGCAAACAAAGACGCTGACAGAAGACTCAAAGACAATTTCAAATCGCAGAAAAACTGAACATATTTTCAACGAAAAACATTTTATTAACTTTAATAACATACCAATTACAAGACAAATCATAAATCGTTTAAAACTTAATGTAGCAGAGTGCGTAGAAATTCACAAATGAAATTCCAAAAACTTACTTAACAAAGATCGAGAAAACGGATCTCCGTGGCTGTTTATCTTTTTACCTAAATCAGACAAACAAAACACTACACGGAAAAAAATGCTTGCCCAGATCCGTGAACTGCAGTAATGAATTCGAGAGCAAGCAAAAATACACCGTGAGCTGAATCACGTAATCATGAACTAAATTACGTTTAGAGGGAAAAATCCTAAAAACGTGAACTAGTCATGGTCCGTTTTCATTTTCGGGAACGCTTTTTTTTTCTGTGTACCCAATACAACAACAACAGGCTGCACTCTTAAAAATAATGAATATTACGAGGGATGTAATGTTTGGTGTACGTAAATACTTTGAGACTCAAAGATAAACATGACTCCATTGTATTTTCTATTTTATGTATTGTTAGACCCTGAAATGAGACCCAAAATAATAAATATTGAAACATCCAAAGTTCTGGATTAATGCATGCATTAAAAAAACGAGTAAATGTTCAGATTTTCATGCGATTACCCTGCCACTTGGTGGTCGGTTCACCAGTCAATAGTCAATATACTAGTTGCCTATATTGTGTGAAAATTTGACAGCTTTATCAGTTTGTTTACAGCAGCTAGGGCGAGAACAGTGAAACAACTTTGATCTATGGTTTGTTCGTACCGCCTGCTCCTGCTCGTACCGCCTGCCGGGGCTATAAAAGTCGGCCATCGTGGCCCACTTCGTGTCGGCTGGATACGATCGCGGAAACATCTACAAGATTCTGGCACTTCTGGAGAAGGAAGGTTCATCGAGTGGAAGCCTGGTTCCGGCCGTCCGGCCGTTCTAAGCGTCCGGCGGATTCAACAGAAGCTCAAACGGAAGACGGCAGGCAAGGTGGCCAAACGGCTAAGAAGTATTTGGCCAAAATGAATATCCACATGCGGAAGCGTCAGTCCAAGCCAGCCGCGACGGAAATCCAAGCGGAAACCCAGAAACAACGGCTGAAGACCCTCCCAACGTGCCCCAGCTCCACCCAATCGAGAAGTTCTAGACTAATTTGAAGAGGAGAGTATATTCAATTAATTTCGTGGCCAAAACGACGGATGATTTGAACAAAAAGACGATCAAAATACTAAAGCATATGCCTACAACCATTCTCTTTTTTTCACCTATGGCCAAAGTTCCGGCTAACTGACAAAAGGCAGCGTGGCAGGGAGTAGAAGTATGTTTGTGAAGTTTCTAATTTGTTAATGAATAAAATTCAATTTGGTTTGTTAAAATTTCTTTTTCCGTTTTTTTTACCATCCATCCGAAAATAAAGGGTGTCCACAGTTTAATTTCACCACTTTAAACTCGTCCTCAAAAACATCCAAAGTTCTTGATTAATGCGTGCATTAAAAAAAGTCTCTCAACCGATTGTCATGAAATATTCAGGGTATAAAATACAATGTATAATCTTGGTTAAAGTATTTTTATTTCAATGTATTTCTTTACCAAAGCCAGAAGCCCGAACTTTCTTTTTAAATACCACGCCTAAGATTTTGTACAACTTTTGAACCGACATTTTTTTCCGCTTTCAACCATGACTTCAACATTTCCTGTTATGTAGGGACAACTTTAGAATGCTTACGAAGTTTGTGCTTCATTATAGCCCAATATTTTTCAATTGGCCGCAACTCTGGAGAGTTTGGGGGATTAAGATCCTTCGGCACGAAATTGACACCATTCGTCTTGTACCACTCCAGAACATCCTTGGAGTAGTGACAAGAGGCTAGGTCCGGCCAAAAAAATTGTAGGAACGTTGTGTGTTTTGAGAAACGGAAGCAGTCGTTTTTTCAGGCATTCATTCATGTATACTTGACCATTTACAGTTGAAGTTGTCACGAAAGCCTTGCTCCGTTTACCACACGAACAAATCCCCTGCCAAATCATGAATTTCTTGGGGAACGTTGACATTTGCTGTTTCCTGAGAGACTCTGGAACATTGAACTTGTCTTTCGCAGTCACATACTGGTTGCCGGGAACTTGTTTAAAGTCCGCTTTTACGTGTGTTTCATCTTTCATTTGTGTGTTCAGCTTGCGCGCACGCGTTTCTTGGCTTTCAGCACGAAACTTTTGGTCAAGTGCAGCTTTTTCGCGTCATCCCGAACGGCAAGACAGCAACCACTCGCATGTGATCCTTCACACAATACGGAACACTTTTTCTACCACTCACCTTCTTCCAATCGACAGTTAAAGGTTCCCCGAAACATTTTATGACACGAGACACTGCAGGCTGGTAAATTTTCAAAATCTTTCCGATGGCTCGGTGCGAAAAATGTGGGTTGTCGAGGTGCGTGTGCAAAATGTTCTCGCGCACTTGTTGTTCCTTCAACTCCATTTTCGAAACTACGACACATTTCACAATGAAACTTACGCAGTGTAAACTATACACGCTTAGGTAATTCCACCTAAAATTTCGTTGAAATCAACCCAAAGGGCAAAATGATACAGCTTATTTAAAGTAATGCAATTTAACTGTGGACACCCTTTAGTCGCTTGTTTTAATGCAATCATTATAACAGCTTCTAAGGTTACCTCAAATCTGAGTCCACAAAGCTTTAAAATACAGTCCCTTGACTGAATACAGGGATTTGCATGCTTTATGCCTTATGCTAATTTTAAACGCATTTGGTTCAACGCCTCACACGGCTGTTGCTTGATATGCATAACAGTTCGAATTTAATTTCTCAATGCTCTAAAATTAATGGTGCAGATTTGAAATAAGTGAAATTTGGAATATAGAAAAAAAAGCAATGTTTTCAATTAAATACCGTCCCGCAGCGTAACACACGGAGTTCATTCGCTTAAAATATTCAATAATGATGGCGACAACTTCTACCATCCTTAAACTATTTTTCGACAAAGGTCAATGCTCGGGCTTAGCACTATTTTATTTTAAATGTTTACAAGCAGTCATTTTGAGTTTCCATGGTCTAGTAAATTCATAAAAAGACGCAATTTTCTGTCTAACAGGCCGCCGCTCCTTTTATGTGCATCCAAGAAGAGTTGAATTTACATGATTTTTTCTAAGAGTGTAAATACCAATCAGGCAGAGTTTTCTAAATTTTGAAGACAAAAAAAACGAAGAACTACTGCATGACAGGAACACATATGTAAATTCTAAGTGACCCCACTTGTCATCGTATAGGTAAAAAATGAAATATGTAAGCACATACATACACACACAAACACATCTACACTCAAAATAATCGACACGTTGTTTCCACGTAAAATTTCACGTAACTTTCACCTGAACATGTAACCAAATCTTCTTCAGTAAAATCAGGTGAATTGTACGTGCCAGTGAATTTAACATAAGAAATCACGTAACATGTATGTGATTTTCACGTAGAATGTGGATTTACGTGGAAATCACGTAGCTCTTACGTGAATTCCACGTGTTTATTACTGGTTTTGGCAGTGGACAAAAATTACGTGCATTTCACGTGGAAACAACGTGTCGAAAAAAATCGCAGTGCAGTTTAAACACTAGACCTACTACGATGTTCTCTTCAAATCGAGAACCCGACACTGAAAAAATCTGTTAGTCACAGATGAAATAGAGTTATCTGTCAAAATTTAAGCTTTTTCGTTAAGTAGTGGTAGCTTAAACAAGTTTTTAATTTTTTTATTTTTTACTTTCAAAGAGTGAAAACCTGTAGTGATAACGGGTGGCCACTAAAAAGTGGTTATGAAAATAATAGCAAGGGGAAAACAACAAAGAAGTACAGTTCAATCTGATTTATTTTACATTAAGGATTGACCTTCGCCTTCAAATGTAGCTTAATGGATGTAAGCATATGGCACAATATGGAATATTTTGGCTCTCCAGGAACGTTATCGTTTTTTTCACATGATTATGCCTAGTCTCCATCCAAGAGATGTTTCTGAAGGAACGGGATGCAAATTTTCTGCAAACACTCTGTTCGGTAGATATGCTGGTTGGCAGCTAAGCCACTTGGTTTAAACCACGGCTTCGAAATCCCCGTTTCGAAAATTGCGATGCATAGCATCACATTTTGTTTGAACTTGTGTTTGAATTTGTACGTAACGTTCAGAGGAGTTGTAGATTTGCCCTTGTATAGAAACTGTTGTTTTCGGGAATCCGCGACTTGGACAGGGGAAAGTAGCTTTCGTGGTTCAGAACGAAAGACTTTCTACCGAATTGCCGGATCATCCAGCGCCACTGGGATTATTTTGATAGAAAAATATTGATGTCATTCCCATTATATGATGGCCACCCGTTAGCATAAATTTTCTTATTTTTTTAATCACAATCGTTCAAGTGATTTTGTGATGTGTTTTTTTCTGCTAAAATTAAGTAGAAATTATCTTATCTTAAAAATGTCGTTAGAAGAGCCTTTGAGAAGTTTGATTTTTTTTTCAATCGATTTTGTTGTCACTACTTATCCTGTGACAGATACGTGTCTTTTGTCTACTATGTGTGGTCTTTCATTCAGCGTGTTACTAAAGGGTGTCCACGATGAAATTGCCACACACAAAATTGATTCGCAAAATTCGAGTTTTCATCCGATTGCCATAAAATTTTCAGGGATTGAGAAATAACTATTAAACTTCATTTTACCATTTTACTCGTATTTTATTTACAGTCCATACGCAAATGCCCGCACCTTGGCCTTAACCCCGGCCATAAGATTCTGCACAACCTGTGAATCAACCGTTTTTTGCATGTAAACCCATACTTTCTTCAGTTTCTCGACTTTCTTCACTACCTTAGGTCGTTTAAGAAGGTGCTGCTTCATAATCGCCCAGTACTTCTCGATGGGGCGGAGCTCCGGAGTGTTGGGAGGGTTGAACATTTTCGGCACGAAATTGACCTTATTGTCCGCATACCACTTCAGCACGTCCTTGGAGTAGTGGCATGAGGCTAAATCCGGCCAGAAGATTGTTGGGACCTTGTGGGCCTTCAGGATAGGAAGCAGCCGCTTCTGGAGGCACTCTTTTATGTACACCTGTCCGTTCATCGTGTCCTGGGTCACGAAAGGTGCACTCCGCTTCCCGCACGTGCAGATGGCTTGCCAAACCAGGAATTTCTTCGCAAATTTGGACATCTTCTGAGTGCGGACATGCTCCGGAACGCTGAACTTATCCTTGGCCGTGAAAAACAGGTTGCCGGGGATCTGTTTGAAGTCGGCCTTCACATATGTTTCGTCGTCCATGATGCAGCATTCAACTTTCGTCAGCATGTTGAGGTACAACTTCCTGGCACGGGTTTTGGCGGACTTGTTCTGCTTCTCGTCGCGATTAGGGGCCTTTTGTACCTTGAACGTTCGAAGCCCAGCCTTAGTTTTGGCCTTTTGGACAAAACTTCGGCTTAGGTGCAGCTTCTTAGCCACATCCCGAACGGAGGCGTTCGGATTTCGGTTGAAGGCCCCAACTACGCGGTTGGTGTTGTACGGAATACTTTTTCCTTCACTTCTGGGCTTCCGATCGGTGGTCAACCGTTCCTCGAACCGCTTAATCACTCGCGACACCGTGGAATTCGCGATTCCCAACGTTTTAGCGATGGAACGATGCGAGAGATCCTTGTTCTCGCGATGAATGCGCAAGATTTTATCACGCACGAGCTGTTCTTTCGACTCCATTTCCGCGAGTTTTGATCACAGGACTTTAAAACTTGCAGGATGTAAATAATGCACTATGAACTAAATCCACCCAAATTTTCATTAAATTCTACCCAACGGTTAAAAAGTTAGAGCAATTTCATAGTGTGGCAATTTCATCGTGGACACCCTTTAATCTTTTTCGTTCATTGTTAAAGGATAATTAATTAGAATGGAATAAAAGTAAAAATTATTCAACCCTCTGAAAAGCTCTTCTTGAAGGTTTTTCGTTTAGAGGTTTGGATAAAATTAAAACATATTCAAAATGTCTTCAATTTTCATTACAAGCTCAACCGGATGATTCTTGTGAATGATGCAGAAAAGTTTCAACATTTTTCTGTAGGCAGTGTCAACATGTATATTCCATAGTAGCATGCATTTGCGGTTGAGTTCATCCCTGTCCTCCATTATCGAAAATTAGCAAATTATTCGCCTTGAGGCACTGCCGGTGCAATTCTCCTGTGCGCTTTCCGGAAACATGGTCTATCGGACACCCAACCAGACCAGACCAGACACAGACTCAAGCAGTCAACCAACTAACAACGTCTCGACGAAACTGCACTATAAATACATACCCAATGCACCAATCCAATTGATCGGACGTCGGTAAATTTTGGTAGCACCACCAAAAATCGATTGCCGATGTATAATTTTGGCTAAGCTCCAAACACGACACGTTCGAATGTCGATGCCATTAGGATCGAAGAACCTATTGAGACGGGATCAAATAACAATGCGGGAGAAAGGCCAAAACTCTTGTGGCTAACGAACGGCAACAAAGGCTGGAAGGAAAACTGTTGAAAAGTAGTCGAAAATATCCTCCAAAGTATATGGTGCTGCTGACACAATGCCCCGTGTGTATGTGGTGAACGATGAAAATGGTGAAAAGATAAGGCTTCTTTTAGTCTATGGAAGGGCCTGCCTTCGACATTTGCATACCCAAAGCTGACTTTTGTAGAACGGCAAATCTGGGACAAGTGTATTAAGCAGTAGTCCATTATCTTTTCACGCTTCGTCTGTCAATTTTGTGTACGAGAAGGGGGGAAATTTCTTTTATAAACCGAACATTGTCAAATGATTTTCTTCTGCGTGATCGATGTGTGCTTTAGGGATCATCCTACTGACCTACTGTTGGACATTAAATTTATCAATCATGACTGGGTATACAAATCAGAAGCATAAGAAAGATTGGTACATTCTCATTGTGCTCTAAAAATGCTTCCGGTTTAATTATTAAACGTGCACTTCTTCATCATAAACCACCCCCAATGAAATTCCGGAATCGCTTTACAACAAAATCCTGTTAAGCAGCTTGCGGTTAGTATAATTAGAGCTGAAAACCATAAATTAGTAATAAGTAATTTTAATTATGAATATCATAAAGGAAAGTAATGAGGCACTTTCGTACCAAGGTGGTGGTGCTTCTACTGCTGCCACTCAGGAAAAATTCCGGGATTCAGGTAGCTTTATTGTGGTTTTTGACGCCCCTTCCAGGGCATCATTATGAGAGCTGATTCTAGCACAAATGGCACAATGATGATGATACCATCCTTCGAGAGGAAAAAGGAAAACCCACGAACACAAATTGCAAAACGTTGGACGAGGGCGGAAAACCTCAACGAAAGATTAATTCCACACCTTTTCATTTTTAATTTCTCACTCTCCAACTTTTCGGATTCCATAGCCAGAAGACTAGAAGCAAGAAAAAAAACCGTACATCGTACCGGTTTTCCAGTGAAACCTGGTTTTCTCCGGAAGGCATAAAAACTTGGAATTCTTCTCGCATACACATACTCGAAGCCACACTTAAAACCGTCAGACAGTGGAATTCATTCCGGACTCATAACTCAAATAACCGCTGAAAATTACATCCACTTTGGAGAGGAGATTTCAAGTCACCTGGCCAAATGACGACAACCCAAAACGTCACTTTCAAGTAGCAAATCTTCATTCACTTGAGTCCCTATCTCATTTTCCCAACTTAGCCGGGTGAGATGGAAGATAGGCAAGCTGAAGGCTTTTAGCTTCTTCTTTTCTTCCGCCGACGATGACGGTCTGTTCGTGTTCATTCTCGTTAAGTGATAAAAATTTGATTAAAATTCCAAAAACTAAACGTAAAGTCAAATAATTGCACCTTAAAGGCATAATTAAAATTAAAGAAAAGTGCGGCGACAGTTTGCAGTGAGGAAATGGGCGGAACGGTAGATTCTATAATTAAAACTAGTTTTCCTTGACTATCGTATGCCATCGCTGCTGCATGGTCGGGAAAGAATCCTCGGCTAGGACGATGAGGACGACGAGGCTTTCCAATTATGAACTCTTTGAGTATTATTGAAGGCTTAAGTTAGTCATTTGCGAGTGGCTTTGAAGGAAGCGGGAAAAGTTTGTCTTCCGTAATCGAACCGGAGTGTGGTGGAAAAGTTTTTTTTTTCTGGGAAGTGTGGGAACGAGTGCATCATAGAGTGCTCTCTTCAAATGATATATTGTGAATTCAAATAGGTTGGTTTGGTCCTTTGTAAATGGAGAATTATCTAACTTTATTTGTTGAAAAAAAAATCAAGTGCAGACAATTTTGTTGTATAGGTTGTCGTAGAACAAGTAGATTTTTTTTCTTTATGCTGCATTACACAGATAGAAAGAAGCATTTTACTTTCTGCGTTATCTAATGCATACAAAGGGATTGCTAGATTTGGCAGAAGATAATGGGATATATCATGTAAATTTACGCCAGATAAAGCCTCAATCGAGTCTGTTATATGAAAGATTGCAAACATTGTTGTATGGCGCACGAAAGATTGCCAACAATTTAGTTGTTTACATCTCCTTTGGCTTGGAATTAAACGAGGGGAAGTTTTACGTGCCTGTTCATTATTTTCTTCTGTGTACTGTTATTTATTCAAATAATTATTTCACTGTAATTTTGTGACATCCAAAATACGCATCCAAGAAACATCATAGGAGCTATGTTGCATAGCTGAAGCGTTAAGAGCTATCCGAAGTTATGCAAAGTTAAAAAAAAGCAGGGTAAGTTTCTGTTCATTACCATGTTCCTTACTGGATGATCACAAAACACATAATGTTTTAATTACAAATCGTGTAAAGTTCTGAGACATATTATACATTGCCTAAAGTATTATAAACAAATGCTTTTTTTTTAGGAATTTAACATCCCGAATAAAAAAGTATCATAGAATTACAATAAAATGTATTGTAACCATAAAATAGATTCAATAGTATGTACTGTGGATCGTATTGTTCGCGATGAGATGACATTAGGACTAATTGTTTCTACAATCTTATCAATTGTAAATTGAGAAATCAACAAAAGAATAAGGGGGTTGTTATGTATCAAAACAATAAATAATTTCACTTTTTTCAGAATAAATTTGAGTTAATAACTATTAATTGTATTGTTTCACAATTGTTGAAAATTCCAGCATATGGGGTGTATAGTGGTACTATTGTAATCACAATGTGTATTTTTTATTTGTCTGATACATGAACAGTAAGATTCATGAATTATTGAATTGTTACTGTTTCGTTATTTTTATCCCGGTTGCTGTTTCTTGTTATTCTACAATACAAATCTCCAAGATCGAATATTTACGGTCCTGGAATAAAATAATGTGCTCACCAAAACAAATAATCTTTAAGACTGATACACAGCTCTAAGAAGTAGTGTGAATTTTTGTTCAATATCATGTACTTAAATGGAGCGTTAAAAAATTTACATATTAACATTCGCAATAACTTATTTTATTAAAAACACTATTAAAAATAAAACGTTTTTAGCGTATTAGTAGAACGATTGTGATTGGGAAACTGAGAGAATTTAAAATTAACATTCATTTGATCACTTTTTAAAAAGCACTCGACACTGAAGAAGTCTGTAAGTCGCAGACGAAATAGGTCTATCTGTCAAAAGAAAAGCTTTCTCTAAGAGAATTTAAAGGAATTTGCTCGCGTTTACTAGTGATAATTTGAAAAAAGTGTTTCAGTGTTTTATTTTTTATTTTTAAAAAGTGATCAGATGAAATTTCTCTTATTTTCCCAATCAGATCATCATTATAAATCGTGTAAAGTTCTGGGACATTCCATACATAGCCGATAATGTTGTATACAAAAGCTCGTCTTTATTGCAACTATTTCATGCAAGTTGGTCCTTCGTGTGGAAGGAAACACAACTTTACACGCTCTGATACTTACATCACAATGAAAATTCAGATTTTCTGTCTGTGTATCCTTTACGATGCAAAAAAAAAATGTTAATAAAAAAAATTTTTTTTTTTTAAAACAAATATCTACCCATAAAAAAAAAATAAAAAAAAAAAAAAAATATATTTATTGTGGTCTTGCTGGGGTTGGGAATAAAAAAAAAGAAAGAAGAGGAGAAAAGAAAAAAAAAAAAAGTACAGGGTGCGGCAGCAAATAATGCGAAAATGTTCAAACTTGAGCATTGGGTTAATTCGTGTAGCTAGTCACTAATTTCTGTCGAAAGTGTATTTGTTTATGTTAACTTTTAACTGCTGCATCCAAACATTTTATTTGTTTTATTGCAAATTCGTCAAATTTTCGCGAAAGAAGTGATCACCAGTTTGTTGCTCGCCCAGAAGAAGCCAAAAGAGATTGCCAAGGTGGTAGGCTGCCATTTGGCAACAGTTTACTGCATAAAAAAGTCCCTGCAGGATGGTCCTAAGCAGCGGAAACCGGGAAGCGGACGTCCGCGCTTTGCACGCACGCCGAACGTGATCAAATCGGTCCGTGCAAAAATTGCTCGCAACCCGGGGCGTTCCATAAGAAAACTTGCAAAGGAAGCCAATATTTAGGAGAAATCCATGCGGAGAATCATCAAAGAAGACCTGCATGCATCTTTCAGAGCCATAGTGAAACGCCACTTGATTACGGACCGGGTCAAGAAATTACGAGTGACTCGCTTGCTTTCCTTGTTGAAGAAGGAAAAAATGATAATCCTGTTCTCCGACGAAAAGCTTTTCAGCATCGATGCTGTGGCCTACAGCCGCCCGGACCGGTTCATTTTACCGCAGAAAATGGAGAACGTTCCGGAAAAAGTGAAATTCAAATTTCAAACCAAACATCCGGCTGGTGTCATGATGTTTGGCTTGGTGGCGTCCAACGGTTTGAAAATGCCGCCTGTTTTCGTTGATGCTGGAGTTAAAATCAATACCGAAGTGTATATTGGTATTTTAAAAGACCAAGTGCTTCCCTGGGTGAAGGCCAACTTCTCCGAGGACCAAAACTTTGTCCTACAGCAGGATGGAGCGCCGTGTCACACGTCCAATCGAACCCAACAATGGTTGAACGATAACATGAAGTTTTGGCCGAAGGATTTGTGGCCCCCCTAGCAGTCCAGATCTTAATCCGTTGGATTATTAGATTTGGGCATATGTTGAAGCACGAGCCTGCAAAACATCACACCCTAGTGTGAAAACCCTGAAGTCAACCATAACACGCACATGGCAGTCAATGTCGGAGGACTACGTCCGAAAGGCATGCTCTGGCTTCCGGCGTCGGCTTGAGGATGTTGTTAATAAAATGGAGGACTTATTGAATAAATTTGTTTAAAAGGACTTTATAAAGATAACTGCACTCGAAAATATTGACATTCTTGCTTGAATTAGTTGAAAATGGGATTTGAAGGAAATAGAACAAATTTTCGCATTATTTTCTGCCGCACCCTGTAGAAGGAATTGTTCGCTCATCACCATGAGGCCACAAGAGTGGGCAGTAATGTTTGCTAGAATGAAAGATGTGAAAAGAAAGTGTTGTTTTTTTGGTGGGTGGGGGGGGGGTGGGAAAATTGAATAGAAATTTTGAAAATTGGGGGAAGAGTGTGGGTTCGTAAATCTTTTTGTTTTTGGGGTGGGGAAGAGGGGGTCCCCGCGGGGGGTATTTTTTTGTTTTTATTCCCTTTTTTAGAAGAGGGAAAAAAAAGAAAGGGGGGCCGCCTTTTTTCGGGGGGGGGGAGAGGGGGGGGGGGTGTAAAATTTGGGGGGGGGGATATATTGTTATTTTTTTGTTGTTGTTGGGTGGTGGGGGGGGCGGGTGACAATGTCCATTGTCCGGTTGCACCGACCTGGGATGAAGAAGCAGACTTAAAAAATGTGAGTGTCAAGTGGAGCCAGATTAGAGCTGTCATAAAAATGTCAAGTGAAGCCATGAGAATAAAATATCAGCCAATGAAGTGGAAAAGATAGGAAATTTGAACTATGTTGAGTGTCAGGTATATATAAATTCGCCAATTTTTTGTAATACCTAGAGACCTTTATTCTTGTAACAAAGTTAAAACCATTTGAGAAGAAAATCTGCAAATGTTACAGAGGGTCTTGTTTAAATCACCAAGTCCTTGATATCTTGCAAAATTTGACTTGATAATTTTTATCATACTATAAAATTTAATTAAGTAAAAAGAGTTGTATTATGGAAACTACAGGCGAAGAAAACAATCACCAAAGCAAATATATTTAGGTCAATTCAAACGTAAACTTTTGTTTGTTCTGGCCACAAATATATGTTAAATTTGTTTCAAAAGTATTTTATGTCCATAATACACACTTAGAAATTATGAATTTTATACGAGGCGTAATTCATGTTTGTTAAAAGTCGGGGAACGTAAAGAAAGATTTCGTGTAAAATAATGTCTCCTGAAACTGACACATACGCAATTCCATGAGAGATGTGTTTGATTGAATTAATTTTCTGATTTCTTTCAATTCATTCTTGTGTGCTAAAAGACGCTTGCATGTATCGGTCTCAGGAGACAGAAATTTACATGAAATGTTGGTAGTGTGTAGCGTAACTTCGATGTCTGTTTTAAAATTACTCTCATTAAAAATAAATGTGAATATTTTTGGATTTTACATCTCTGTTAATGAAAATAAATATGTTTCTTTAGAACATGCCCTACATTTTTCTGATAGGGAAGAGTAGTAAGACAGTGGAAACAGAGAGACAGAGCCAATTGTACCTTAAAAAATTCACAGGAACCTTATTTTCACACCTATGAAGTGGGTCTATAAACCTCTCTTCTTGGTATAGATACCTCGTTTGAAAAACATCTTGTTTAGCCTTTGTACTAAAACTGCATTATTTTACTTCATTGTAAATTTTACCAAGATCGTCTGTGATTTTAAAACTTACTTAAAATGCTATTCAAAATGCTTAAATTGTCGACTTTGTTTCACTAAAAAAATGATTGGGAAAAATATACACGAGTTAATAATTTGACGAACATTTTCTTGAAATGATGTGTTCTGAGCACTATCAAGAATAGCGAGACATCTGACAGAAAATCCGAAAAATCAGAAAACTAGAATAAATCACCTTAACTCGTACCAAAAGAAGTCACCCCAAATGTGAAACTTCAAGATAAAAATAACGTTAAATTTTAAAATTTACAAAAACCATTTTCACCTTAAGTGTCCTATTGCTCCCTTTGGTGACGAACAGCGATGGTAGCTTCAAACTCTGCCTGATAATTAACTGCTTCAATAACCAAATTAATAACTTAGGCACCTGAAATATTTGTCCAGTCTACTAGATAAGTGTACTATCCGATTGAAACACAAAACTTATTCATAGCTTTGACGAAAAAAAATAATAAATTCGTTGAACATAATGTGTCTCAATGTTGACTAATCTCCCTTACAGAAATAACATTTTAACTTTAAAAATTAAAATGAATGAAATTATACATACATTTTCATTTAAAGCGGGAAAATGGAATCTACACGTATTCGATTGTATACACATCTTACTGCTTGTTTACGTTTTCCGTACAAATGTACGTGTAAGTGGCACAAATAGAGTTTATGAGACACACACAGTAATGCTTTAAGGAGTGTATCGAATATAAGCGATCCACATACATTTGCGTTGTACGCATGCATTTATGATGGTTTTTTATGCTCTGAACACTGCATGCTGTGCGTTTGACTGTCAGCTTTCTTTTGTTTACTTATTTGTGCGGTTCAAATTCTGCGTTTTCAAAATGTCGCGTATTGAAAAGGAAGTGAAAATTAAGGTTCTGGACACATGGCTAAGTGAGAAGGGTATTACTATGCGAAAATTGGCGAAGTGGTTTGGAATTCATCATACGAGTGTTAAAACCATCATTAATAAGTTTGGGGAACACTATTCTTTGGATGAGCTACCAGGAAGAGGCAGAAAACCCGGTTCTTCCAACCCGAAACTGGAGCAGAAAGTGGTATCTCTAATCATGAAGAACAAATCAATGTCAATACGTGATTTGGCCAAAAAAGCAGGAACGAGTGTCGGAATGATCCAGCGTATCAAGAGGCGAAACCACCTGAAGACCTACAAGAAGCAGAAAATCTCGAAACAAAGTGCAGAACAGAAGAAGCGAGCAGCAACAAGGGCCCGGAAATTGTATTCGCGTCTTTTGCAGCGTCCGGATGCATGCGTTTTGATGGACGATGAGACCTATGTAAAGGAGGACTCAAAAACCCTTCCAGGTCCACAATACTTTACTGCCGTCGTTGGGGAGGATGTGAGCGATGCGGACAGGTCGATTCAAGTGGAGAAATTCGGTCGAAAGGTACTGGTATGGCAAGCAATATGTTCCTGTGGTTTGAAGTCAACCATTTTTTACACTACCGGAACTATAAATGCGGAAATCTATCGATCTGAGTGTCTCCAGAAGAGATTGTTGCCTTTATATAAGAAGCATAGTACACCTCCACTGTTTTGGCCGGATTTAGCGTCGGCTCACTATGCCAAAACCACTCTCAATTGGCTTGCGGAAAAGGGTATAGATTTCGTTAAGAAAAATATCAATCCACCAAATTGCCCTCAGCTTCGACCCATCGAACGTTACTGAGCAATCGTGAAGAGGGTCTTCAAGAAGACTGGTAAGGCAGCTGGGAACATGCAGGAGTTCAAAAAAATTTTGGCTCAAGCGTCCAAAAAATGCGATGCAACACTTGTCCGGAACTTGATGAAGAGCATTCGATCCAAGGTTCGAAAATTCGTGAAGGAATAACTTAAATTTCATCCGGTCTTCATTATGTTCAAGTTTACCCTCGTACAATAAAGATCAATTTATTGTATGAATAAAATATCGGTTTTCGACATAATTTGAAAGAAAGTTTGTGGATATCTTATTTTCGATACACTCCTTATGTAACCAAACGAGTGCGAGCTAGACGGGCTCACACGTGAGTCACTTTTTCAAGTGTGCGTTACGCAAGAAATGACAATAATTGTCATCTCTTGCGTAACGTGCTCTTAAAAAAGTCAAACAATGCATTACACTTGTGCAAAAAACCTTTTAATGTTCATAAAATAACCATATGAAAATTGGCCACAAGGACAAAGTCTGAATTTCATAACATTAACTTATGAAATGCTATGATTGTAGTCACTACCACTTCTTATGGTTTGCTTATGGCAACCTTATAAGTTTCATTGTGTAAACTTATGAAATTTTTTTGTTAGTGCAATAGAACTCATATGCATCGGTTATACAAATGTTTACTTTAGTATGTGTATTTTGTTTATTTTTTTAATGAATTCTTCTGAAATTTTCTTATAATAAATACCAATAATAAATTTGTGGTTATGAAAAAAAAGCCAATGCTAGTCATCTAATTGAACTGTTTATTAATCAAGATGCGCGTATAAATTCTCACGCGATACATCGCATACATTTACGAAGCTACCACTGGAAGTCATGAACTTACTTGCCCAAGGAGGACGTTCATAATACATGTATTAGACTTTACCTAATTTGTGGTTTCCAGTAGTTGATTTGGTTCATCCTGTCTTACTATCCACGTTCGAAGGAAGTATATCAGGTCAGATATATCGGGAGCATGATGACTCCGAATTCATCAAGAATAACCAAAGCAATAATTTAGGCGCGCTTTTTACTATTTCATACATATGCTTTATGATTATTACACACAAACAACAATCATGAAATTCATAAGGTGGTTTATGGAACTGATCATTTTTTTTTTAGAAAATCATTACGATTAACTGAGAAAACATTAGTCATACACAACGATTTTATAAGGGTCGTATGGAATTGAAATACAGTGGGCTCACACAGTTTCATAAGGCAAATTTTATGAAATTCGATATGCTTTCACACATCAATATAGGTCCTGTGTAACATTGAGAGATTATCTTCGTCGATTTTTTCTTCCGTGAATAGTTTGTCTATTAAACAATTTGCTGATGTTTTTGACGTATTGGATCCTTGATTACACTTTATAAAGCTTGCTTCAGATAGAATTGGAACAAAAACAATTGCCTGTATTTCAGTTATTTATTATTGAATTCGAGATCTTTTTTTATACAAATGTAGCGTTTTTTTCATACTTTTAAAAAAATACGGATAAAATTATTCGTCACGGTTTCGAAGGAATTCTCGAATTTTTCCTGTAACACGGCTCATTAGGCGGCGCACACCTTCTTCGTCCATCGTTTTAGCTATCTTATTCCACCAGGTTCATCTGATTGATGTCTTTGACAACCTTTCCCTTTGTCTTGAGTCTCCTCTTCATGATTGCCCAGTATTTCTCAATAGGGCGGAACTGGGGGCAGTTGGGTAGGTTAAGGTTTTTCGGAACAACCTGGACCCCTTTCTCTGCATACCATTCTTGAACGATTTTGCTGTAATGACAGCTTGCCAAATCTGGCCAAAACATTACGGGATGGTCGTGGGATCGAATGAACGGCAAAATTCGTTTTTGGAGACACTCTTTTTTGTATAGTTCCGACGTCATTGTCTTATTTGTAACGAAAACTTTCGTTTTTTTGCCACAGCTGCAAATGCCCTGCCAAATCATGAATTTTCGTGCAAATTTGTCGGCAAAAACAAATTTAAATTTGGCTGGAACATCCCCCCGAGCCGTTGCCAAGTAAAATTTTTGACCTGGGATTTGCCCGAAGTCAGCCTTGACATAGGTTTCATCGTCCATCAGAAGACACCCGTCGAACTTGGTCAGCACCTGGTCGTATAGCTTCCGAGCACGGATTTTGGCCACACTATTCTGTTTTATGGTCCGATTTGGCTGTTTGCTAGCTCGATACGACTTGATTCCTTCCCGGAGTCGAGTTCTCCTCACGGTACTATGGGCAGCACCGAATTTTCTGGCCAAATCACGGTCCGACAGATTGGGATTCCTCTTAATCGTCTTCAAAATCTTACCACGCAGTTTCCGGTCGACAGTTCCACTCTGACGATTGGCTTGAGGCTTCCGAATCGTCGTCAATGTTTCCTTATACCGTTTGATAACGCACCATACGGTATTTCTGGGCAATTTCAGCTGTTTAGCTAGCCTAGATGCAGACCACAATGGATTTTCCAAATAACTGTGCACAATTTGTTCCCTTCTTTCGGCTTCCATGTTGATTGTTTACAAAGTACAGTCGATTTGCGGAATGTCAAAAATACATACGTGAAGCTGACAAAATTCCCGACACGTGACACAAGAACTTCCAAATCCGTCCACCAGGAGCGCCACAATATGAGCAAAAGTTTGTTCCAATTCTAAATGAAGCAAGCCCTAGTTCACGTTTTCAGGATGTTTCCCATTAAAAGTTATTTAGTTTATGATTACGTGATTCAGTTCACGGTGTATTTTTGCTTGTTTTCGAATTCATGACTGCAGTTCACGGATCTGGGCACGGATTTTTTTGTTTTGCTATTGTCTGCTTCTTATTAGTCTTCAGGTTGTTGCTCTTCTTTATTTTTAGCACCATTTTGACGGAGGTTCCAGCCTTTTTGGCAAAATCACGAATCGACATCGATCAGTTCCGAAGGATGCGATTGACTACCTTTCAATCCAATTTTGGGTCTGCTGGACCTAGTTTTCTTCCTCTTCTTGGCAGCTCATCGAACGAGTATTGTTTCTCGAACTGGTTGATGATAGATTTTACGCTGTCGTGATGAATTCCGAATTGTTTCACTATTTCGTTCATCGAGACACCCTTCTCACGAAGCCACTTGTACACTACTTGAATTTTAACACCTCTTTCGATTTGCGGCACCTCGAAAAGGATCACTGTTTACCGAAAGTTCAGGAGCTGATCAAGTTGTTGACAGATGAACGCGTCGAATGTAGGTAGGCTCAGACCGATAGTCTTACGTGTGTAAAGGGTGATACGGTCAAAATTTGGTCAAGGGAAAACGCGTGTAAATCGGTGAAATCGTTTATTTAAAAAATCAAATTAAATTTCTTTTTCAAGTTCAATTAGTATAAAATTCAGGAAAAATATTCAGTTAGGCTTCCGCTTTTCCAAATCCGGATTGCCGGGCCTTACGCTTGACCCCTGCCATCAGATTTTGTACAGCCACCTTGTCCACCTTCTTCGCCGCAGAAAGCCAGTTTGCCTTGAACTGCTGCTCGTCCTTAGCAGTTTTTTTGGTCTTCTTTAGGTTCCGCTTGACAATAGCCCAGTATTTCTCAATTGGGCGGAGCTCTGGCGTGTTGGGAGGGTTCTTGTCCTTGGGAACCACCTGCACGTTGTTGGCGGCGTACCACTCCATGGCCTTTTTACCGTAATGGCAAGATGCCAAATCCGGCCAAAACAGTACGGAACAACCGTGTTTCTTCAGGAAAGGCAGCAGACGTTTATTCAAACACTCTTTCACGTAAATTTCTTGGTTGACAGTCCCGGAAGCTATGAAAATGCTGCTTTTCAAGCCACAGGTACAGATGGCTTGCCAAACCAGATATTTCTTTGCGAACTTTGACAGTTTCGTGTGCTTGAAAATATCTGCTACCTTTCCCCTTCCTTTTGCCGAATAAAACTCCTGTCCCGGAAGCTGCTTGTAGTCGGCTTTGACGTAGGTTTCGTCGTCCATTACCACGCAGTCAAACTTCGTCAGCATCGTCGTGTACAGCCTCCGGGATCGCGCTTTGGCCGTCGTATTTTGTTTATCATCGCGATTTGGAGTCACTACCTTCTTGTAAGTCGATAGTCCGGCTCGTTTTTTGGCTCGATGCACGGTTGTAGACGATACACCCAGCTTATTTGCGGCATCTCGGAGAGATAGGTTAGGGTTTCGCTTGAAACTACCGGCAACTCTCTTTGTCGTCTCAGCGGCTTCCGGTTTTCGATTTCCCCCGACCCAAATTCCCGGGGTTGGGCAAAACGTTCCCCAAACACTTTTATTACATTTGTAACGGTTGATTTGGCAATTTTTGGCGTTTTTGCCATCTTTGGGGGGGGGGGGCGGGGATTTGCGGGGGGGGGGGGCAAATTTTGATTCGTTGCTTTTCTTGTTTGGGGGGGTTTTTGTGAAATGAGAGGAAAATTCAAAAAAAAAAAAAGCAAAAAACCCCTCCACCACCCCATCTTTCTAAGAGGGGGGTTGTGTTTTTTTTTTAAATATAAAAATAAAAAAAATTTATATTATTTTTATTTTAATTATATTGTGTTTCTTCTATGTGTGAACGTATCATAAGCGTTGTCAGCTTATTTTCGATACAATCCTTATATTATAAGTTAATTTCTAATAATCACTCATATCTGGTGATTTAAGAAGCAACTACAAAACTTTCAACACCATTGTTGCTTTGAGTTTGCTTACCTACAGCTTTTCTTAAATATTCATCTTATGCTTATTCTAAAATATTTATCTTTATAGCTGTGAATGAATAATTTATATTTACATGAATATAAGGACCTAGCTTTCATGCATACTCTAAGAGGATGAATGACTGAAAGGGACATCTTAGCTCTAAAATTTCAAAGCAAAGTTATAAAAAAATAACAATTTGACGTATCTTTCCGTTCTAATTCACATTTTGGCTGTTTGCATTTTTCGTTAATGAGTTAATAGAAACCCTATCAAATGATACGGTTGTCCGATATTTCTGTCAATGTCGCGGATTGAGAAAATAAAACGCCTTTCCGGAGACCTCAATCGCAAATGTAATAAGTTCCACTTGATAAACCTGACTGCATTACTTCAATACCCGGTGTCCGCACCCAGTAATTTTTAAGTAGAGATTACTGAACTTATCTTCCAAAGTTCAATACCTAATTTTCTCTCACTCTAGCGAAAAGAAAAATATCTTCCTCCGCTGTCTTTCAGGAACTTACTGCAATTTACAGGAGCCTTCATCGAATGCAAATGTTCTGTTCTGGTCGTGCAATCGAATGCTTTTATTTACGATAATAGAGAGCGAAAGCGTTCGATTCCGTTCTGGCGCAAACCAGGGCAAAAATCTACAACCATCGACGAGATACAAAACACACTAAAAGAAAACAAATTCTACTCTTACTGCTACCGCCGGAGTCGTTCTACGGTATTGAGGATTTTTATATTGAAATCGAACCTGGAAGGCTCAACGATAGCCGGAAACCCTCAGTTGTGGGTCGGGCAATGTGGTGGCAAGGCTGAAGTTTATTGTGGTCTGCTGGTAGCCACTTTTGGGATAAAATTGAAATTTATCTCGAGTTCTTTGAGCTAACGCAGAGTGTCTTGGTAGGGCGAATGTTACCCGGAACATCGTAATAATAAATGGCGAAGAACGGACGACGGAGAGTATGCCAGACAAAAAAGAAAACATTGCGGCCACAAAATAAGCGCAAATGCAAATATGATGGAAAAGCAATACCAAACGAAGGCGACGCTGCCGTTGTCTGTTCGGAAGCTCAATATTTAATATTGGAAGTGCGGAGTATTGGGGTCGGAAAGTCGAGGGGGCGGCATTTGAGGATAAGCTGTGGTCATAATGGTGGAGTGTTTTTCCTGTGTTTTCAGCTTTATGGCCGATGATGAACAATTTTGTTTGGTTTGGCTACGGATGATCCTCTCCAATTGAAAGGTTATCGAATAGATGTTTGTCTATCATAAGAAAATTCTTTGTTGGCTTCATCGAACTTGAACTTGGTTTTAATGGTTTGCTACCATCGAGTGACAGATGAGTGACTAATGAGAAATTTAATGTGTTTTCTAAGCATTAGTTTGAACCATCATTTCATTTTATTTTGACTCACTACAGCATATCATAAACTATTTGAATCGCTCAAATCTCAATTCAAAATCAAAATTCCATTCAAAAAAAAAAAAAACTTCAAAGTAATTTCTACGAGGAAGTTTCTTCTCGTCAGTAACTTTTTGAAGCGAAGCTTTATCATCCGGATAATTCAGAATACCACCCATACCACCACACACAGAAACGCACAGATTATATGGGAAAAGGGATAATTCCTTTCAACATGCCACCACATCCCACAGGAATGAAACGCATCAGTTGCTGCTCTATCGCGTACAAGTATCGTACGGAGCAACATTTTTCCTAAATTCTACTGCAGCTGCTTTTCGCTTCCTTCAAGCAGTTTTGAAAATAACTCAATGTCTGCAAGTACCAAAAAAGATGCAACATTCTTCCGGGCGAGAGCGCTATTTTCGGCTCATTCCTTTACGGACTCGAAGTTTTGCCAGTTGACTGGAGAGGTGACAGCAGCCATTCATCCAACAGGAAGAAACTGGAGATGACTGAAGAAAAATTATCTACTGGGATGATTTGTGAATTGCTACTTTCCTTGTTTGTGGCTTGCACGGATAAATGGGTGAGTAGGCGCTGCGAAAATTCGAAGCAAGAATGTCAAAAGACTTGCTAGCTTTTTAAAGTTTTGTATTTAAGTTGCACGGAACTTATTTCAAAGTTGTCTTTTGCAGTCAAATTACTCGATGAAATTAAAGTTTCATCGTCATACTGAGATTGCATTTCAACTGCTGGTTAGTACTCTACACCGTATATTCAGAAGCTCAGATTGTCGTTATCGAAATGTCTAATTTTTACTGCATAAGTTAAACTCATTGTGCAATCTTGCCAAGCTCTCATAATTAATAATACCCATAAGGGCCCGTCTCATCTTAAATCATCAGAGAAAACTAAATCTTCACATAAATACGCTACCATCATCATCGAAATTGAAAGCCATTTCCCTTTCTCTTTCCATTACAGATCCATCGCTGACATCGATAAACTTTTCCCATCAACCGTAACACGCTGGCTGTCTCTCGCAGAGGACACCATTAAGAGAGCAAACTTAGCATTGCAGGGATGCTCCGGAAGTTTTGACTCTGCACTGCCATACATCCCGGGGCATGAGTTATGAGCATTTTTCCATCATCAAGTCCCATCGCCTTCTCCCGACGCAGCCAAAGTCAGCCAAAGCTTGTCAAAACAAAGGGCGCTACGTCGTCAACGACCGCGACGTGAGCAGGATGCGACTTCCGGCAAGGTTCAGCTGAGAAGGCACGTCACCAAGACAAACTACTCTGTTCGCCAATAACTACAAGCAGATTTGTTCAGCTGGTTCGAGCAGCAACTGCCAAACAATGAAAGTTTCTTATAAATTATCGCATTTCCTCAATCTATATTTCATTTTCGCGACAGCGACAACACTTTCGATGGCAGCCAAACAGCTCTCAACGCCGAACGCGACAAGGATTGACGGTGTTGAGGAACGTTCGTCTTCCTCTGCAGCACCCAGTTCAATGATGGGAGGCGGTGGTTGGAGAAGTTCGTCAACTCAGCCACCTCTGCCTCCGGTCCTGGCAGCATCCTTGACGGCACGAGATAAATCAGGACTGGAACGAGAGCCCAAACCGGTTAATCATCATTTTTCCTCCTCGAGTTCGATATTGTCGAATAGAAAGGGTTCGCAGGGGAAGGGAGACTCCGAAGAGTCCTTGACGAGCAGAAGTCGATCGAAAGTGAATTTTAATATTTTGTATGAAAGCAGTGGGAAAGTCAGACAAACGGGGACAGTTGATGAACCTGCCGTGGTGGTGGAAGTGAAGGAAGGTGCTAGTAGTGGCATCACTCGAAACAATGAACCGGAGATGAGTGTGCCAAAACCGGGTGGGGTCGAAGATGACGATGAGTATGACTATGACGGTAAAGGTGATAATTACGAGGATGGCAAAATAATCAGTCCGACAGCTTTGGATAATTTTTTCGATAAGAGTTTGGGTGGCGGAAGGTTTGGGCATACGGCAACTACTGAAACGGATTACGATGACGAAGAGGATGATGTTAGTGATGAAGGGGATGACATTGATGAGGACGCCTATGGAGAGGGTGGAGACATTTTGCCAGTGGATGGGGCATTTGACAGTTTCGGAAAAACGGAAGAAGGTACAGGAACGAAGAGTGATAGTACATTGCCTTATTTTCTTGTGGAACCCCAGAGTACGCATGTGATTCGAAACAAGCCGGCGATTTTGAAGTGCAAGGCAGCGAATGCTTTACAGGTGAGTTTTTCATGAAATCATCATCAGTTATAAATCTTCTTAATAATAGGGATCAATGGGATATAACTATCTCGTACACAATTTATTAAATAATTATTCAAACTTCATTTAAAGCATCAAACAAAAACTGTGTGTTTTACACTATTGTATCTATATCGCGATTATTTAAGACAACCTGCTGCATTTCAACATAAATTTGGGAATTTTAAGAACATTTTTGAATAAGCTGGATTTCACATTCACGTGATAAAGATTGGAGAATATCGTGAATGTTCAATATTTCACATTTCAGAAACATTCAATTTCCACTAATGAAATGAAAGGACTTCAAGGTGAAAAACTGTTTAAGTTATAGTAAAACAACAGTTACGTTACCCCTCCCCTCGGATATGTGATCTGGAGGCGATGGGTGGACCTACGCCATCAGCACTAAGACATATCCTGACGCACAGTGATTCCAAGGCGGAAAAAAGTCGAATAATCAACTTCCTCCTGTTACAATATATAATTTTTTTTTATTTTTTACACTATTTGAAATTTCTTTTTCGAAATTTTGTAAAGATTGGATGAAAATTGTGCTCTCTACAATATTTCAAAGTAGGGGTCCTACATGGTCGTTTTTTACTCCCATATAAAATGTATGGAGAATCGGATAAAAAAAACTTCAATTAAGTTTTCAAATGTGATCACACATGCGCACATATACCACAATAGATTTATTTTAAAGATTTTTTTGTCAACTCTCCGAAATATGAGTATCAACTTGCGCAAACTTGCGCAAGTGCGTTTCCGGGAGGCCAGAGTCCTGGAATGTCTGGGAAATCCATAAGATTGGTAAATACATAAATCTCGCTAGATTAGATTACCACGGTTTTTTTCCCCTTTTTGCAAAGAAGTGTAAATACATATTTTTAGAAAACCGACTTTTGATCCAAAGCCTGAAGGGCCGAGTGTTATATACAACGAACCCAGCTCAGTGAACTGAACATGCCTGTGTGTGTGTGTGTCTATGTGTGTTTATAGTGTATGTGTGGCTCGAAATTTCTAACTTAGTTTGCCAAGCAACTACTGAACTGATTTGAATAAAACAATCGCCAAATGTAAGGTACTGTGGTCCCATACATTTTTTTAAAAATTGGTTGATTGGTTTCGGAGATACCCCCGGGGAAGTTGTCAATTTCCGGCTTAGATCATGTGACACCTCAAATTACATTAGAATACGGAAATTAGTTCAATGGTGATGATATCAAAAGTCCAGATCCACATTGATAACATCCGGGTTAATGTTCCGGCTACTCCCGGGAAAGTGGCCAGATTCGGATTTGGATCATAAACCTATCATGCAACACATCAAATAACATGAGAACTCAAAAATAAGTGCAATGGTAATGTTATCAAATTTCCAGGACTTCAATGTCCTCCTCCGGATTCGTATTCCTATTACTTCCAGGGAAAAAGTGTAAGATCAACCGATATGTGTATAAATTCAGGTTTATATTTTGAAGTAAATTTACATGTAGTGTGGAAATGAATTCACTGTAGTTACTCCTTTTGCGATTTCGACTAGTCACTGCATGGTCCTCCAGATCATCCAGAAAATCTGAAGTGTTGTGTATCACTTTCGTTTTAGAGCGACGTGATTTTTAGCATATATGTTGACAAAGAAAAAATATAGATTGCTTAGGAAACTGACTGCTGATTCAAGACCCGAGATGCCTAAGGCAAATCGATCCTACGTTCTGGCTCCTTGGAAACATTCACTGGCACTTCGTATTTCTGAAGTGATAAATCTCAGTTATTGTTGTCATTTCAAATTCATTCTAAATCCATTTCACCATGTTTTTTGCTGATGAAGTTTTTGATACTGTTTATCTTCCAGAAGCTATTATTTCAAACCCGAAAAATGCGATCTTGATAAGCTGAGTTGAATGGCATATAACACTCGGTCCTTCGAGCATCGGATCAAAAGTCTATTTTACAAGCGATTTGTATACCCTCCTTTTGTACACGGTGTTCAATAAGTTCGAATACAAGTTTTCATCATTGCGTAGGTATGCGCCATGTACATATTCTGCATTGGTATTGGTGTCAGCTTTAGCTTCATTCATACGCTACCGAATGTGCGCGGTGTTGACATTCTGTTAGTTGTTGTTTGTTTGTTACGCGCGATGAAAGAGTATCGGGACTTCGTAATTAAGCGTTTTTTGAACGGTGAGCGACCCGGCGATATATTCCGGCTGCTGAAATCGCATGGGGTCAAGCGGAACTTTGTCTACACGACCATCAGGCGATACCGGGAGACGTCCTCGACCAATGACCGTGCGAGATCCGGTCGGCCGCGTTCAGCGAGGACGCCACGGGTCATCAAGATCGTGAGGGAGCGAATTCGGCGCAAAAAGAACCGCTCAATCCGGAAAACGGCTGCAGATCTCAACGTTTCCATTGGAACCGCTCACACCATACTCACCAAGGACCTTGGTTTCAGGCCTTACAAAAAACGTAAGGTCCATGGCGTTTCGGAGGCTACCAGCAAAAAGCGGTTGGATCGAGCTAAGAGGATCCTCTCTCGGCACGCTGGTCAGGAGTTTGTTTTTTCGGACGAGAAACTGTTCGTGCTGCAGCAGCCGCACAATGTGCAAAATGACCGGGTGTGGGCGCCATCGAGGGACAGCATTCCTGAATCCAATATAAACATCCCTCGGTTCCAAAGTGCCGCGTCGGTGATGGTTTGGGGGGCAGTATGCAAACGTGGTAAGCTACCCTTGGTGTTTATTGAAAAAAACGTCAAAATCAACGCGGCGTACTACAAAACTGAGGTTTTGGAAAAGGTTGTTGCCCCCAGTCTCCGAAGCCTCTACGGCGATGAGCACTACGTGTTCCAGCAGGACGGTGCACCAGCCCATACGGCAAATGTGGTTCAAGCCTGGTGTCGGGACAATTTAACCGACTTTCTGGACAAAACTTTGTGGCCTCCCAGCTCCCGGACTTGAATCCTCTCGACTTTTTTGTTTGGTCCTATATGATGGCGAAGCTGAACGAATACAAGGTCAGCACTTTGGATCATTTCAAGACGGTAATTCTCAAAATCTGGGACGAAATGCCCATGCAGTCCGTGCGTGCCGCCTGCGACGCGTTCGAGAAACGTTTGAAGCTCGTTAAGGAGTACAAAGGGGGTCATTCCAAGAGAAATGTTGTAAACGTTCCTTGTAAACATAGCTTTCAATAACATAAATCCAAAAAATAAAAAAACATGTTTTCATTTTTTAACAAATTTTGAAAGTGTATCCGAACTTATTGAACACCGTGTATTTCGCGTAAGTGTCTCTGCCTACGGGTCTGCCCAAACGTTTTTGGCCCTTCATACAGGAGCTTGATGATCACAAACAATAATAGAATCCTGATCAAGTCGTTTTTCAGATTATTGCACTGCTATGAAAAGTAACCTTGCTACAATAGATGGCAGTATTACATAATCATCAATAATCATCATCAATGCCGCATCACATATCTGGCATTGGTGCTTTAATTTTACAGATGTCATTCAACGGACGTTCTGTCTTGAAGCCTTGAATGCTGGTGCAGTCAGGTGAAGCTCTTTCCTCAGTGAAAATTGTGTGGGATTTCTTCTTGGCTGAAACACCTTTCTCATGCGTTCCCTGAGATGATGAGCCGTAGACACGTTAAAACCTTGCTAGACAGTTATATATTGATAGACAATGTGTTCAAGATTATCGACTTTTGTAGGGATTTGACTGTTGGATTCACTAAGTATAAGTTTTACTAAAACTAGGAACGTGGCGCCAGTCTATTTTTGTTATGCCTTCTTCAAACGCAATAATAAAAAATACCGCACATTATAACAATGGTATACAAACAAACTTATAACGGCTTCTCGTTAAAAAATAGATAGAGATTAGGCGTGATGAAGTTTTACTTTGCCACCGAAAAGTTAATCTTATTGGTGACCTCGACTCAAACAGTTTATTGTTAGGATGCACTTGCATGTAAGACTTTGAAGACTTTGAAGACTTTAAGATTAGTATCAGACAAATAAAAAGGAGGCAATGAACTGACAAGTGAACGTTAACTTTTCTACAATTACTATAGAATTTAACTGAATAACGCAGAAGACAAGAACTGACTAAGGGGGACAAAGCGATAAGTGAATTAAACGTGGTAAAACGAGGTATATTGCGATGATTTTCAAAGCACAGAACTAGACATCTATTAACTAAATTATAAACGACTGGAGAAGTAACAAAATGGCCTCGTAGGCACTACTCTGACTGACTAATTAAATGACATAACAAAACGCAACGACCTCCCAAACTCTTTTAAAGAAAACTTCTCTCTCATGCGTTCCATGAGTAAACCATAAAAATTATATTCCCTGTCGTGGGTCAAATTTTTCACCTTGTTGACGGTGCGATGGCTTATCTCATCATGCTGTAAACATGCATGTGAGACCAAGAATTCGACCAGTAGTAAAAGTATCACATCTTCTAGTATTTTTTTCACTGCCACGTCGTAGAGCGTTTATATAAAGGCACTAACATCAGGTGTGAAACTGGTGGGTTATGCCACAATGCACTCTTAGACTTTTTACTTTCAATCTAAGGGAAACGACTAAAAGTAAACTTTTCATTTTCGTGGCAACTTATGTTGTTATCTATGTTAATCGATTTGTTTTATGGAATCAAAAACCAAAATAGCTGATTTGCTCATGGTATAATAACTGAGTGTAATTGCAACATCTTCGAAAAGGCTGCATGTTTTGATCAGTGTAATTATCTGACTGTTCGAAGTGAAGTACATAGTTACAGAAAAGTGTTGCTTAAGGCTGACGATGAAAAGCATGGATATTAGAGATAGGACGTGGAGGGCCCGCTAAGGAAACACCATTGGAAACAATAGAATCACCTGGTTCATCCCTCTCGTAGGTCAAATTTGTCACCTTGTCGACGGTGAGAGGGCTTATCTCATGCTATAAACATGCATGTGAGACCAAGATTTTGACCAGTAGTGAAAGTACCACATATTCTGCACATTTATTTCACTGCCGCGTCGTAGAACATTTATATAAAGGCACTAACATCAAGTGTGATACTATCGGGCTATGCCGCAATTCACTCTTAGACTTCTTACTATCAATCTAAGGGAAACGACTAAAAGTACACTTTTCATTTTGTTGACAACTTATGTTGTTACTCATCCATTTTTATTTTTTTTTATGGAATGAATAACCGAAATACCTGATTTGCTCATGGTATAATAACTAAATGTAATTGCAACATTTTCGAAAGGGGTGAATGTTTTTATCAGGGTAATTATCTGAATGTTCGAAATGAAGCACATAGTCATAGAAAAGTGTTACTTGAGACTGACGAGGACAAGCATGTATATTAGAGATAGGACGTGGAGGGCCCGCTTAGGGAACACCATTGGAAACAATAGAATAAAACTTTCCATGGATCCTGGAATCCTGGAAAGTGTGAGCTTTTTAGTGGAATACCTGTAACTGGAAAATTAGAGGAGGAATTGGTAGTTTCCGTTTGATCCCAGCTACATTTATTGCTTGTCTTGACGGCTACGCGTGTTTCGTCTACGGTGTGCGGACTTCTTCAGTGTCATGTACTAATATCGACTCTCGAGTATTGGTGCACGGGATGCGCGTGCCTGTCGGGATAGGCGATGGAGGTGGTTGGAGTTGGATGGGGGTTGCTAGTCCTTCTTCTTATTTTATCGTTACCTTTCCATGTAGTTTATAGCATGTGTCCTCCATACCAGACAATAAATAAATAGAAAAAAACTAGATAGGAAATAGAACTGTTCTTTTCCAAGTGTCAGATTAGTTAGTGAGTGATTTGAAATATTGTCAAATTTGGGATGGGGATGAGAACTAGATCCAAAGCTAGAGAGTAGGCTAGAATTTAAAATGTTGTTGTCTAAATTTAATCCAGTATTATTTTTTTTAATCCTTTTTGATTCAAACATCATTACTTCTGGTTCATGCTGTTCAAGTTTTGTCAGGTTAGAAATTCGGAATTCTTAGTCAGAGAAACGAAAATATCGTCGTGAAAATATCACCAATAATCTCTCACCTACGCCCTGCATACCATGAAATACTAACACCTTCTTCTCTCTTCTTTTCTTATTGACTTCATGATCGAGAACGGCTGTGAAATGGATCGATTGAAGTGCGAAGGACCTGCTCAGCCCTAGGCTACATGCGGTTTTGACAAGGAAGTGATCATATCTATTTCAAGAAAAAGTACCTGTGGAGCATCCTCGAAAAAATCAAAGACAGCACACAAAGATAAGTATATGCGAAATCAAAACTGTCAAACTATCAAAAACATTCATCTTACTTAAGATCAAAAAGTTATATTACAGTCACTAATAGTTTCAAATCGCAAACAAATTAAACATTTCAGATCATCATCATCATTGTATCTCAATCCAAAAAACACTACAAACCCCTTACCCCAACCTAATCCTTATCACCTCCCATGGCGTTCAAGTAGTCCGCATAGACCAGTTCGCCATTACCCCTCCCTAACCCTCGGCTTTGGATTGACTTGCGCTCTCATTTCCCCACCAAACGCTGCAAAATGAAAATGAAAATCATCACACGTGGTTCATATAGAAAAATGTAGAATGATTTTCAGAAAAAAAAAAAAAAAGACAGAAACAAACAATACAAGGTGCAGCCCAATGGGTTGTTCAAAATAATGACGTAGGACTACAGTAATAGAGGTAAGCCATTTTTATTGTATGGTACAATTTTCTTTAAAACAAACTTTTTAGTCAAGGTTTACCACTCATTAATTTTTCAATCGTATGTGGCTCAAAATCAACAAGGCCCTCTATTGATTTCAATGCGTGGAAATATTTCCGATCGATTGGTGCGAACATTTTGAAAATCTTTGGAGAAACGACTTTGCAATATGATATGAAAGTAATTATTTTCAAAGAGCCTGTACAAAAGAGGCGACATTGATATATTAGAACAAGCGCTCATGTGTCAAAGCCTTGCAAAAAGCTATGCCAATCGAGCAGCAGACCTATCAAATGGGTGAGATGCAACCTCTTTTCGACAACAACAGGCTTTTTAATTGTTTTGTGCTAAAAGATTGACTTTTCATGAAATTGTGGTGGCTTTGAAAAGGTCAAATGGTCTTGTCCGATGGATCGTCATGTGGTAAAAGGTGCGATTTTAGGCAGAAACACAATAAAACAAGTCAAGAGCGCACTGCGGTCGGACGTAGAATGATGAGGATGTGAGTGTCGCTCTACTTGTTTTATGTCATATACGATGACAATTCACACTCGTTGAATATACACCCAAATCGGTTAGTCTATGACTCGTCCGTGTTGGGAAACAATCAATAAGATGCACGTTATTGGTTGATTCTTGTTCTGACAGCGCTTCACATTTCCCTCTCGCGGGTCAAATTTGTCACCTTGTCGATGGTGAGAGGGCTTATCTCATGCTATAAACATGCATGTGAGACCAAGAATTTGACCAGTAGTGAAAGTATCACATATTCTGCACATTTATTTCACTGCCACGTCGTAGAACGTTTATATAAAGGCACTAACATCAGGTGTGATACTGGCCGCAATTCACTCTTATTAGACTTTTTACTTTCAATCAAAGGGAAACGACTAAAAGTACACTTTTCATTTTCGTGGCAACTTATGTTGTTGTTTATCCATTTATTTCATGGCATGAATAACCAAAATACCTGGTTTACCCATGGTGTAATAAGTGAAAGTAATTGCAAAATTTTCGAAAAAGGTGAATGTTTTGATCATGGTAAATATCTGACTGTTCGAAATGAAGCACAAAGCCACAGAAAAGTGTTACTTTATACTGACGATGACAAGCATGTTTATTAGAGATAGGACGCGGAGGGCCCGCTTAGGAAACACGAGTAGTAGATTTAACCTTTCCAAGTAGTTTATTTTAGCAACAGTGCGGAGGGTCCGCTCAGCGAGGGTCTAGTGTTTGACTTACTATAGAAGAGGGGTGTTAATCACATTGGTCCATTTCACTTCTGGTTCAGTTCCATATCGGTTTCGTTTCGATTCTGTTTCGGCTCCATTTCGGTTCTATTTCGGGTCCGCTTTGGTTTCGTTTCGATTCCATTTCAATTCCATTACAATTCCATTTCGGTTCTATTCCGGTTCCGTTTCGAATCCGTTTTGCATCCATTTCAATTTAATTTCGATTTCGTTTCGGTTCCATTTCAGTGTAATTTCGATTCCATTTCATTTTCTGCTCAAGAATAAGTGTTTAAAGTAAAGACCCTCTCGTAGGTCAAATTTGTCACCTTGTCGACGGTGAGAGGGCTTATCTCATGCTATAAACATGCATGTGAGACCAAGAATTTGACCAGTAGTGAAAGTATCACATTTTCTTATCATTTATTTCACTGCCACGTCGTAGAACGTTCATATAAAGGCACTAACATCAGATGTGATACTAGCGGGCTATGCCGCAATTCACTCTTAGACTTCTTACTATCAATCTAAGGGAAACGACTAAAAGTACACTTTTCATTTTATTGACAACTTATGTTGTTACTCATCCATTTTTTTATGGAATGAATAACCGAAATACCTGTTTGCTCATGGTATAATAACTAAATGTAATTGCAACATTTTCGAAAGGGGTGAATGTTTTGATCAGGGTAATTATCTGACTGTTCGAAATGAAGCACATAGTCATAGAAAAGTGTTACTTGAGACTGACAAAGACAAGCATGTATATTAGAGATAGGACGCGGAGGGCCCGCTTAGGGAACACCATTGGAACAATAGAATGAACCTTTCCATGTATGAATCCTGGAAAGTGTGAGCTTTTTAGTGGAATGCCTGTAACTGGAAAATTAGAGGAGGAATTGGTAGTTTCCGTTTGATCTCAGCTACATTTGTTGCTTGTCTTGACGGATACGCGTGTTTCGTCTACGGTTTGCGGACTTCTTCAGTCTCGTGTACTAATATCGACTCTCGAGTATTAGTGCATGGCACTGGGGGGGTCTGCGCATTTTGGACGGGATGCGCGTGTCTGTCGGGACGGGCGATGGAGGTGGTTGGGGTTGGATGGGGGTTGCTAGTCTTTCTTCTTATTTTATCGTTACCTTTCCATGCATTTTATAGCATGTGTCCTCCATACCAGATAATAAATAAATAAAAAAAAAAAAAGAAACTAGATAGGAAATAGAACTGTTCTTTTCCAAGTGTCAGATTAGTTAGTCAGTGATTTGAAATATTGTTAAGTTTGGGATGGGGATGAGTACTAGATCCAAAGCTAGGCTAGAATTTAAAATGTTGTTGTCTAAATTTAATCCAGTATTTTTTTTTTTTTTAAATCCTTTTTGATTCAAACATTATTACTTCTGGTTCATGCTGTTCAAATTTTGTGAGGTTAGGAATTCGGAATTCTTAGTCAGAGAAACGAAAATATCGTCGTGAAAATATCACCAATAATCTCTCACCTACGCCCTGCATATTATGAACCACTAACACCCTCTTCGCTCTTATTTTCTTATTGATTTCATGATCGAGAACGGCTGTGAAATGGATCGATTGAAGTGCGAAGGACCTACTCAGCGCTAGGCTACATGCGGTTTTGACAAGGAAGTGATCATATCTATTTCAAGAAAAAGTACATGTGAAGCATCCTCGAAAAAATCAAAGACAGCACACAAAGATAAGTATATGCGAAATCAAAACTGTCAAACTATCAAAAACATTCATCTTACTTAAGATGAAAAAGTTATATTACAGTCACTACTAGTTTCAAATCACAAACAAATTAAACATTTCAGATCATTTTGTAGCAACGCGGCCATCTCAATCCAAAAAACACTACAAACCCCTTACCCCAACCTAATCCTTATCACCGCCCATGGCGTTCAAGTAGTCCGCATAGACCAGTTCGCCATTACCCCTCCCTAACCCTCGGCTTTGGATTGACTTGCGCTCTCATTGCCCCACCAAACGCTACAAAATGAAAATGAAATTCTTGTTCTGACAGCGCTTCACATTTATTATTAAATGTTAAATGTTAAAACCAATATACCTTGTTCTGAACTGACTGGCTTGTCGTGCCGCAAGGGCTTAGTAGGGATTATTTGTCAAATTCCCGTGGATTTCACGTGAGTGTCTCTGCTGGCTGAAATTAATGGGATATTTCATGTAAATTTAAGTAAGATAACGCCTGAATCTAGTCTGTTGTATAGAAGATTGCAAACATGGTTGTACGGCGTATGCAAGATCTTTGTTTATGCTTCATTTGAAAATTTCTTTAAGCTTCTTTGTTTACGCTTTATTTGGGTTAGAATCAAACAAGGAGAGAAGTTTTACGCGTATGCTAAAATTAATATTTTTTTCTGTGTACCTACAGTTAAATGTTAACCCAAATATTGCAATCGACGCGTAGTGAATATCCCGATCGATTGGAACAATTTTTTTTGAAATCAAACGTAAAGTGACTGAGTTATTAACGTTATTAAATCCACACTTATTTCGTGACGCTCCAACTTTTCGCACTCGCTGGTGTCTGTTCCGTTGAACCGAACCCTGTCCGTCAAAAACACATGCTCTTTGACGTTTGCGCATTCCAGATCCACACTGCCTGTATCAGCCATGACTTGACAGGAACTGCGTAAAGTAAAAGTTAACCTCACCCTGTTTTCTGTTTACCCAGAACCACAGAACCGTGAAAAAACCGGCCGTTATCCGTCGGTTTCTACTCCTGCTGCCACTTCGCCATCGACACTGCTCGTAGATCTTCCGAACTCTTCTGATTTCTACAGGTATAGCCATCTGTTAAGCGATATTCTAGAGCAGTAAAAGTTCTTCCGGAGAAAAAATCTTTCAAATTACAAGAAATCTTGCGCTACCGTTTGCTATGCCTCATGGTTACCATGTCATAATTCGATACAAGTTCTTGCTGCTGGTATCAAAGGCTCTTCTTCATCGTTGTCACCGGACTCATACTCGTATCCACGCAAAAGATCTGCATCCAAATACTTGAAGATTCGCCAGATCAGGGTTTCAGCTTCAGCCAAAGCTCCACTGAAGTTTTCTGATCAGCAGTTGCACGATTTGAGCTTATGTTAACCCTTAAATGCGCACGATACTAAAGGATTACACTGCAAGGTACAGCCCAATGAGGTTGTGCGCAAAGGTGACTACGCAGCAATATAATTCCCATACACTTTCCTGAGACGTCAGGGCCATCCGCCAATTGATTTAAGTCAGTCGGGAAGCTACGCTTTCAATCCGCTCGGAAATATCATAGACGAAGCTGTTCATAATGCTTATCAATTTGAAGGGAACGACAGTATCGAGTTAAAATGCTTCAGCACCTGGTAGATATGGCGCTATACGTTTTCTTTTTCCGAACTTTGCTACTGGAACTGTTTGCCTTCCGAGATGGTGGAGCGAGAATGCACCATAAGAGCACATCCTTTAATATGATCGACCACCTGGAGATCATTATCCTTTGCCGATAGACGTCTAGATTGAAAACGTGCTAATGGAACGTTCGACCAGCTTTAGGAAGTAAATACATATGTAGGAAAATTCTATTGTAAACTCTCTAGATAGCATTTGGTGACCCTGAAAAGGGCCAAGAACATTCTATTGTACACTCTATAGAAAGCATTTGGTGGCTCTTAATGATGATACGGCTCCGATTGTACTTTCTACGATGGTTGAAAGGGCCACTATCTTTAACGCGTAGAAGATAGTTATGGATCTGTTAGTTCGTTGGTTGTTCAACGCGCTTTGCCATTTACTCCGGGACGCGGCGTTTAAAGCAATGCCATGTTCAGTCGGGTAATGGAAATTTCAAGCAGCACAAGAGAAAAATTCAAACAAACTCTTTAATTGACAAATTGATTTGGTCGTCCTGAAAAGGACGGATTTAGCTCACGGGGGAGAAACATGGTTCGCGATTAAACTTGGGCTTTCTTCTTGGTATTCTTGGTTCAGTTCCTCGTTGTTGAGGGTGGCCATCTGCAGGTGACGTGGGATAATTATTGTCTCGTTGATGTCACGGGCGGCAATTCCCGCCAACTCGTAGGCTTCAGCAGCCTGTTTCTCGCAGTGAGGTTGACAGGAGCATCGGCAACAATAGCAAACTGCACCAACGCCTCTCTGGGCAACGACTGCTCGCCATTGATGCTGCCGACTCCGATTCAACTGAAGATCTCACTATGCACAGCTCCAAGACCGCCGAAAACCTAAATCAAAATGCGAAGGTGTACCCCTTATATAACATTCATGGCAGGAGGAGAACAACAACATTGATGCACCCGAAGATGCGATGCTGAATTTGACGTCTTCTCTGAATCAAGGAGAAGTAAATAGTTTAAGTGACTTTAATCTGTTGACTAACATTAATTTTGCGTATGATGAAAAGGAAATTCATTCCAATAGTTTTAGTTTTTCGAGTAATATAGTGCCACAAATAACCGGTCCTCAGAAACATGAGAGCAAAGAATTAATAATTTATTGTCAACATTTTAACAGAATGAAAAGTGCAATTAAAGTGAACCAAATTTATAAACAAGTTGCCGCGTGCAATTATACAGTAATTGTAGGAACTGAGACGAGTTGGGATGATGGAATGTATAAAGAAGAAGTTTTTTGGCAATCTGTTTAACGTGTTTAGAGATGATCGCGATAAATTGTTATCCCAAAAAAAAAAAAAAATGCGGTGGAGGTGTTTTAATAGCAGTTAGTGTTAACTATGAATCGGAAAAAATTTCATCAGACAAGTGTAAGGAGTTTGACCATCTATGGGTAAGATTTCTCATTGGAGGTCAAATTCACATTTTTGCGCCAGTGTATTTCCCCCCGGCAAAGGGTAAATGCACCCTTCTTTTTGGGGAAATGCTCCTTAAACTTTGGAAAAATGCTCCTTAGATGCGTTTGCCCGGTATAATGCAATCGGAGGTATTAACCTTCTGGTTAGCGCTTGCCGGGTGTTTTGACGGGTCTTCAGTTTCTTCAAGATTGTATAGTTTTGACGGGTTTTAAGTTTCTGAATTTAAGACCCGTCAAAACAACCGGCAAGCGCTAACCAGAAGGTAAATACCTCCGATTGCATTATACCGGGCAAACGCATCTAAGGAGCATTTTTCCAAAGTTTAAGGAGCATTTCCCCAAAAAAAGGGTGCATTTACCCTGCTGCCATTTCCCCCCAGAATACGCGAGGAAAGAGTCGTATGAATTTTTTTTAGTATTGCTGGTGATATTGTTTCGAAATTTGATTCTGAAGCAAATGTTCACATATACGGAGATTTTAACCAAAGAACAGCCAATTTTATTGTTGATGACGAAAATGAATCTTTCTTGATACCAATTGTAGGAGACAACGAAACGCTTCATACTCTGTTTGATAAAAGTGCTGAATTAGGGTTACGTCAATTAAATACCGTGAAAAATAAAAACAACTGCTACTAAGATTTGTTATTCACAAATATGTCGGACGATTTCTGCGTATCCGAGTCATATACGCCCCTTTGGAAAAATGAAGTATTTCACACTGCTATTGAGTACTCCGTATTTATACACGAAGAAAATCCAACGAAGGATAACAATTTTACCGAATCATTTTATGATTTATGTGTTGACTGGGAAATTTTAACGCGTAATCGTAGCATAGAAAAATCAGTGGATGCATTCTACGAAATAATGTACGATATTTTAGAACAAACAGTCCCCAAAAAGCGAAGAAAGAAAATCAATAACAAAGCACCAGTGTGGTTATATAGACAGGTAATCAATCTTAAAAATAGGAATCAAAAAGCACATAAAGCATATAAAAGAAATAAAAGTGATGAAAACCTATCTATCTACCTGACCATATGTTCTTCTTTAGCATTTCAAGCTTTTTGTTTTCACAATTAGCTTATTGCTTGCTCTTAACTTAGTGTTCTAGATGCCCTTCCACAGTTATTAATTAAGAGCTTTCGATGCCAGGTACCATTTTTGCATTAGTATGATTGTGTGGCAAGTACAATCATACGCTATGCCCAGGGAGTCGAGAAATTTTCCTCAATGAAAAATTCCTAGACCTGACCGGGAATCGAACCCAGCCACCTCCAGCATGGTGTTGCTTTGTAGCTGTGCCTTTACCGACTGAGCTAAGGGAGGACCCCATATGTGATCAGCTTAATCTTGAAATGAAAATAGCATACAAAGAACACAACACATAGAAAACAATATAAAATCGGATCCTAAATACTTCTTCAAACGAAAATCTCAGAGCTTTCCTTCAAAAATGCATCTAGATGACAAAAGTGGTAATACTTCTAATGAAATATGTGACTTATTTGCTGATTTCTTTCAAGACGTCTATACATCTCACGATGATAATGAGCGTGATCATCAATATTTTTCGTACCTCCCTGAACCAATAAAAGATATTTCAGTCTTTAGTTAATCCGATAAAGAAATCTTACGTGCCCTTGAAACATTGGATGCCTCAAAAGGTGCTGGACCAGATGGTTTACCTCCTATATTTTTCAAATCATTTTCAAAAGAATTAGTTGAGCCTTTATTTTTGCTTTTTTATTTATCACTGAAGTCCAGTATTCTTCCCGCCACTTGGAAGAAATCATTTTTAATCCCAATTTTCAAAAGTGGTAAAACATCTGATATAAAAAATTACCGTGGGGTTGCTATTCTATCTTGAATCCCTAAACTATTTGAATCTATTATAAATGACAAAATTTTCTCTCAAGCTAAAATATTGATTACTTATAAGCATCATGGTTTTGTTAAAGGGAGATCAACATCTACTGACTTGATCAACTTCTTAACATTTTCGTTAAACGTAATGGATAAAGGTCATTATGTAGAAGCATTATATACCGATTTTAGTAAAGCCTTTGATAGAACAGACATACCTTTGCTGCTTTTTAAGTTATCAAAGTTAGGATTTAATCCAAGATTACTGAAATGGATCGAGTCCTACTTGACAACAAGAACGCAAAGAGTAAGACTTGACGGCAATCTCTCTAAAATAGTAAATTTAACATCTGGAGTGCCACAAGGTTCACATCTTGGTCCCTTTGTTAACGATGTAGAAAAAATTTTGAAAGTTCTTCAAGTCTTAGTATATGCAGACGACATGAAACTGTTTATGAAATACAAAAACCAAATGATCTTGATATTTTTCAAAACGAAATCAATAATTTTTACACCTGGTGTAAAATGCTTGTTAGAACTTAACGTTAAAAAATGCACCTCTATATCGTTTTCGAGAAAGCATTCCATAACACAAAAAACAGTTTCTCTAGGTCAGATAGTAATTGAAAGATGTCATCAAATAAGAGACCTAGGAGTAAAACTTGACTCTAAGTTATCCTTTGGTGATCACTACAATAATATCATCTATAAAGCAAATAACATGCTTGGGTTTATTAATAGATATAGTTTGCATTTCAATGACCCTTACACATTTAAAAAATCTATATGTGGCATATGTGAGGCCCATACTAGAATACTGTAGCGTTAGTTGGGCTCCATATCAAGGAAAATATGTAAACCGTATAGAATCGGTTCAGAGACAGTGTTGTTTGTTCTAAGAAAATTGGGTTGGACACGTCTGCCATTACCATCATATGAGTCGCGATGTTTGATGATTAATTTAGAAGGACTTCAAAGACGAAGAGAGTTCGCAATGATTGCTTTCATAGCTGATGTTATTGAGCAACGAATAAACAGTCCAGAAATACTAGAAAACTTAAATTTTTATGCTCCTACTCGCTCTCTAAGAAATAGAAATTTATTTTTTATAAACAATCAAAGAACGAACTATGCCAAAAATGCTCCTTTAAATAGAATGATGTCTTGTTTCAACACATGCAACGAAACGATTGATATCACAATGAATACAAATACACTTAAAAAGTTTTTTTTTTTTGCTAGGCAAACTAGACAATAGTTAATTAGAAACTCTTAGATGTTAAGCAAAAATGTAACAAGGTCTACGAAATGATTGACAACATATAAAAACTAAAACTAAAATAGCTGCCTAGGAGACGTTCCTTACTTAAATATGAAGTCTGTGCTAGGAAAGAACTGTGTATTTGGTAAATTTACTCTGAAAAATCGACATTATAAGACATCACCTCATATTTGCGTAAGTTTTATTAGTTGCATGTTAAAAATTAAAAGCTTTAAATATTACAATCAAAGCGTAGATAATGTCTTAAGTTTGGAAATCGATCGTGAAATTACTTAGTAATTAACGTTCAAAACCTGACCGTTTTACGTGACGCTCCAAATTTTCGCAACCCCAGTATCGAAAACACAGACGTAGTCCTACGTCAAAAATTTCGTCCAATTCTATGATAGCCATTTTTTGCAAATTGACTTTAAAAATTAAAATATTTTATTAGCATGTAAGAATTGATTTTACAATTTCTACAATTTTTTTGCATAAAAGTTCAGACGATTTTCACACTCATTCATACATTACTTTTTGTAAGTCTTGTTCTTTTTGAGTTATGTTTATTTAAAAAATAATATCAAAAAACTTAAGCCCTTTTCAAATGTCTGTCTAGATAAATTAAATAAAAAAAAAAACAAATTGCATACAAGTTGCTTGAACCGGCATAGTCTACACTCCCACAAAGTTTCATTGGATTCTGAGATGGTGCTGCCAAACACTGGATGAGTTGGCGTGAAATTCGATCTAAGTTTTGAACTATTTTTTTCAAAAGTGCTATGCGTTTAGTTTTGGCTGACCACGTATTTTCATTATTACAAGTGACTTGCCAACCATACGTCCCCATGAATAGAAAGTGATTTTAATAAGATCATTTAGCTCTTTGAGAGCTAAGGGGCGTCCATAATCCGCGTTTAGGATTTAGGATTTTCAGACCTCGATTTTTTTTTTAATTTATATGAATCATGTGGTCAACTCCCCACCTTTTTTCCCCTCTTTAAAGGACCACGTGGTTTATAGACGGTCCGCAATGGTTAAGCTTAATAAAAAATTCAATAAAGAACATGAACCTGCATCATTTTATAGAGACATTATTTATTGAGCTTAACCATTGCCGACCATTCATACGCCACGTAGTATTGTTGGGTGGAAAAGGATAAGGGAGTATGGGCCAGAGAACATACTCTAGATAAATTTAAAAAAAAGTATGGACAAAGCTCCACAAGGGAATGAGAGAGGTTTGGAATTAGCTTTCAGTATGCTTAATGATCGTAAAAAAATCACCTTTGATTGATGGGACGCATGGTTGGCATATAACTTTGAATATTTAAAACGCGTGGTCAGCAAAAACCTAATACAAAAAAATAAAGGCTCAAAAACTAAAATACACACATAAACAATTTCTTGATAAGGTGTATAAAAAACTCTAAACTTTCATGAAAAAATACAAAACGAGGAGATTCTTTGGTCCGAGGCAATGAAAACAATGAAAAACAAATATAAACCATTAGTAAGGAATATATTTGGCAATATAGGTACATATTAACAATTTTCCAACATTACCATTCAATCACCTTTCATTTGCGTTTTTGTTTGAGAAAATCTGCTGAGTGCTTCAAAAGTTATGTATTTTTGAAAAAAATGCATTTTTTAAAACCGATTTTTGGAGCACCCTAACGCGAAAATGGTCGCCCTATGACGAAATAAAAAAATATGGGTCTAATATTTCTCAATGAGGAACAAAACTACTAGTTATATCGAAATTCTGAAGCATCTTTTTTTATATGGAATTGCTGATTTGTAAATTTTGACAATTGATTAGGGGAGAATGGTACAAAACGCACCGTTTAAGCAACATCGTGAATTACTAGTGAATGGAAACTGAAATTTAGGAACAAGTTATTGGGTATGGCGCATTACTATGTTTTCGTTGCAGATCAAATGTAATTTAAATTCAAAACGAAGATTTTTCGTGATTTTTTAAACCTTTTCCAATTTGATACCAAAACGACACTGGGGTAAAACGCCTGTTTCATTGCTCAACATGCACCCCAAAATTGGGGTAAGACGCACCACAGCACTGGTATATGATGCACCACAATATTGGGATAGCATGCACAGCTTGCAAAAGGTAAACACACGGCTATAATAAGTTACTCAGAGTTGTAAAGTGAGGAGGTTGCAACATCTCGCCACATCTTTTTAGCTCAAGCAACCAATGGGTATGGAATAAAGATAGCAAAACGTTGCGATATGTTGCCAACTCCTCATTATATACACGCTTAAAAAAAGTACCCAATAGAGCATTTAAGTGTGGGAAGCCAACTTTGGGTATAATTATGTTTACCTACCATTGGGTTCAAATTACATACGTGTGGGTAGAATTTTACCATAAGTAAATTATTTATACTCAGCGGTAGATTAACATGATTATACCCAAAGTTGGTTTCCTACACTCAACTGCTCCACTGGGTACTTTTTTCTAAGCGTGTAGACGTATATAACGCCACGGTGCGTTCTGCCCCAGATTTAGTCTTGCATTGTTTTGTCTAAATATTCTGAAAATATGTAGAATTATAGTGATGTTTTGATACTATCTTGAAGTTTTTATTGTCAGCGATACATGTGAAGTGAATTTATTACTAACCATGGATGTTAACGCATGGTAAAAGCTTATTTCAAGAACACTATTATTTACATGTGAAGTACAGTCATGAAGATTTGTTCAATTTTGATCATGTGTTGGTGTATTTAGTGCCTTATTGTACTACAAAATTATGAGTTATGCTGTTTTATGTATACATTGATAAAGTATCATTCCATTAAAACTATAGTTTTGAAGAATTAAGCACATTTATTGAGTGGGTCGTTCTACCTCACCAGTGCATTTTGTACTGTTCTCCCCTACATGTATCACTCGTTTTGGTTTTTGGTTTGATTTTGGGGGTGGGGGGAAGGGAAAGTGGTGAGGGAAGAAATTTTTGTTTTAAGATTTTTTCCAAAAAAATGTTTTTTGTTTGTTGGGGGGGGGAGAGGGGGGAGAGATATTATATGTTTTTTTTTTTTTTTTTTTGTTGGTGTGGGGTTTTACTTGCTCAGCTGGAATGGGTGGTAAGATCTTGGTTGCAGCTTTAGTTACATCCATTGTGAAACGAGCGGAAACGAGGGGCTGCTGACCTGCTTTTTGTGAACGAGGTTTGTGTCGTTGATGATCAATATTCGAAATTATCTGTAGGTGAATTCTGGAAGTATTCAGAATATGTAAGAGTACTTATTAAGTTGAGGTTCCCAATCAAAATCATCAACAACGCGAATGCCCCTCGTTCCGAACAGTATCAACTGTGGAAAAGCATCCTTAATATTTAATACTTTCTCTATATCCATTTTCTAAGAATCCAAACAAGATTCAATTTGGTATTCAAAGTTTGATTCCGTTTTCTTCATCGCTCAGATCCCCCCATTTACATGGCAAACTCTGACCGTCATGAATGTCTGGATTGTTTTCACTCATGGCTAGCTGTGAATGAATATTTCATGCGAAATTCTACAACAAGAACAGCACCCAGCCACCGAAAGTGGCCAAGTGTTTTGTTGATTTGCTCACACGTTTAAATCCCTACCGTTCTGATGTTTCGTCTGTTCTAAGTCAATCTACTGGATATTTTGCCAGTGGAGATGATCAACCCCGATATCCAACGATAAATCCACCACCTGCCTAGATACCTACCGTGCATTATTCAAAATATTCAAATATCGGGATAACTATAAATCTAAACACTCTCAATTATTCATTATTCATACAATCTCTTCCTTTATTTTCCAACAGGTGCACTTCAAATGCAGTGGAAGCAACAAACCCCCACCTTCAGTAGAGGAATCGCACGTGGATCCACATACTGGAGTTCACTTTCAGGAAGTAATCGCAACCATCTCGCGAGATCTCGTGTACGAATACTTTGGAAAGCCTCCGTTCAAGTGCGAATGCCACGCGTGGTCACCCCGGGGGAAGACCATCAGCCAACCTGCTTCTATCGTCGTTGCCTGTAAGTATTTAGCGTTGTTTCAGGAAATTGAAGCGGGTATTCTCCATAAGAATTGAACCTTACAAATCATCTTCGTACTTATTCACCAAGCTGGGTAAAAATCGTCACACAGGGAGTAAAAGTTGGTCCTCACGAGAGTTCAAATTTGCCGATTTGTGCTGTTTGAATGAGTGGCTAGGGAAGTGTGTGCCAAGTAATGGGAGTTTGGGATCAAACTTTCAAACCATGTTTTAGAAATTTATGCTCTAAAGGTGACGACGGCGACGACGACGACGGCACGCGGAGGACGATGAGTGTGACCGAAGAAAAGAAAACTTTTGGTCTCGACTTGTTCTGCTCGAGTACCGAAACGCACACACTTCCCCAGCCGCTTCAACACGAAGCCGAGTGCCAGGGAGACCAAGTTTTGCAATTGAATTATGATTAGTTGTCCAAACAGTTTCATTGTGCTCGATGGTTTTGCTTGCTATCGTCGTTGAAGATGCTGATGCTGTTGTTGGTGATGATGAAGATGATGATGATAATGATGGTTTGATCTTTGGTGCAAGATTGTTGACGCAGATTGGAGATGGATCGTGACTCTGAATTGAACCTTAATTGTTGTGGCGGAATGGAATTATAACTTTTTCCTTTGAATGAGACCAGATGGAAGATTTTTCGAAATTTAAGAGAATGTTGACGATGCGCACATTGAACTCTGAGCGTTTCCATTCAAATCATTGTTTGGTTTTGAATAAAAACAAGAAATTTGCGTTTTCAGTCAAATTATCCACACAGTTTGAAAGAAACACGTAATTTTTTGCGTTATCTACACAGAAAAAAATAATGAATCTTAACAGCCGTGTAAAATTTCCCCTCGTTTAATTCCAAACCAACAATGCTTGCAATCTTTCATACAAAAGACTAGATTCAGGCGTTATCTGGCTTAAATTTACATGAAATATCCTATTATTTTCTGCCAAATCTAGCATTCCCTTTTTGTGCATTAGGTAACGCCGAAAATTAAATGTATATTTTTATCTGTGTATGGAAGATTGCAAAAAATGTTGTATGCTGTATGAAAGATTACAAACAATAACGTTGTTTACGCTTGCTTTGGCTTGAAATTAAACGAGGGGAAATTTTACGCGTCTGTTTAACTTCATATTTTTTTCTGTGTGGCAACTTAATAACTATGATGTTCTGCTCCTTGGCAATACAATCACAATCTTATACAGAAAATGCGTCGAAATGTCAAAAACATGTCTTGCAAAACATTTTGCTTGCTGTAATGTAATTGCAACAGGATTTTTAAGTATACAAAACATCTTCTCTTGTTCTATAAATGTATGTAATAAAGTTTTTGATAAAAATGATATATGCTTTATTACTAGCAGCAGCGATTAAAAATTATTCTCAGACCAATCATTTGTCTGAGTAGGCTCATTTGGTTAATTTTTATTAAAATTATGAGAAAAACAAACCGCGCAAAACGTAAGATGTTTTGTAAATCTTTTATAATACATTTTCCTGGGCACTGAAAAAACTTAGAGGTAGGTTAACTTCAACTACCTGGTCACAGGGCTGGTCTGGTTCTTTACCATTTTGGAAAGAAGCACATAAGTGTTGCCAGATCAGTGGAAATGAAGCCCAAAAGTGCTTCTGAAGATCCTCTAGTACTTCTTATCGATGAACATCATAGTTCTGAGATAAAGGTCAATGGTGAAGTACAATATTTGCAAATAGTAGAAATGCTGCGTTTGATCATATAGAATCAGATGAAAAAGCTGCAATAGTTTATTATCACAAATCAGAACACTTTTGGAAAGCATAACCACATAGGGCCTGTTCATAAACCACGTAGACACAGTTTTGAAAATCTCAGACCCCCCCCTCACCCATCGTAGACTTTTCGCCATACAATTTTTGAAACTTATGTATGGAACGTACGGGTCCTCCCTTAGCTCAGTCGGTAAAGGCGCAGCTACATTGCAACACCATGCTGGAGGTGGCTGAGTTCGATTCCCGGTCTGGTCTAGGAATTTTCGGTAAAGGAAAATTCCGGGCCCCGAAGAGGAAAAGATATAATGACTCCAAAAAAAAAAAAAAAAAAAAAAGAGGCGAAAGAAAACTAAATAAAAAACGGGGAGGATAACACACGAGGGGAAACAAAAAAAAGACTGGAGAGAAAAAATGAAGTGGGGGAAAGAAAAATTAAAATATGAAAAAAAAGAAAAAGAAGTATGGAACGTGGACTTTAGTTTATTTATTTATTTGACGTCAATCATGTGTAGACTTTTAGTTACAGTTATTTACATGTTTTGTCACTCTTAAATCTATATAAATATATTTGTTACAGTATTAAGCTTACATTCTAGTACATTTATGAGCAGCTTTTTATCAAATATCATTAAAGTATTGCTTCAATTTATATTTTGTCGTTGTGAAGTCAACGTTTTCGCAATGCATATTGTATGTTGCCATCATCCGATTTAAAGGCCCAAATTTAGCATAATTTGTACGATAGTGGCTTGTAGTAAAAACATTTCGATTTCGTAATTGTCGACTTGGAATATAAAAATTAAGTTTTGATAAAAGTTCTTCAGAATCAATATGATGCGAAACGATATCGTTTACAACTGAGACCATTGCGAATTCTCGACGCTCTTTTAATGTTTTTATGCTGATGAGCATACAACGAGCTTTATAAGATGGTAAAGGAAATCTGGTCCAACCTAATTTTCGAAGGGCAAACAGTATAAATTGCTTTTGAACTGATTTTATTCGTTGTTCGTGCGTGACTGAAAACGTATAATGTTTTTATTGTGTATGGGTCATGAAAGTTGTAACTAAATCGTTTTATAAATCCTAGCATGCTACTTGCTTTACTGATTATTGTGTTATAGTGGTCAATGAATGTTAGTTTCTTATCTAAAATAACACCTAAATCCTTAATTCTTCCGCACTTTTCAACTGCCTGATTTCCTAGCGAGATTGTACAGTCTAGGGTAGTCCGCTTTCTACTAAATGATATTGATTTACATTTTTGGACGTTTAGCTGCAAAAGGCTTTTTTTGCACCAATTATAAAATAGGAGTACGTCGTTTTTGAATAGTCTTATATCTTCCTTGTTTTTTATTTCTAAAAATATCTTTAAATCGTCGGCATAAATAAGAATTTTTACGTTTTTTAAAATGAGGGAAATATCGTTTACAAATAGTATAAACAAAAGAGGGCCGAGATGGGAGCCTTGAGGAACTTCTGAAGTAACTCGAATAGGATTTGAAGTCTTGCCTTTAAATCTGACTATTTGTTGTCGGTCAGTGAGATAAGACTCGAGCCATTTAAGAAAATTTAGCTCAATACCCATTTTTTGCAGTTTGAATAGAAGCATGGGTATATCAATGCGATCAAATGCCTTGCTGAAGTCTGTATATAAAGCTTCAACATGGTTTCCATTGTCCATTGCAACCAGCGAATAGTTAACGAATTCGAGTAAATTTGTATTAGTTGAGCGTCCTTTGAAGAATCCATGTTGCAAGGTAGAGATTCTATTTTTAATTTGACAAAATAGTTTTTCATTAATGATCGCTTCAAAAAGTTTTGGAATACAAGAGATAATAGCAATACCGCGATAATTTCGTATGTCAGATTTTTTGCCACATTTAAAAATAGGAACTAGATAGGAACTTTTCCACGAGTTGGGAAAAATACCGGATTTGATCGACTTATTGAAAAGCCAAAACAAGGGAGTTGTAAGCTCCGAAGCTAAGTTTTTCAGAAAAATGGGGGGAATACCATCGGGCCCACATCCTTTGGAGACATCTAGTTTTTTCAATGCTTCTTTTATGTCATGCACATTTATATTGTTTACACTAATATCTCCGCTAAATTCTGGAAAGAAACCGAAATATTTGCGATCACGATCTGCTTCAGAAAATGTGGTATATATATCTTGGAAGAAAGTTGCAAATAGATTGCAAATTTCTGGCGAGGTAGAACCCACATTTTCATCTAGGTACATTTTTGATGGAAAATTGTCAGATTTCAATTTAGTTTTTACATAGTTAAAGAATTTTTTTGGATTGGATTTAATCTCTAACTCGGTTTTTGAGTTATACTCATCAAAGGCAATATTAACGGCTTGATTTAGCTGGTCGCAAATATTCAAATAATTTACCAGATTCTCGTTGCTACTATTTCTTTTGTATACTTTATGTGCTTTTTGCTTTTGGTTTTTTAGTTTTTTTATTTGTTCATTATACCAAACTGGGATTTTTGAATAACTTTGTCTCCTTATTCTTTTCAATGGTACATGTTAAACTATAATTTCGAATAATAATTTGTAAAATGCATCAACAGAAGATTCGACATTTTCCTCGTTTCTAAAAATCGTTTGCCAATTAATAATACTTAGCCTATGCTTAATACTGTCAAAGTTTGCCAAGTGATATTGAAAGACCTCTTCATATTCGCTGTCGTCGGGTTTTTGGTATTGGTGTATAAATAAGGAAAACTCAATTGCTGTGTGAAATGCTTCATTTTTCCATAATGGAATAAGAGATTCGGTCACACAGAAGTCTTCTTGAATATTTGTCAATAAAAAATCTAAATAGAAATTTTGCTGATTTTTTACATGATTTATTTGGTTGAGCCCTAAACTGGCAGTTTTGTCAAATATAAACTGCAGTGTTTCATTTTCCCCAACGACTGGAAGTAAGATACTTTCATTTTCTGTGTCTGGAAAGAAATCAATACTACGTTGATTAAAATCCCCGTATATGTGAATTTTCACTTCTGGGGTAAGATTGGCCGAAATTTCATCGGCAATACTAAAGAATTTTTCATATGAGTCTTTGCGAGCATTGTTCGGAGGAAAATAGACAGAGGCAAATACGTGTGTTTCCCCCGACATATGCACTTTTACCCAAACATGTTCGAAATCCTTACTTTTTTCGGCCGTGATGATTTCTGACAGACCCCCTCCCCCTCCCCACAGAAAAGTCTACGCGGTTTATGAATAGCCCCATAGGGAAACTGTTCCACTATTCATCCTTTGCCTTTGCCATGCCTTTATTTTGATTTTGAGATTAGCACTTCAGTTCTCAAAATGTCGTCGAAGAAAGAGAAGCAACGCATCAAAATTTTGCACGTGCATGGCGAAAATCTAAACTACTCTCACGCCAAGTTGGCGAAATTGTTGAATGTGGCTAAATCAACTGTTACCAACGAATTAAAAATGTTCGGTGAATGTTGTCGACAGCCAGAGCCAGGAAAGCGGGATCGGGGGGAAATCGAAAACTGGCCACAATGACGACAAAAAGAGTTGACCGCTGTTTCGCGCGGAACCAAAACCTCTCCGTCCGAGATGTCGCAAAGAGGCTGGGAGTGGCGCCTTCAACCGTTGATAGACAAGAAAGTGGTGACTCCAAATCGCGACGATTAACGCGAAAGTTGTACACGACGATGCTGATGAAGTTTGATTGCGTGGTACAGGACGATGAAACTAACGTCAAGGCAGACTTTAAACAGTTTCCTGGACAGGAATTTTACACGGCAACCGGACGGGGAAAGGTCGCAAATATTTCCAAGCACATTAAACTGTCAAAATTCGCAAAAAAATATCTGGTGTGGCATCCCAAGTAACACACACATACATACACACAGACATGTGCTCAGTTCGTCGAGCTGAGTTGAATGGTATATGACACTCGGCCCTCTGGGCCTCGGATAAAAAGTCAAGTTTTCAAGCGATCTTAATACCCTTCTTTTGGTGTAACAAGGGTAAAAAATACAAGCCGCCCAAAACGTGAGATGTTTTGTAAATCTTTTATAATACATTTACAATACAAGCTCAAATCAGCGATTTTGAAAAATTACTCTGGTGTGTTACTTGGGATGAGCATGTGAATGATTAACGACCCATTCGGCATAATGACCTGATTGCATTCGGTTACCCTACATAATCTCGTAGGTGACCGATCAACCTAGGGACAGCCAGTCGGATCTGACTCCCGAGGAGGATTGTGACAGTAGTTTGTAGGTATATAAATATCAGTGATTGTATGTGCTGTAATTTATGTAAATTTCTTATATGTTACGTGCGGATGTATAAATGTGTGATTCGATGCGTGAAGGATGGAAACGAACCTCAAAAGAAGCCCCAAACAACTGAATACAGTCCGCGAGCGGAGGCACCCGTTGTTTTCCACCCTACAAATGACAGTGCCGAATAGATTATTCTGAAGGGGAAGGGTTCCTATACCCAACAAAATTTGTTAAATTTAATAATTTGGCATAGTTTTCGAGTTTGAGTAAAGCGTTGCTTTTGTTTTACTCTGATGCCATATTTTCATAATCTTGTGTAGTGTCGGAACTAAAGGATAATTTTGTTAACTTTTTTTTTCTTCTTTTTAGTGTTTTGTCCAATCAAAGCTCCTTTGCATTTTTATTTGAATGTTCACTTGCTTTGGCCATGCCTTAGAAATTAACATGGTAAACATCTGACTGTTCAAAATGAAGAATATTGTGACAAAAAAGTGTTACTTAACCCTGACGATGAAGAACATGTAAATGAGAGATAGGACGTGGAGGACCCGCATTGAATTTGAAGCAGTAGAATAAACCTTTCCGTGTGGTTAATATAAGTAGCATTGTTTGGTTAGTCATAAACAATATAATGGGGTCATTGTTTTCGTATAACATTCTTGTTAACAATGTTCAAACACGGTAAATCAACCCGTCCGTGTTCTAATTCAAAGTTTGTAAGTGGTTGGAATGCGAAGCCATGAGATTGAGTAGGTACATGGATCCTTCATACCAAACAATAAATAAATAAATAGATAGGAGAAACAAAGTAAAAATAAACCCACTCGATTGGAAAAAGAACCGTTCTTTCTAGGATTCAGATTAGTTCAGATTTGAAATATTTTTAAATTTGGGTTGGATACTAGATCCCAAGCTGGAGAGTAGGATAAAATCTAAAATGTAGACAACAATTTAATCCATCAATTTTTGTTTGTTTGTTTTTTTATACTCCTATTTGATGAAAACACTATTACTTCTGGTTGGTGCTAATCAAGTTTGATAAGGTTAGAGTGACTCGAGACTTTGAGTCAGAGAAATAAAAAGTCGTGGTAAAAATATCACAATACACAAAGAGAAGTATCGTCAGTACTAAGTAACGTTTGCATTCAAAAATAGGACTTTTTTCGACTGGTGATAAAAAAAAGCTAAGACAGATAATTGGTTTTGATAAATTTCCCATGGAAGGTAATTATTTAAGTTTACTTGCAAAAAAATTCTACGCCCTTACGAGTGGCCTTCCGGCAGTTAACCGGAACATTCACCATGGCAGACGGAAACATGCGTGTAGGCATGTTTTTGAGTTCTTTCTTTGTTTTATTTATCAATTCCTCCTCAGTTTTCGCGACAAAATTGTTGGAGTAGATCTTACGCTTCAGGTTGGTCCAGAAATTTTCGATGGGACGCAGCTGCGGGATGTTGGGCGGGTTCGCCGACTTGGGTACCACATCGATATTCAGCCGCTCCATCTCCTCCAACGATTGCTTGGAGTAGTGGGCCGACGCCAGATCCGGCCAGAACACCGCGTCTTCGCCCTTATGGTATTTCTTGATGAATGACGTAACTTTCGGCAGGCATTTCGTACTATAAATTTCACCAATTTTACCAATAACAACCTTTTTACTACGTTATTGCTACAACAGGCCATAGTTGGGAACATACTAAAAAATATATCCCCAACATTTGGTCTACGATTTTATTGTAAAGTCATTATTATTTTAGCTATGTGTACAGTTAGTTTGTAACGTGTAATTTTTTTCTGTACATCCAGACTGCATTACTTGCTTTATCGATTCAACTAAGCCAAATTTAGATCACTTGAATCGAAAATTACGCGGAAGTGAACAACTATAATTTGATTAATATTGTCTCAATTGCTTCGGATAACATCGGTCATCCAAATAGCAAGATGATTTTGTTGATTATCGCAAAATTAATGACATATTTGATACATAGGCCGAATGAAGGTGATAGGCTAACATTACATCCCGTTACCCTATAACTCACAAATTTCATTAAAAAAAATCTAGCTTTTTAAACAGACCATATGTAATTTAACATTTACTACAAGTTTCAAATGCATAAGAAATTAAACATTTCTGATCATTTTGTAGCAACTTGCCAATCTCAACCCAAGAACACTACCAGCCCCTTACCCCAACCTAATCCTTATCCCTTCCCATGGCGATTCTCTCCTTTCTACCAGCCGTGGATTGACTTGCGCTCTTACTGCCCCACCATGTGCTGCAAAATGAAAATGAAAAATGAAAAAAAAAAATCTTCTACAAAGTTGTAATTCGTAGAGAGATCTTTGTTCAGCGTGGTCCTTAACTTCATTGAAATAATTTACCTGTTCTTTTAGCAGAAATAAAAGAAAACCTTCTTTAAAAAACTGGAAGGATGACTTATTTTAGGCAATTTTGGTTTTAAAATGTTTGCTTTGAATTCTCAAATGACCGAAATAGAGCAATTCTCAGTGTTTATGGTAGGGTGTTTTTATAAAAATCACACTTTTCAGAACATTAATTTTCCATGGCCTCTATCATCCCAAAATATATAAAATCTTTTAAGCAAATTAGTTTTTCGTCGCTTCTATCATCCCAAAATATATAACATTCAATGTGCCGAACTTGTCTCTGCCATGTGCCAAACAAAAGTTACGTTTGTTGTAGTAGTCCCTTTTTTCTCATTGGAATTAACTGAATTACTTTTGACTTTAAATTTTTGACAAAATCTCAATAATTTTGAATTTCACAATGTATCTCAATACCTGTAGGTACTACAAGGTAAATACATTTATAAAACCATATGTATTGGTAGAAATTTTCTTCTTTTTTAAAATTAAAATCTACTTTAAAAAACTGAGCAAAATGCTACTTGTAGTTGTACAATTAGAGTGCTCAGGAAAAATTATGAACTAAAGGATGGAACGGTCAAAACTTGGTCGACTCAAATACGACGTAGTTTTCTTAATCGTACATGTAAAAAACTTGAACACCCCTCATTTTGTAGGTGTATGCGTATGAAGTGTTGTCTCTGTTTTTTTTTTTGCAATTTTCTATTCAGTTTTCGAAATGGCGTCGAAAGAGCAACGTATCAAAATTTTGCACGCGCATAAGCAAAATCCAAATTATTCCCGCACCGACTTGGAAAAATCACTTAATATTGCCAAATCAACCGTGCCATATGTTATAAAAGTGTTCGGAGAACGTCTGACGACTGCCAAGAAGCCGGGATTAGAAAGAAACCGAACCCAGGAAGCCGCAGCAACCGGAAGAATAGTAGCCAGCATTTTCAAACGCAATCCCAGCCTTTCCATCAGAGATATTGGAAACAAATTGGGAAATTCCCACACAACCGTGCAAAGAGCAAAGAAATGATCTGGACTTTCAACATATAAGGTTACAATGACACCAAATCGAGATGATAAGCAAAACAAAACAGCCAAACGAAGAGCGCGTAAGTCGTACACGAGTAATGGACGATGAAACATACGTTAAGGGTTTTTTCAAGCCGCTCCCAAAAAAGGGGGTCTGGTCGGGGGGGGGGAAAGGGAAGGGATAAAATATTTTTAAGAAAAAAAAAAAAATTTTCTTTCAAAAAAAAAATTTTGGGTGGGGGGGGTAATTTTTGGGTGTGGAAAAAAAAGGAAATGTCTGGGGAACTCGCTCTTTTTTGTTACTGGCTAGCCAGATGGGCTAGCTCCTAGAATGCCCCTAACCTCTGGTCTAAGCCACGGAGGTCGTCTGGGGTGGGCTACACTCGCCTCTTTTGTCTCAAGGTCGGCTCTTCACTGTCGTCACTCATCAGAAGGACAAAACACCATTCAATTATTTTTAATTAACTTTTATTAATTTACTCACTCGATTTGTGTGTGTATGTAGTGTGGTCGTGTGGCTGGCCAGCGATGACGGGATTCTGCTGCGGTGGGGTTTCTCGGCGGCGGGGTCGCTGCTCGGGCCTCGATCGCCTGATCAAGGGTGGCTTGGTGGATGCGCTCGGCTCGTCGCCCGACGGCTGTCGCGGCGTGGTTTCTGATCCTGCTCAAGGGTGGATTAGGGTGGTTACTCGTCGCCCGATGGACGTCACGGCGTGATCAGCATCGCTTGGAAACCACTGGCACGTGCGTTTCCCCAGCGAACAATGGACGCCTGCGGAATTGGTGCAGGTGACGACACACCTCGCATTTATTGAAAGGCTCTCGGCGGCTTGACAATGGCGGTAGTCAGCCGGTAATGCCTTTTTAGCCCGTAATTAATGGGTCCTGCGGGGATTTAAGAGGTGGTCTTAGGGTTGGGAATTTGCTACTGGGTTTGGTATAAGCATACCTGACTACGATTTAGCAATAGCTAATTGCAGGTTCTTTTCCTCACTTCACTTTTTAATAACTCTAACTTTGCTTATATAATTAATAAGCTCTATACACTTTTGGGTTTAAGATTTTGGCTCTGCTTAGCAATGCAGCTGAAGTAAAAAAGACCTTTCGATTGTTCTTGTCCCAGTAGCTTCCCTCGTATCCCGAGAACTTCTCCTCCTCTTCCCCAAATTTCCACCACCCCTCGTCCATATCCTTCTTTCAATTCCAATGCCCACCTTATCCTTACTCCATCCCGTTACGTGTTTTGGTGTGTATTGATTTGTGAAAGTGTGTTATAATATTTTGGCTTCAATTTGACCGTTGGTGTGGAAGTGAATCTTATTACCTAGATTTTATAATCACTTAAATTAGATAAACTTGTATACAAGTAACTGTTATACAGTTTGAACGCATTCATGACGAACTCTACTATTCCTATTACTCACTCTCTTTAATATCTCCTGCTTTTCTCGCTCGGGACTGGCTTAGTAGGGTAGAGGAACCAGAACCGTAATACAACCAAGATATTTATGTAAAGGAATGCTTGCAAAAACGCTTATTGCTTTTCTTGAAGAAACATAGTTGTCGGGGGTGTTGGGGGGGGCGGGTTTGGTGCCGGGGGGAAAAAGGGGGGGGGGTGCCGAAAAGGGGGAAAATGACAGAAGGAGAAATTCACCGCGGGTCACCCATAGAAAAATATTGGGGAAGAAAAGAGACTGAAAAAGAAATGGAAAAAAAAAAAAGGGGGGGGAAAGGGGGGAAAAAAAAAAGGGGGAAAAAAAGAGGGAAAAAAGGGGGGGGAGGGGGAGGGGGCGGAAATTGGCTCTTATTAAATTTTTTTGTGTTACACTGATAGGCAAAATAAAGTGCCCACCTCATCGTTTTTTCAATTTCTCTCATTTAGTTGGTTCAAATGAAAGTAAACACACTGTATTTTTTTATTATCTTATTTTTTATATATTTTTTTAAGTTTCACTTATGGAATACTGAAAAAAAGGAGTTTTACTTAAAGAAAAAAAAATCAATTTGTGTTGAAAAAAAAAAAAGTGACAAAATAAAGTGCCCACTTCATTTAGGCTACAGAAAACATAAATTAAAGTAAAATAAAAGCATTTCAATAATTGATGTGTTCTCTTACGGCCTTCAGGACCTCCTGCAGGTGCTTCGACATGCTCTCGACCAGGTTCTTTAGGTGCTGTGGATCTAGCTCTTCCCAGGCGCGCTCCAGGGCTTCAAAATAGTTATTTTTATTGGTAACACCAGTATTGTCATCCCTGGCATCGAGAATCGCCCACAAATTCTCGATGGGATTGAGGTCCGGGCTTTGTGGAGGCCATTCCAGCGGTTTGATCCGACAAGACCGGAAGAAAGACTTGATCTTCTTGGCAGTATGCTTCGGGTCGTTGTCCTGCTGGAATACGAACTTCTCTTCAAGGCCCGTCTGGATCAGCGAAACCTTCAGATTTTCTCGTAGGATGTTGTTGTAAGAATCTGCCGTCATTATCCCGTCGATTTTCACAATGCTTCCCACTCCACCCCACGAAAAACACCCCCAGACCATCACATTTCCTCCTCCATGCTTCATCGTGCCTTGGATGTGGCGCTCCTGGAGCTCCTCTTCCGATCTGCACCAAACACGAACCCGCCGCTTTCGGTTAAACAGCTCGAATTTTGATTCGTCCGTCCAGAGAACCGTTCTCCAGAACTCAAGGGGCTTATTAGCATGCTCCTTAGCAAACTAAAGCCGTTTGGCTTTGTTTGCCTTGCTGATAAATGGGCGCTTCCGGGCAAGTTTGCTATTCAACCCCTGTGCTACGAGACGGCGACGAACAGTTCGACCGGAAACTGATAACTGAAGGGTTTCCTGGATCTCGCAGACAGTTACCTTCGGGTTTTTCTTGACTTCGCGCATGATCTTGGTGTCCGTTCTCGCATCCGTTTTCCGCTTCCTGCCTCTGACAGGGCGATCCACCACTGATCCAAACGTTTTAAGCTTCAGAAAAATTTTGCCAACCGCTGCCTTACTGATACTGTACTTCTTAGCGACAGCCCGGTGCGATTCACCGTTTTGCACATCACGAACGACCAATTTTCGGATACACAAGGGAATTGCTTTCAAAAGCACTGCGTTCTCCATTTTTTTTTCAATTGAATCAAATGCGATCACGTATACAAATGCACCAGGTTGAGCCGTTTGCTTCAAAACATGTCAGAATATCAAAACATAAACAGTCGAGGGGTCTTCCAATGGAAACTTATCGAAAACATATCGATTTTTGAAGTGGGCACTTTATTTTGTCACTGTTTTTTTTTCAGCACAAATTGATTTTTTTTTTCTTTAAGTAAAACTCCTTTTTTTCAGTATTCGATAAGTGAAACTTAATGAGAATATAAAAAATAAAATAAGAAAAAAAACTGCACTGTGTTTACTTAAATTTGAACCAAGTAAATGAGAGAAATTGTAAAAACGAAGAGGTGGCAACTTTATTTTGCCTATTAGTGTAGACGATGAACTTCAAAAAGAATCAAAGAATGGTCATTTATATAATAAAATAATCAGTGTGCACTAAATCATGTCTGACCAATTTTTGACCGTTCCCTTTTGTTTACAAACAACTTTGAGAAAAAAATTGTAATGTTAGATGCAAATAATTATGTTGAGGTTGCTACATTCAAAGCCTTGTGAATAGAATTCTGGTAATCAATCTAGCTATCAAATAACAAATCTAATCGGATAGTTAGGATTTGAGAACACTGAGATAATTGCTTTTGGTTGAATTACAAAAAAGTGAAGTTTCTAATTTTTGTTTGTGATTTCACCAACCTTCTCAAATTTGATACAAAATCTTATAGATTAATTTCATTTTTTTTTAAATTAATTTTTCATGAGCTGTTTTTCCAGATGAAACTTTAACCAGAATGGTTAAATTATTATCTATTTCCTAGGTAATTTCTACCGTTTCTCAATATTCAGATACATAAATCTGCGTAAAGGCACGGTGCGGAGATCATTTGGAAGAATTTGTGCAAAGAATATCTTTGTGCTAGCCACACAATATTCAAATTCGAACATTGATGTAATCATCGAGAATTCTGAACTAAAAACTGTGCTAGTGGCTTTAGAATACTAAGTAGATATGCTCGGAAGATAGAAACACTATGAAACAATCTGTAGAAAAAAGTTCACATAGTAGGTATATTATTTTAGGAGAGTTTCCAGTTCAATTAAGTGAGTATCTCTTTTAGTCTACTTTGTGTTTTTATTTCAGAAGCCTCCCAAAATAAGACTACTTTTTGACTTAGGTCACATTATGTCACCATAATGTTGTAAGCGATATGGCTTCTCACCAAGACGAAGCCGAACCGGGACGCTTACGCGTGTCGTACAACTCCCCACAAAATTCCCGGTTTGTCGTACTTGAGCAGCACATGTGCCCAACTTTGATACTGCTTGGTGCCATTCATTCCTCAAAAAGCCGACCCCAAGAATTTGTAATTAAAGTTCATGAGTTCAATGTTCGCCGTCTGCCGTAAAGCCATACAATGAAAGCCATTTAATCAGCCGCAATGTTTTTCTAGTGCAAGCACAAACACGGCATCTAAATACGGAGGGAGACGGAGACTAACCCGACCTGAAATCCGATATTTACCCAAACTGGAGGGCATACAGAAAACGAAAAAAAAAGTAAATTAGAACGGAAGCAAAAACACACGACCGCAATTGCAGTTCCTTTTTTGAAGACATTCACACCCTCACAAATTTGCTCGCAGTTTTAGCACGCGTTGATTTGAACGCAATATTCACCAAAGAAATGTCTCGAATGCTTGCTGAATATCCGCCGGCTAAATACCGAGAACCGTTTGTGAGTGTATGGTTGGGTTGAGAAAGGATGTATGCAAGTTTGTACTTCTTTTTCTTTATCCAGAACAGTAGGTATTTGTTCTGTGGTGAAATTCAACATGCCTCGTGGCTGTTTGTAAACGTGGAATTTGAACTTCCTTTGGCTATTTGGCTTTAAGTCTTCCCTGCGGCAAAGACATTCTTTGGAGTTTCCCTTGTTTGTTGGCTACATAGTTTGGGTTAAGGTTCAAGGAAGCCCCACAATTGAGAGTACCGTATGGTGATGTAATGTAGTAAATCCATGACATGTCATGTTTGTTTGATTTTCTCCTGATTCATTGAAATTTATTTGAAAGTTTTTAGAGGCTACTTCTTTGTTTAAGAATCACTTTCACAGATCACTTTCGTAAGAAAAAAATTGAAATAATTTTCTTATTTTACTTCAAACAAACTGTTTCCACAACCATGCAAAACACGGCTCTTAACGGTAGCAATTGTGTTTCGAAACGTTCACCTCACCACCTTTGAGTGTTTCCCCAGGAACACATTTTAGAATTATATTAAAAAGCATTAACCACATGTTTTGAATGTTTTTAACCACAGTTTAAGCCAATAAGTATGGGACTTGAGTATCTTTACTCATGTACATGAAAAGCAGCACAGTGTTCCATTGATGACTTTGTCGTCGTTGTTGTCTTCAACCACGGGATCGTCTCTTGGCTCAAGGAGGGTTATATGCTTCTAATGATGACGACGAGGTTGTTTGCCACTATGGAATAATCCACCGACAACCACGTCGGTACACATATTGGAAGAAGGCATTACCATTTACGCTTTTCGAAGGCATCCTCTAGATTGGGGTTGAATTTTAAACTTGTCCTTGCTGTATCCTGCTTTCCCCCTAAGGCTTACCCCAACACCATGGTGGTGTAAGGGCGATGTACTTCGACAGCCAAAAGAAGAGCTTTTTACGGGTATAAATTAAAATTTATTGGTACAAGCATATATTCGGAATTTGAGAGGTGCTTACGCTTCGACAAACTTAGTCATGCTTATGTTTCTTCATTATCGTTGGGTTATGCGAGTGGAAGGGTAATGTGGTTTTGGAATCGATTCAGTTTTACTTTTATGGTGTTGCCGTTTGCCTACCAGGATGATCTCCATCAATTTCTAGCATATCGCTTTTAGCTAGCGAACCAAACGTTTAAAAAACATAATTACAATTTCATCGAATGCAAACAATTCAAATAAAAGATCGGCCAACGTCAAAACGTAACTCGAGCGTTAATTTTATAACCTGTGATGCATAATTTTCAACAGCTCGTTAACACATCCCTATAATCTTAAGCCACCAATATGTAGGAGATATTGTATTCCCACCAATAAATTTCAGATACTTTCTTTTTTGCATCTGAAGCTGTTTATTACTACACCAAGGTTTAATTCCCATGGTTTCATCGCACCTGCCATTCCTCCGAAAACTCAACCTTCTACAGATGTACCCAAACAATGTCTCCTTGCGCTCAGCAGTATTGGCGTGAGCAGGCTTCAGAAAAGGGTGGCGTTTCGTTATTATTAAATAATGAACTTACTCTCAACTTTCAACTTTAGGTTCAAGATGGACTTACACAGTAACAAATTGAGAAGAGTTTAAATCTGTACTTGCCTGAGGCACGTTCAATTAATTAAGGATTCAAATTTTCAAAGGAAATTTTCGTATTCAAAGTAGTCCTAGACTGGGGTGGGCTTTCAATTTGCAATTTCAGTTTGGCAAGGTGATAAGCAATATTTAAATCCATAATAGTACTGATGAGTACACTATCGTTATGATATTCAATGATATTTGAACCAAATCGCAATTTCAAAGAACTGAAAAATGTTGGAATTTTAAGCAAAATTCAATGGGGTTGTGTATAACACACGACCGGTTGACGTAGACTACGTTAAACCGTTTGATGCATTTATATGTTCAATATGTTAGATTAGAATGAGCATGATTGGCCGACCGAGGTTGTTACTCCGTTATTGCCAGATAAACTGTTTCTACACAGAGAAGCAACACATTTTTGAGACTAAGCTCAAGGTGATCCCAAAATAAAGCAATACTGGCGCTGGCTCGGCCCGAATGAAGGTCAAATAAGGAAAGGGTGGGGTACAATTGACGTGATACTCACTTTATTGGAAAACGAGGACAACTCTGCACTTCCATGGTCCATCACTGGGATGTTGGATAACAAGAATGGGTGGCAGCAGGGTTTGTTTTTGTTAACGATAAGCTGTCTAATGAAGTAAACGAATATTAATACCGATTTTCGATTTGAATCGATTTAAACCCACAGTAAGGATGCTATTGGGGCCACTTACAAAGTGTGATAGAGGTCTTTCATTAAGAAAACAAGGTTATTTATATTAAAGCATGAGAGCTAATTTTGGGTCCTCCCTTAGCTCAGTCGGCAAAAGTGCAGCTACAAAGCAACACTATGCTGGAGGTGGCTGGGTTCGATTCCCGGTGGAAGTGGAAGGGCACTCAACACTAATTTGAGAGCAAGCAATTAGGAAATTGTGAAAGCAATAAGCTTGAAATACTAAAGATCAAACAATCGAACGAGAGTAAATTTGGATTGATTCATACAAACAGTACGGATGCTGTTTAAGCCACCTTTAAAAATGGGATAGTGGTTTACTTGTGCCAACATATGGTGGCCCTGCGAGAATGGCAAATGAATAATTTTTGTTTCTGTGCTCACTCGATCACTCGCATCATCATACAATAGGTGCTGAAACAACAGAAAACGCGATATGCCGATAGCAAAATACTGCGCAACAAAGCATCGACATAATTATTAACAGCCGATACCCAACGCATGATCTTCCGTAAACTTTCAATTTGTAAAGCTACATTCTACAAACTATTTTACTACTGGATCTGATATCTGCAACAAGCAAATTTAACGTCCTTAAAAGCAATCTACAGTGGACTTTGTGGTCAAGCGGTTAGCGGTGTCATCCGTCGTTTAAGCGATTGCCATGAAGTGAGGGTTGGATTCTCGCTCCAGCCTATGGAACTTTTCGGAAAAACGAAAATGTCCATACTGATCCACTCGGTATTAGGTAAAGTTGTCCGTTGTAATTCACTATATGTTCAATGTTCAGTCTGTGCAACCCCGAGTTGAAGACGGTGTAAATGTCTTTACACTCTAAATTGAGATTGAAAGATTTGGTGAACTTAGCGTCCCTAACGGGTGTTCAATAAAAAATGAAAAAAAAAAAAAAAAAATGTCAGTCATATAATGAAAAGAAATTTTTTTTTCAACGAATTCAGTATGTTTTATTAAAAACATAATGATATTCTTCATAAAAAAAAACGTCAACGAATATAAGAGAAGGGGCCCTGGTCAGCCGTACGACGCAACTTAGTCGCGATGCTCTCACAAGAGCGCTGGACGGCACTGACGTCCATCTTCCGGATACAATTTCGGATCCTCGTGGTAAACTGCTTCGTATCCTTGGCCCGCCAATTATTTTTGTAGACTAGGGCACTGAGGGAGCCGAAAAAATCCTCAATGGGACGGTACTAGGGCAAGTTGGTCGAGTTCCTTTCTTTCGGCACGTACGGTATCTTTTTCTGCTCAAGATACTCCAGCGTCTTCTTGGCGTAATGGGAGGACGCCTTGTCCGGCCAGAAGATGTCCTTCCCATCCGCATGATGTTCCATTGAGAACGGCAGAAGTATTTTCTCAAGACACTTCTCCTGGTACACTTGTTGATTGATGGCCAGACCGCTCGGCTTGAACCACGGCTTTGAAATCCCTCTGTCCGATATGGCGATGTACAGCATAATTTTTTTTTTCAAATTTATGCTTAAACTTATATTTTACTTCGGGGGTGTAGACGACTTATCGCTGGAATAGTAGCTGTCATCCCAACAAACATCGATGTCGAATAACCGCTTGTTCAAACAAATTTGGAGAATTTGTTCAGCTTTTCCTTCTAGAAAGCTGAATAACTTCTCCAAATGTGTTTGAACAAGCGATTATTCGACACCGATGTTTGTTGGGATTTCCTGGAATGTGGGTCTTCGAGAGCGGAAAGTAACTTTCGTCGTCTAGCACGAACGACGTCCCGCGGTAGTTCTTCGTCATCCACCGGCACTGCGATGTCACGGTCGCTATCTGCTCGTCCGTGTACTCGGAGGACCGAGTCTTCTTCCGACAGATGATGTACTCCACCTTGAGGGTTCGGTGAATCAAGGTATGGGAGCAGTGATATTTTTGGCCGGCGTCTCGAAAACTCACTACGTCCTTGTTGTCGAACAGCTTTTTCAACGCTTCTTTCTTCCTCTTTGTCATTATCTTCGCCGGACGGCCACTACCGGCCTTCCGCTCCACGCTCAAGGAAGCCAGGATACGGTAAACTGTACTCACGGGCACGTTTTCGTCTCGAAAGTGGTCTATCGTTAACTTTTTCCACGATGACCATGCGTTTCGTAAAACCGTACAACACGCTCGCGGAGTGCTTGCTGTTTCGACGCCATCTTCGATTAAACTGACAGCACCCGAGCGAAAAGAAACATGCCACCCATTTCTAGGGAGTCCAGAGAGCAATTTTCTTGGAGAGAAAAAAGTTTACGCTCTTTACTTTAATTACAGAAAGGTATTGAAATCACTCTCATTTTTTATTGAACACCCGTTTGAAGCATTTCGTGCCTTCTGTCAACCTTCTGTCTGTTATGATTCTATTGATTTCCAAGCTCATCAGTTTAGTATCAACCGGGGGAGACTTGGTTCTATATCCAAGGATTTCATTATCTCCAATCCACTCAACCAATCACAAAGTAGTGGGCGGAATATAATAATTTGAGATAATTCAATACAGGCGTCTTCAAAAGTTGGAAGATCGACAGGCAATCGGTGTGTAACCACCTGGTACCTCATAGCAAGATGCTTAGAGGTGAACCGGAAGACATCATGAGCTACCTCCCCTATGTTCAATATGTTAGACTAGGCAACCTTGACCCGGGATTCGTAGCGAATCATTGTAACGGCGGTGCTGTTCTTATTGGAGGTTGGGCCAACAAAAGTAAGGAAAAAATTATAATAATCTATAATACTCTTTAAAAAAATTTGGCAGCCCTGAAAAATGAATGTTTGGTTTGAAGGTTGGTTGGATAAAAGGGCAACAGTTCTATTGACTGTGCTGATTGTATTGATATGAACGATCAACTTCAGATCGCAACTCTTTTCGCGTTATAGATTGTTGAAAGTCTGGTTGGGAATTCAAAGTCAATAATCAATGATAATTTTGGTTATCGAATTGATCGTTGCAAAAATGTCCGACTGATTGAAACAACAATCTCGAAAATCTATTGGAAACTATTAAGTTATTAGCGTGAATCAATTTTTCACGACGATCACCATTTTCAAAATGTAAGGTTGGCATGCTTTTGCTGTCGTTAGCTTGCAAGATGATGATATCTGCGCTTTAGTTTAATATACCAGCTGTTAATTTTCCGAGCCATCTCTGCAATTATAGATAGTTAAAGGAACACGAAGAATGAAAGAAACTGGAAACTTTTTCTGATCCACTACTGCGCGTCAACTAGTGAGAATATACAACGATTAGATGAAATCAAGAAAACGCACTTTTTAGATGGAAAAATTGAATTGTTTGTCCTGAAAAGGACTGATTATAAATAGTGAGCTGGGCTGCATAGCAACCGCTGACTTTAAATTTAATCGCGCTGCGCTTTACCAGCTGGTTACAAATGCACCAGAGTTAGTAACCAATGGAACTGATGGTTACTAATACCTGGAGAACGAGTTTCGTCGTCTATGCTTGGAAGATACTGTGCATTCAGTGAATTTAGTAGGCAAAACGTAATTTGTAGGCGATGTTTCTGTTATGTTCAATAGTTTACAATTAATAAATGATATTATTCGATATTCGAATCAATTAGCCAACATTTTCAACTAGATGACGGCATCTACGGTATAGAATAATAAAGTTGCTGTTTAAATTTCTGAACTATGTTTGCAATCAAACACATTATTTAACGTATACGACGAATAAAGCCAAAACTATTCCTTAGCCAGCTGGCTGCCTACTGACGAGAATATGACACAGTAAGTTGAAGAAATTCCAATCAAACTTTTTAGCACGGAAAATCGAATTGGTCGTCTTGAAGAGGATGGATTTTAAATGATGCCCATGGTCCGCGATTAAATGTATGCCTTCTCCGCCATCTTTGGTAGTAGGCTATTTTACCTCTCGTCGTTGCGCTTTACCGGCTGGATAAAAAATCCACAGCTGCCTATGGTTGCTTTGTTGTCTAATGACCTTTTCACATCTTTGTTAATATTCTGCGACAATGCGTTAGCTGACAATATAGGCATTACATTAGCAACAGTTATTAGCAAATAAATGAAATCAATCATCTGCTAATAACCGTTCATATTCATGCCAATATTGCCAGTTCATACACGGTCAAAAAATATTGGCGCTGATTAAGATATATATCCACAATAAACCAGACATCTCAAAAATTAAGTAAACACAAATTTCACATTATATTCCAATTGTTTTTGTAAATTTTTTTTATTCCTCGATTATCGAGATTTTTAGCCCAGGGCTGATTCATCTCCCGTCGTAGTCACTCAAATACTTTTTGGGTATTTTTGTAACCTATCCGGGGGTGATATTTGAACTTGTGACTTTGGCGTTATTGTAGTTTATTTGAGATTCGTAAGATATAATTTTACAATTCACGAAGTCAAAACATAGTTATTCAGTATTTGTTTAAACATTTCGAACTTTGCGCTCAACTCTATCCATTAAGGTTTGTTAAGACTCTTCTGATACCGTGGTGACGGTCTTTGTACATTTTTTTTTTGAATTGTTTGATATCTTTGATTCCTTGTTTTTTTTTCAGAGAGCTTCCGCTTCATTAGAGCCCAATATCTTTCGATTGGAGGTAACTCTGGACAATCATGAGGATTAATGATTTTCGGTACAATATTGACTTGATTTACTTCTTATCACTCCATCGCAGTTTAAGCATAATGATACGATGCCCAATCGGTCCAGAACAGAGTTTTTTCTTTGTGGTTTTTAATTAAGGGAAGCATAGCAAAATAGAAAACCAGCCCTAGAGGCTGCTTGAAATCTACCTGTGCATTAGTTTCATCGTCCATAACAATGCATGAAAATTTCGTCAACTATTCGCTGTGCAAACTTGGAGCCCCCGATTTTCCTGTAAAGTTCTGTTTGTCATTGCGATTTGGAACTGTTTTTTTATACGATTTCAGTTTCAAAAGTTGTTTTGATTGTTGGACAAAACCAGGTGATATTCCTATTTTAGGATCTACCGTGCGAACAAAGAGATTCGAGTTTTCCTTCAGGACAGGACGGGATCAGAACATTGTTTTTATCACTTCTCAGTTTCCTCTTAACTGTCAAACGTTCCGAAAATGATTCGAGCACACCGTGAACAGTAGATTAAGGTTATGTCCAGTATTTATGCGAGTTCCCTGATTGAGAAGTCAGGATTTGCCTTACGTCCTTCATTTGTCACCATCGTGAATAAACGTAAATTTACTAAGCGTAAAATGTTATCACTAATCATAGAATTTTTCATCATAGTCTCCCAATTTTACGTCAGCAAAAAAATTCACTCCTACGTGCAATATTTCAAAGGTTACAGTGATTTGAAGGTGTCCGGATAAATGTGGATACAGACTTTTGAACAAGGCATTAGCAACCGGCTGGCTAACACTGTTTATTTCACTCAACGGTGCGCATCACCAAATGAAGGCTGCCAACTGACTCACACTGGAAGCACCTATCTTTACTCCTCGTCGTTGCTCCGTACCGACTGGCAATAAATCCACCACTGGCTTGGATCAACCGACTGCCTAGCAACAGACTACTGAGTCAGCGGCAGATATTTTTTGATAATTAAATTGATATTGAAGACTATCACTGATTGATTTAAACGTATTGTTATAGGTGTTTATTACCCTAGCGTGATGTGATGTGATGATGTAAACAGAACCCACCTTCAGTGCAAGGATTACCTATGTGGACTATCATCAGCATTTGTACAACAGAGTCCTTCCTGGATAACTCGTGATAAAAATTACATAGAATGTTACTGGCTTTAGCAAAATTATTCAGTAGGTCAAGGCCTTTTCATTGGCAAACAGTTTGGCATTCTCTAACTACGCGGCGCTAGTGTGTTAATTATTTTCAGGAATATGCTATATCTTGGTATCTTGACCAGATAGAATGTTCCTGTCTTCGACAAAGTTGTTCGGTCAAGACCTTCGGAATGGTGACTAGCAGTTTAAAATTTTCTCACCATGTGACGTTAGTGTGCCGATGTATTTCTTTTTTTTATCCTACGTCGAGGAAGGTGACAGTGTCACTGATCGTCATCGGAAGGGCATACTGAGACTGCTTCAACTCGAGCATCGAATGCCTTTACATTGGAAGGCGGGGAGGAAAGCATATTGTTCGTTATAATTTTCATCCATTTCTCATATTCGTTTCAAGCAGAATGGCCACTGTAGCATTATCAAAATGTTGCGCTGCACACTGTGGGTGAATGATAGAAATAATCGAGTTCATTTTAGAGTTTCGAAAAAGCATGGCCCTGCTTTGAAGTGTCAATTTATTTGTCCACATCTCACTCTGATACCTCTTTATTGTGCTCGAATGCCTTCGTCATACGTTAAGCTAAACGAGGGTTAGCAGGTCCTTTTTTACAGCCCGAGTTCGACTTATCCTCAAACGTGTTACCCTTACTGATTTTCCTGATCGCGCTTTCTCACTTACTTTTTCCATTTTTTCCAACTTCCTCAGTGACATTCCGGGTTCTGTACACCAGTTTTGCGCAATATTTCAACGTTGTTCCGTTAAAAGTCCACGCATTTTGAAAGAAACTGTTGGAAACGATTAAACCGCTACACGAGTGCAGAGAGTTAAAGGCTAACAACATGATGCAGCCACAAAAAATAACTAGTTCTCAATTATTGCGAAATGGCAGTGGCAGCGTTCGTACTTTCTGGGACAGTCTTTAGTGCATGTAAATTAAAGCTTGATGTTTCCGAAACAAATGCTGTTGTATGAATGCTGGCAATCAATGTCGATATGTATATTGATTTTGGCTTGCAGTTGAACAAGAGAAAATTTTACCTGTCTCTTTTAAAAATTATATTTTTTTTTCTGTTCGAATTTTTTTCATAGGTAAATTTTTGAATCTGCATTTTCGATTAGATTGTTTTTGTCGATTATTACTTAATTTTATGTTTGAAATCATTTTCATCAATGTAAACTATTCGAACACCCACCTTGCTCCAATCCTTTCTAGCTACGGCTATGCTCATCCCGTAAGGGAATAAAATATACAGAACAGCACCGACGAGATCAAGGTGAAAAACATTGTATCTCTCTCGTTCCTCAAAAGCAGTGGAAACAACGATGGGTGTGCACCGGATGGAGGATGAGATGAGTTAATTTAAACTGGAAAAGTAATAAAACACCTTCTCTCATTAATTACCCTGACTTTGAGAGCATAAAACCGGAATATTTCATGCGCTCTTCGACCGGCGTCTGAAATTCCCACCTTAACGCCCACGCTGTTGGTATGTTGTCGTTTTAGTAGCATCGCGAAGCAGTATTGCTAACTGATGGATGCATCAGAAGCTTCAGGGTACCACCATTATATGTTCATCAGAACCAACCACCACGGTAGGAGAGTGTTGTTGTAACTAAATCAGTAATACAGTTTGATTGGTCTTGGGAAGGATCCTTGCCATCACGTTTCTCGGTTTTATTACCAACCTTCATTAGGTGTTGCTTTTGGTTATATTCTGAAGGTGGATCTGGGTACTTAATACGCAGAACTTTAGGCAGTTTTGTTTTCCAAAGCTGATCAAAATTTTCATTCTAAGACAGTTTAAAAGTTACATAAGCATTATCATTAACAATCAATTGTGTTAGCTTTTGGAGCCAATGATTCAATCTTGGTTGTAAAGCAAGACAGGCTTAATTCTTCACTGAAAAACTAACGAATATTAACAGATAAGTAAAATCACCCCTCGTTCAATTGTAAGCCAAAGCAAGCGTAAATAAAAAAAATTGACAAACCATAGCGAGCAACGAAATTGTATGCTATTGTTCATGCATCAGACTTGATTCATGCGATATCTGGCTTAAATGTTCATGTAAATTTTCATGAATTTATGCTATTTATAATATATTTGCATTTGATAGACAGACATTACATGATTCTTTCAAACTGTGTACGTCTTGTAGGAATAGGACAAATTATTAGGTAGTTTATAAATTCATCTAAAAGTCGTCGCTAGCACTTAAACGTTGTGAGTTTTAGCCACGGTTGGCTTCTGATGTTTGACTGGCTGTACTGGCAATTGTGCGGCTTATCGACTCCATAATATCTCGGAACAAACCAAACACAAACTAAAGGATTTCCGCGGTATAATTGCATCGCTTTCAAAATATTGTAACATATAACCCATCATCGGGTTAATTATAATGAAACTTGGGGTGAAATAGCGTGTATTGTTTAGACTATGTTAATTTCACTGTGCAATTTTTAATAGTTTCGAAAATACTGACAAAGGAACAGGACTTGCGTGAGAAAACCTTCAACACTCACCTCAACAAAACACATCGTTCGCAGCGAGCGATCGGAAAGATGTCGGGAACCGAACAAACAACTGTTAACGACTCTTGTTGAAAAACGTTTAAGAGATGGTTTATTTGTCGATCGGAAGAAGTAAGTGGAAGAAAAGGTGTTCTGTACAGTGTTAAGGATTACAAGTGAGTGTGCTGCCTTCAAGCGTAAGCCCAACTAATCCGTTCGGGATGTCGCGAAAAAAACTGCACCTGATAAAAAGCTTCGTGTAAAAATTCAACAAACGAGAGTGACAGACTGGGACAGCTAGATCCCATGCACGTAAGTTGTACACATAAATATATGGCCGGGTATGTTAAAGCGAAAGACAAGTTCGATGTTCCAGAGTCTTTCAAGAAAATGCAAGAAGCAAGATTTAAACCAAAAAATAAGATCTATCTTTTTGTTTTGATGCTGACTAGGGTGGTCCTTCAATGTTCATAATAAAAATTCTAACTTTTTATTCTTATGATTTAGAGGAATTTGCACTCCTACAGAATTGGAGATAATTTAATTTAATGAAACTTTGAGAAGAAATTTCACTTCTATCTCATCTACTTATCATTTCATATCAGTTTTTCTAACTTTCTTTCGGGTGGCACATAAAAAGAATTTTTTTGCTCTAATTTTTTTCAATTTGAATTTGAAAATTTAATTTGGATGACTTTTAGGGCATAACATTTTGAAGATTTGAAATAATTAATAGTTATTGTATAATAAAAGCTGTAGAGGTTGAAGCGTTAAAGCAAAAAAGCAATTTCAAGATATCTTACTCCCTTATTTGCAAATATTTGCAAAAATACAAAATACGTGAACTGAGAGTACAAATTCACATCTATAAGATTTCGTTATGCCCCCTTTTGAGAGAAACCCATTTTAAAATTGGTAGTTTTGCATTTTTTCTGCATTACTTTCGAACAGCAGCATCAACAAATATCATCAAAGGAAGTAGTAACGTAAGTTTTTATGACAATGTTTATATTTTTATAAGAACCTTTGTATATTTATTGATTAACATTTATATCACAGACAAACAGTGATGTTCATATCCTCAGTGTGGTAAAGAGAGATTTAAATTGTTCCACAGACTCTTCCTACCTCGACGAGAGCTCTTCTCTTTTGTGTATATTCACCCCGGTGTTTGCGGGTAGCGTATGTGAGTGTAAAAAAATGGTTTTTATTCAAACAACACTCGATCGCTCTAGAGTGAGAAGAAGAGCTCTCAAATTCACAGAATTGAATGCAGATAAATACCCTGACGCGTGCGCCCTAGTGAGCTCACCAGCGTGGGCTCTTCTGCTAATATACACTCAAAAAAATCGACACGTTGTTTTCACGTGAAATTTCACGTATCTTCCACCTGAACACGTAACCAAATCTTCTTCAGTAAAATCAGGTGAACATTACGTGTCCAGTGAATTGTACGTGAAAATCACGTAAAATTTATGTGATTTTCACGTAGAATGTGAATTTACGCGGAAATCAAGTAGCTCTTACGTGAATTCCACGTGTTTATTACTGTTTTTGGCAGTGGACGAAAATTACGTGAATTGAATTCTAATTCAATACTTTCTTTTCACATCTTTGTTCTAAAAAAAGTACTGACCACTCCTGGAGCTTCATGGTGATGAGAAAATTGTTCCTTCCTAAACAACATCATGTCCGAAAACATGAAGTTATGGTCTACGGACAAGTTGGAAATCATTTCTTAGTTTATTTATTTGAAACAACATGTTTGACATGAAAGACGCACAGACTGATAGATAATAATTTCTATTCTTATCTCAAACATTAATTTACTAATAGCAATATAACAACAGTCACACGCTTCATTAAATAGACATCAACACAAATCTAACTGGTCTTATGAGTACGGTAACGAGAAACCCATTGAAGTTGTCGATTACACAGCTGAAGAGTTTGTGCATATTTTTGTGTTGGCTACTACAGTTGATAAATATAGCACATTATTTAAAGGATGAACACGAAATTATTACAACGCTTACAACTAGCTGTAGTTGTTTCCCACTGGACAAACATTTACCAAATTTTGCACAGTTCTTCTTTGCAGTATATTGTTAAAGTCATGTGAATTGATTGTTGTGTGGTACGTTCCCGCCAAGATGAAAGTGAGTCAAGTGAAGACGCGTGAAAAATTTTAGTGCGCTAACAGCATTTAGAAAAACGGAGGTAAAGCTCAAGTTAAGCGTTATCTTAAGTTAGGTATTAAGGTTGGGTTAAGCGGTTCGAAAAGTTAGGTCCAGAAGGCTAAGGCAAGAGCTGGATTATATGCATAAGTGGTTCAAAACATTCCAAACCGCGATGAACGGCAGCATGCTGTTGCAACGACCCTTGCTATGAGATTCTACATGGATATGTTGACCGGACATAGTTTCTGTCTAATGAATGACAAAATATACGTGAAAAGGCCTCTTACAAATCTGTGGAAAGCAGTCTACCACAGGTGCAAACAAGCAAAGTAAATTTTTTGTCACAACAGGTATCATCAATGGTGAAATTTACAAGATTGAATGCCTCCAAAAATGCCAATTGCCATTTTTAGAGCAGCACAATGGAAAACCACTTTTTTAACCAGGTTTAGCTTTATGCCACTGTTCACAGATAAAAAGAAACATTGAATTTTCTGCATTATCTAATGCACATAAAGGGAATGCTAGATTTGGCAGAAAGTAATGGGATGTTTCATGTAAATTTAAGCCAGATAACGCCCGAATCTAGCCTGTTGTATGAAAGATTGCTAACATTGTTGTATGTTGTCGTTGTTTACGCCTCCTTTGGTTTGGAATTAAACAAGGGTAAATTTTACGCGCCTGTTAAAATTCATTATTTTTTTTTGTGTTCTTAAAGCGTGCTGTAATATTCCTTGTATTTGCTTGTGTTCCTTGTTCCTTGTGTTCTTTGCGCTTTGGTTCTTATCCGATAAATACATGAGATTTTATAGTAAATTAACTGTGTTGAAATGATTTTTGTTCACCCTTTATCACGTTGTACTGCATCACTCAATTTGAAGCAACACTCGATGACTCGCCAACGGTTGCATTTCTAGAAGTGCGCTTTGATGTTTGTAAGGGGGTTGATAGGATCATACAATGGAAGACCACACGTAGTACATTCCTAATAAACCGTTTCTAGACCCTTCCCAATCGGGCAATGCGAACTGTGTGATATGGAGCTCAGACCTGCATCTCAAATTGTTGTACACTACGAACTACAATATATCAACTATAACTAATTATATACATTATAATATATTATATGCACAGGAAAAAAAAAAATTAATTTTAACAGACGCGTAAAATTGCTTTGAGTTCAATTGCCAGCCATAGCAAGTGTAAACAACGAGATTGTTTACAATCTTTCATACAACAGACCTGATTCCAGAGATATCTGGCTTAAATTTACATGAAATTGCCCATTGGTTCATGCCAAATATTGCATTCCCTTTATGTGCATTAGATAACGCAGAAAATCAAATGTTCCTTTCAAACTGTGTGCGTTGAGTACATGGACGTTTTCGAAATGGACCGTATTACGTTGAAAGAAACTAAACATTTCGTAAGCTATCACGGTTGTCTCTAAGGTTAGCTCATTAAAGCTAACCTAAGCTTACTTTCTAGAACTACCCCAAGGTCTTTGATCGACGCAATTTTCTCTAGTGGCACGTTGTTCAAGCTGTTCACGCTGTCACATCAGGGGAATGGTATCGAGCAAAAGTGATTGCTAGACACTTAGTCACGTTCATCTGCATTCCGATTTCACATCACTTTGACGCATGTACATTGTCAAGCTTGTAATGCACTGTAATCTACAAGCAACTTAATAATGCGGAACAGCTTCCAGTCATCCTCATAGAGCAGTTTACTGGATTAATATAAGGGAACCAAGATGACTGCCTTCCAGGACACCATAGGGAATATCAAATTCGTTCGACCCAGCATCGTGTAATTTCACAAAAACAAAAACGCAATTTCGAATATCTGCCACTGAATAATCCAAAAGAACAGATGGGTTGTTGAACAGCTGTTTCATGAGGTATCTTGTCGAATGCTTTTAGATAGTAAGGTTGAAAACACAAATTGCGTAGATAGCATCAACCGGACGTCACTTCTTCAATTCATTGATCAGAATGTGTGTGCAAGTCACGTAATCGTAATGAAACTGCACAACATGATATATTACGTCATGCAATAAACTCTCGAAAACCTTCGCTAGGCAATTCAGGCAATTGGTCGATAGTTCTCTACGCAATTTCTGTTTTGAGTCTTGTTCTTAGCATTTCAAGCTTATTAGTTTCAGAACAACCTGTTCGTTTCCTCTCAACTTAGTATTCTAAATACAAGCCCACAGTTATTATTTGACCATCAACATCCGCAACTGGAATACTTACTCTGTAAACAACAAAGCTCTTGAGCTCGTTGACTTCCTCAGCGAGAAAGGCATCGTCACAATTCTGAAGCCTTAGGTGAACCCCTACATCCCCGGATATCGGATAGTAAGGCTAGATCGTACCCAGTCAACACAAAATCGTATATGATAGCGCATTTGTGTACAACGTGGAGGCGATATACGTACATTCGTTCATTTGACTCTATGTAAACTATAACGTGGTATCGCCTCCACATTACACTCATATCCGCTATCATAAGCCCCTCTCGCGGGTCAAATTTGTCACCTTGTCGATGGTGAGAGGGCTTATCTCATGCTATAAACATGCATGTGCGATCAAGAATTTGACCAGTAGTGAAAGTATCACATATTCTGCACATTTATTTCACTGCCACGTCGTAGAACGTTTATATAAAGGCACTAAAATCAGCTGTGATACTGGCCGCAATTCACTCTTAGACTTTTTACTTTCAATCAAAGGGAAACGACTTAAAGTACACTTTTCATTTTCGTGGCAACTTATGTTGTTGTTTATCCATTTGTTTCATGGAATGAATAACCAAAATACCTGGTTTACACATGGTGTAATAAGTGAAAGTAATTGCAAAATTTTCGAAAAGGGTGAATGTTTTGATCATGGTAAATATCTGACTGTTCGAAATGAAGCACAAAGCCACAGAAAAGTGTTACTTTATACTGACGATGACAAGCATGTTTATTAGAGATAGGACGCGGAGGGCCCGCTTAGGAAGCACGAGTAGTAGATTTAACCTTTCCAAGTAGTTTATTTTAGCAACAGTGCGGAGGGTCCGCTCAGTGAGGGTCTAGTGTTTGACTTACTATAGAAGAGGGGTGTTAATCACATTGGTCCATTTCACTTCTGGTTCAGTTCCATATCGGTTTCGTTTCGATTCCGTTTCGGCTCCATTTCGGTTCTATTTCGGGTCCGCTTTGGTTTCGTTTTGATTCCATTTCAAATCCATTTCGGTTCTATTCCGGTTCCGTTTCAAATCCGCTTTGCATCCATTTCAATTTCATTTCGATTCCGTTTCGGTTCCATTTCAGTGTAATTTCGATTCCATTTCAATTTCTGCTCAAGAATAAGTGTTTAAAGTAAAGGGTGATTCAAAGGGAAATGGGCTTCATGACTCATTTACATTTTGCAGCGTAAATCTCTCAAAAGCACTCAAACACTCAATAACCTAAATCTTCAATCCCCTCCCTACCCAATGGCGTTCAAGTAGTCCGCATAGACCAGTTCGCCATTACCCCTCCCTAACCCTCGGCTTTGGATTGACTTGCGCTCTCATTGCCCCACCAAACGCTGCAAAATGAAAATGAAAATGAAAATATCCGCTATCATAAGCGATCTTGTGTTCACTGGGTACCCACTCGGGGAGAGAAGGAGTGGCTCGGTTTCGGACTGAAAGTTATTGAGGCCTTGGAAGTCGAGGTAGACATTTCCACCGACCCTATCACCAACAACGCTGCCTACTACCCCAAGCAAATGAACATCCACGACGGTTTGTCAGCGGCTCTACGGCTGGACATCAAGTTAACTTGTCGGCGGGGACATTTCATTATTGTCGGCGACGTTAACATACCAGGCCTGAGGGAACACACAGGCATCTATTTCCGGGAATTTAAGGATAGCAGATCAGCCGAAAATTTTTGGAAACCTTCCCAAACGCCGACTCTTGCATCATTTGGAAACCGTACGTCTCGAACTGTTCAGTCGGCGTCGGGAGATGGCGCCATGGAGGAGGAATAACTACACCGCGACGCGCAGTAAACAGTACCATGGAGACCTCTTCTCAGTTCGACACAGTCCCGCCTTTTGCTGTCGTCGTTCATCGGAGTCGTTGCGGTCCTGATGTCGCTTCTGACGAAGAGGTTCTCCAAGCTGCGAATTCAGGCAAGTACCCGCAGTTTTTAGAGCGTACTCTTCCTGCTACATCTTCTGATTCCAGCCATCTTTCTCCTGCTGATGCTTCCACTAGACCGCCGTTATCAACGCCCGCCAGCCTGCTACATACCTGTCATCTCGCCCATGCTCGTCATCAACACACATCGACCGTCACTTCAACCGGTCTGGGACGTACGTCATAAAGCTGTATGGAAGCCCTGGACCCTCCTAGCTCAGCTGTGCCCACTGCCGGTCTCAGCGATGTTCTAATTGCTAGTTCCGGCCGTCAAAGTCGTCCCGGCCCTGGGTCTAGCGATGGGGACAGGGCTCTCCAAGCTGCCATCCATGGCAAGTATACTTCATCTAATGACGTTGCTCGGGCTGATGCTGCCTCATCTTTCAGATCGCTGCCTGCCGAATCTCTGCCCCCTCATTGAAAGCCCTTTTGTACTACGAGAACGTAGGTGGTATCAACAGTTTGCTCGCCGAGTACCAGTTGGCATGCAGTGACGCATGCTACGATGTTTACGCCTTCACGGAAACGCTCAATAGCAACAAGAAATCTGGTGGTGGAGTTCTTCTTGCCGTGCGCTCAAAATTCAAATCTCGACTTCTGAAGCCTCCAGAGGACTCAACGGTTGAACATCTTTGGGTGGTGATATCCACTAAAACCGGGACATTGTTTATCTGTGTGGTCTATATTCACCCCGATCGTGTTAGTGACAGCAGCCTTATCGAAAAGCACGCTCTTTCTTTGGATTGGATCGTGTCACAAATGAAACCCAGCGACAACATCATTATCGTGGGAGATATTAACCTCAGCACGATTTCATGGCATATCGATACTAATGGTTTCCGCTATCCAGACAATTCCTGTTCGTCATTCAGACCTGCTTCGCTCTCCTTGCTTGATGCTTATTCTAGACTTCGGCAAGTTAATGGCATTCCGAACGCGAATAACCGTTTGCTGGATCTATGTTTCATTAGCGAAGAATTGGGTCAAAGATGTTCCGTTCTTCTAGCTCCGACACCGCTTGTCAAAAGCTGCAGAAATCATTCCCCTCTGCTACTGACACTGGAGTTTAATCCTAAGTACAGCCTCCTTGACAACATCGAAAACGTTTATTATGACTTCACCCATGCTGATTTCGTGGAAATGAATAACTTTCTCGCCGGCGTGAATTGGAAAACGACCCTTGCAAACGGGGATGCGAATTCTGCTGCCTCGTCTTTGTGTGGTATTTTGCTGTACGCCGTTGATCAATTCGTGCCTAAGAAACTCAACCGTAAGACTCCCAAACCTGCTTGGTCTAATTCCGACCTCAAACATTTGAAACGAGTTAAAAGGGCTGCTCTTAGGAAACACAGCAAATATTGCACCGATTCTAAGAGGACAATTTACACACGCGCCAACGATGACTGCAAACACCTCAATAACAGCTTATACAACTCTCATCAGTCTCAATTGCAGAGCCGTCTCAAAACGAAACCGAAAAGCTTATGGCGGTTCGTGAATGATCAACGGAAGGAAACCGGCTTACCCTCCACCATGACTGACGGCACTCACGAAGCTGACTCTGTCGCGGATATCGCCAACTTGTTCCGTACGCAGTTCAGCAGTGCCTTCTGCGACGAAATGCTGGATGCCGAGGGCCTCGAAGCGGCTACTAGCAATGTTCCCCGTTTGTCTGTATTTGGATCTGCACTCACTATCCATAGTGATATGGTGATTTAAGCAGGGAAGCAGATGAAAAGCTCAACTGGATGCGGTCCTGGTGGTATTCCTTCAATTGTCTTGAAGAGTTGCCTTAACACACTGGCCGTGCCCCTGACTATGGTCTTCAATTTGTCATTAACTTCCGGTGTGTTTCCTGAATGCTGGAAAGAGTGGTTTGTTTTCCCAATACACAAAAAGGGATGCAAACGATCCGTCACCAACTATCGTGGGATTGCTGCACTAAGTGCAGTATCCAAGCTATTCGATCTAATTGTTCTTCAAAGGCTGGTCCATGACTATTCACATACTATTTCTCCTGAACAACACGGTTTTATGCCCAAGCGCTCGACGGCGACCAACCGTATTTACATCGTTCGTCATCCGTGAAATGGAACGCGGTCATCAAGTAGACGACATATACACAGATCTCTCTGCGGCCTTCGATAAAATGAACCATCAGATTGCATTTTCCAAATACGACAAAATGGGGGTTCACGATCAATTGTTGAACTGGTTCCGCTCATACCTGACTGGTAGAACTATGTCTGTGAAGATCTCAGATTATGCCTCGTCCAGCTTTTCAGTAGCATCTTGCATTCCGCAAGGCAGCCACCATGGTCCATTTCTTCTCCTGTTATATATGAACGACGTGAACATGGTCCTCAGATGCCTGAAATTATCCTACGCGGACGACCTAAAGCTGTACTACGTCATAAAATGTCCAGAAGACGCCGATTTTCTTCAGCAGGAACTACAAGTGTTCGACGACTGGTGCCGGATCAACAGAATGGCCTTAAATGTATCCAAATGCTTGGTTGTCTCATTTGGCCGAAAACGTGCGATTTATCTCCACGAGTACATCCTTCGAGGAACACGCTTGAAACGTGAAACAACAGTCAAGGATCTGGGAGTAATGCTCGACTAAAAACTGTCATTCGAGAATCACATTGCCTATATTGTTTCTAAAGCCTCATCGCAGTTAGGATTCATCTTCCGCTTCGCAAAAAACTTCAAAGACGTTTATTGTCTGAAGGCACTATACTGCTCTTTGGTTCGTCCTTTTTTGGAGTACTGTGCTGTCGTTTGGTCCCCTTTCTACCAAAATGCAGTCCAGAGGATCGAAGCCGTATAAATGAAAATTAATTATACAATATGATTTTGGAGATCATTAAAAACAATAATGATAATAATGATAAATCACCTGAACGCAACCGTTTTCGAGATTTTTCGGATTTTATTTCAATAGAATGAAAAAACATAAGAAAATTCGCTCTTTTCTTAAGTTAATCGAGATTTCCACCAGAAATGATAAATTTTCCAAGATCTTCATATTATAACGTTCACATTACTCTAATGTCCTCTTTTCTTTTGATATCAGGATGATAAGAAGACTCATTTGAAAAGAACAAGATAAATAGCACTATTGTTTTAATATTGCAATCAATATATTTATAATTGTTTTATGGCTGTATCGGTCGGGCCGCTCAGAGAATGAAGGGAGCGAATTTGCTAGATGTCGCAGGGGCGACAAGTGTGAAATGGACAGATGATGAAATTATGCGGAGGGTCATATAGAAGAAGCATATTAATCGAACTGCTGACTATTTTGCCAAGCTCCAACGATGTTAGGTAACATTATGGATCCACAACCATCTACATCACGGCAAGTAGACTTGTATGGTCTCGAGGAAACGCCATCGGCAATATCATTAATGTCAGTGCCATCTGATAGCATAGCCCGCAAAAAGTTCAAAGATGTTTCAAACGGCATTCGGACACACATATTTGGGGATCAAGCGGAGGAGGATGACCTGGAACAATTGAAAGTGAAAGCAGCCGAATATGACGAAATAATCGCGCAGCTAAAGGACCGGTATGCTGATCCAGAAACTTCGAGGGACGATCAAGTAGAGCATACTTTCTGGTTTTACCACAATCTTGGACAAATCCAAAGAGTAATGGCAGAATTTGGAATAACAAACAAGTACATCGTATCACAAGCTAAATTCCTTGCAAAGCACGAAGGTGTTTTTAGCTGCCCCTAACGAAAAGCTGGGACACGGTCTGAACCCGGAAATAAAAAACCAAATTTTGCAATTTTACGACAGTGATGAGATTTACAACCGCCTGGTATGAACGACTACGTTTCAGTGAGGAGTGAAGGTAAGAGGGTTCATATTCAAAAGCGCCTTTTAGTTTGTTCATTAAGAGAAGCTTTCATTAAATTTCAAGAGATGCATCAAAATGCTGTTGGGTTTAGCTCTTTTGCAGCACTAAGACCAAAGCATTGCAAATTACTTGGCAGCACAGGTTCTCATAACATTTGTGTTTGCACCATTCATGAGAACATTAACTTGATGCTTCATGGTCTTAGAAAATATTCATTCGAGAATGATTATAAATTGTGTTTTGAAGAAATATTATGTAGCTCATCAACTAGAACTAAAAAATGTTACCTCCGTGAATGCGAACGATGTCCAGGCTTTTCAGATTTTGAGAGTAGTTTAACAGACAAATTAGAAAAACGTGGTTTAGTTGAAATATCTTTTGAGCAATGGATTTCAACTGATAGATGTAGTTTAGAGACACTTGTTAAACCAATTGATGAATTTATTGCTTATTTTTGTGAAAAGTTGGAACAATTAGTATCCCACGATTTTGTCAAATCTCAGCAGTCTAGTTTCTTGAGAGATTATAAAAGTTGTCTTAAAGACGGCGCAGTAATAATAATTTGTGATTTTTCTGAAAATTATTCATTTGTTTTTCAAGATGCTGTTCAAAGTAGTTATTGGAGTAATGAGCAAGCCACTATTCACCCTTTTGTCATTTATTACACGGAATCTGGAATACTTAAAAATATCAGTTTCATTGTTATCTCAGAAGTGTTGAAACATGATACGATTGCGGTGCAGGTGTTTATTTCAAAACTAATAAGCTTTTTGCAAACAAAAATTAAAGTAAAGAAAGCTACGTTTATGTCTGACGGGGCAGCATCCCAATATAAAAATAGGAAGAACTTTGCAAGCCTTTGTAAGTTTAAAAAGAAATACAATATTGATGCTGAATGGCATTTTTTCGCAACATCCCACGGTAAGGGACCTTGCGATGCAATTGGTGGTACATTAAAACGAATGGCAAGATATGCAAGCCTTGCTGTACAACATGAACACCCTATAAAAAGTGCATTAGAGTTATTCGAATGGGCGAACCAAAAAAGTGATGATTGTTTAACAAAAATGTCGTTTTGTTATGTATCACATGAAGAGTATGAACAGGGGGTAGCAGAATGGAATGAAATTTACCGACAGACTAAAACGATTGCAGGTACACAAAAGTACCACTCATTCGTTCCAATTTCAGAAAACGAAGTTTTTGTAAAACTGTTTTCGAATGACGAAGAAGGCAGGATTCATAATATATATAAAAGCAATCAATAGTTTATATAATGTTTATGTAATATTATCAATGACCGAGACTAATAAATGGTATATATAAATATAAATCCAACCATAATTCATTATTTTTGTCTTATAACTTTAAGTGAAGCTTTTTCAATCGACGAGCTGTTAAGAGTAAGTAAGAGGCACATACATGTGTTTTAAAAAGGCTAAAAACACAAGAGAAACAATCGTTAGCTATTGTTGTTTTAATATCACGAGTAATTTATGAAAAGGGCGTATTTTTTGAGGTTTTGAAATTTTATTGAAAGAAAATCAGAAATATCTTGAAAACGGTTGCGTTTACGTGGTTTATCATTATCATCATTATTGTTTGTAATGATCTCCAAAACCATATTGTAACATCAAAATTTATTTATAAGAATGAATAACCAAAATTTGAAATATACACCAAAGTTCGCTATTTGAAAAACTTTTTTATTATAAGAGCGTCCATCCTAGAGTTTTTTTTAAAACGTGTCTTTTTTCCTCAAATTTCCATACAACAAATTAAAAAAATATTAAAAATATGTTTTTTTAGATATTTTATTTTTAGTAATTATTTTTGATTTTTCTTGATGAAAAAAAAAATTTTTTTCTGTGTATATTTTTTTAAGAAAGGTTTTTTAGTTCCCTACAATTCCCTTATATAAAGTTTTTCTCTAAATGTAATGGTTTTTGAACTACGATTTTTCAAGTAAAATGTTGGAAAAAACACATACGCCCATCTCAAAAGTTACTCTTGAACCCAAATTATCTTAACACCAGTGGAATTTTTTTTTCCAACGTACCGAACTCATGTGCCAAGTTTCATCCAAATCAATGATGATCGGGTATGATTTTTGGGATTTCCGGCACATTCTGGATGGAATCCCTCGTGCAAAGCCATTCTGGACGATGACTAAAATCCATATAAATAAGCAATGTTCTGCATGAAGGTCTTGTGTGTAAGCTACACTAGTTTAACAACCCGATCTTGCTCGTGAAAATCATCAAAAATTACATAGCGGATAGACGATCCCATGCCTTCCTGAGTGGTTCTTATTAAGATACGTTCAACGTTGACACGGGAATTCCTCCGAAGAGCGTTTCCGGTTCCATCCTGTTTACCATCTTCACGTCAGATGCTATAGTATACTCCTCTACCGGGTGGTGGTATTTTGGCTATGTTCGAAGATGACACTTCCATCATCTACAAGGGTTGAATGATTCGATCTCTTACACGTAAACTCCAGGAAGGTCTGGATGTTCTGTCCGACTAATTCAAAAGCTGGAAGATCAATTTGGTGCAGACCATTCTGTTATCACATTCAAAATTACCTCGGCTTGTTTCGCTTGGTGATTTTAAAGTCCATCTCAGAAGCACTCTCATCGAACGATAGAGTGAAGTCGTAGATCTCGGTTTCACTCTTGATAGCAAATTGCTATTTAGATCCCACGTGGACAAAATACTAAGAGGTCTTTATACCATCTCATCAAACGAAGATCCTTCCTTTCCATCAGAAATAGGCTTCCAATCCACAAGAAAACTAGAAACTCTGAGATCCATCGCCTGGCTGGTCTTCCGGTGTTGGAAGAACGGAACCCTAGTATCACACTAGTTGCAAATCAGTAAAATTAACCTCAATGTGACCCAATTAAGTCACAGTCAAGAAGCTGCCACCAATTATGACAGTGTTGTGTTATTTGGGAATTCGTCAACCCTGGTTAGGTTCAAAGAGTCCTGTGCCAGATCTCCTCACCAGGTCATCCGTTATCCAGGTCGTTAGTTTTAAATCTGTAAAAAATAGTTAGACAGGTTATCAAACTTTTCAATTAAAAATTAAATGATCCGTATAATAAGTAAAATGATAACCAATTCGCTACACCAAACAAAAAGGAACTTTGAATAAGATTAGGAAAATACCAAAGCCAACAGGTTTACCTTTTAAGTGGTAAAATATTTATAAAACACATAAACCTTTTGAAATATGATAGCTTGTATCACAATTCCGCCTACAATTGTTAACTTTGAACACTCAGATATCAATAAAATCGATGCATTAGGCATATCAGGAAAATCTTCCGATACGAAAACCTTTACAAGCCATAAAATGACCCTTTTAAGGACCACTTAACGACGGCAGTTAAAAGAGTTATACTAACAATAAAATAATAAAAGTAACTGAAATCGTTATGTTATCCAGCGTCAAACACGGGGTCGAGCCTTGTGCACAAACCCTCTGTTTTTTAAGTTTTTTTTTTTACAAAGAAAAGCAAATCAATTCTAGTTCTTCTAACGGTATTGGGTGAAAACTATCAAAACAGCAGTTAATATTTATCAGCTGTTGTATTTAGTCTGGCTAATTTCCACCTCAACGGATTCATCAATTGACAAAATACTATCGACAAATTTACAAAATTGGATTCCTTGTCGAACGTTCGAGTGTGCAAGTTCAACTTTCGTTAGCTCCGTAATCGAATTACGTTTTGGTTTTTTTTTTCTCCGCGATCGTGGTTTTTTTTCTGCACTACAGCTGAAGTAACAGCTAGTTCAATAGTGCCATAGTGCGACGTTCGAAACGAAGGAAGTGGCCTTTACAGGCGAGTAGTTTTTGTTTTCAGTCAGCGGCTCGGTCGCACATCATAAAACTGGAACGTATTCAGTATCGGTGTCTTCGTATCGCGTTAGGTTGCATGCACTCGACTCATACCATGAGTCTTGAAGTGCTGGCTGGCATGTTACCACTCTCGTCTCGGTATACAGAATTGTCTCTCCGGCTCCTCACCAGGTGTGAAGTCATGAACCCTCAGGTAATCGAAAATTTTGAGAAGCTCCTTGAGTTGCATCCTCAAACCCGCTTCATGACTTTGTACCATTTGTACATAACACAGGATGTCAGCCCTTTTCCGAATATTTTTAATCGTGTTTGCTTCACTGACTTCGGCAGTTCGGCTCATTTTGATTTATCCATGAAGCAGGAGCTTCATGGTCTCCCAGAGCTTCCTATGATTGCTCCGGTGATATTTGCTGCAATGCTTGGCCAAGTTGATTCCACTAAATCGTTTTTCACTGACGGATCATTGATAGAGGAGTCAGCAGGCTTTGGTATATTTAATGAAATTTATAGCGCTAATCGTAAACGTCATGCTCCTTGTTCCGTATATGTCGCTGATTTAGCGGCAATACACTTTACGCTAGAAATTGTTGCCTCACTAACACCGGATCAGTATTTCATTTTCCCCGATAGTCTCAGTTCTATAGAGGCTATTCGCTCATTGAGGCCGTTAAAGCACTCTTCGTATTTTCTCATGAAAAAACAGGAGCTTCTAAGTGCTTTATCTTCGCGTTATTTTATCTTCACCTTTGTATGGGTCCCAACTCATTGTTCAATTCCGGGCAATGAGAGAGCGGATTCGCTTGCAAAGGTGGGCGCTATAGAAGGCGATATTTACGATCGACAAATCGCTTTTAATGATCTTTTTACTATTTTTCGTCAACAGTCACTCGTCAGCTGGCAGTATAAATGGAGTAAAGGAGATTTGGGGCGATGGCAACATTCTATCATCCCAAAGGTGTCGAAGAAATCTTGGTTTGGGGGGTTGGATGTGGGTCGAGACTTCATTTGTGTGATGTCTCGTCTCATGTTCAATCATTATTCTTTGAACGCTCATTTATACCGTGTTGGGCTGAGCGACAGCAACCTCTGTGAATGTGGACAAGGTTACCAGGACGCAGCTCACATTATTTGGTCATGTGCCGAGCATGGTGGAGTCAGATCTGAGCTTTATGATTCCCTTCAGGCTCGAGGTAGACAACCCAATGTACCGGTTCGAGATATCTTGGCTGTACGTGATCTGGAGTCGATGAAACTAATTTATGTGTTTTTGACTAACATTAGCCTGAGACTGTAGTTAGTTTAACATGTATGTTTACGATAATCTTTTTTTTCTATCTGTGTTTGTGTGTTGTTTTTCTTCCTTTCTCAAAAAAGTTCAAGTTAAAAGAAAAACAAATATTGTCTAGTTATTCAAGTTAAAAGAAAAACAAATATTGTCTAGTTATAAGTTTTTTGAAAATTTAGAATTAAAAATAAATGTGTTATGTAAACCATACTTAGAATTCTCGCCCATCTTCCCATCCATTAAATTGTTATAAAGGGTGTCCACGATGAAATTGCCACACACAAAATTGATTCGCAAAATTCGAGTTTTCATCCGATTGCCATCAAATTTTCAGGGATTGAGAAATAACTATTAAACTTCATTTTACCATTTTACTCGTATTTTATTTACAGTCCATTCGCAAATGCCCGCACCTTGGCCTTAACCCCGGCCATAAGATTCTGCACAACCTGTGAATCAACCGTTTTTTGCATGTAAACCCATACTTTCTTCAGTTCCTCGACTGTCTTCACTACCTTAGGTCGTTTAAGAAGGTGCTGCTTCATAATCGCCCAGTACTTCTCGATGGGGCGGAGCTCCGGAGTGTTGGGAGGGTTGAACATTTTCGGCACGAAATTGACCTTATTGTCCGCATACCACTTCAGCACGTCCTTGGAGTAGTGGCATGAGGCCAAATCCGGCCAGAAGATTGTTGGGACGTTGTGGGCCTTCAGGAGAGGAAGCAGCCGCTTCTGGAGGCACTCTTTATGTACACCTGTCCGTTCATCGTGTCCTGGATCACGAAAGGTGCACTCCGCTTCCCGCACGTGCAGATGGCTTGCCAAACCAGGAATTTCTTCCCAAATTTGGACATCTTCTGAGTGCGGACATGCTCCGGAACGCTGAACTTATCCTTGGCCGTGAAAAACAGGTTGCCGGGGATCTGTTTGAAGTCGGCCTTCACTTTGTATATGTTTCGTCGTCCATGATGCAGCATTCAACTTTCGTCAGCATGTTGAGGTACAACTTCCTGGCACGGGTTTTGGCGGACTTGTTCTGCTTCTCGTCGCGATTAGGGGCCTTTTGTACCTTGAACGTTCGAAGCCCAGCCTTAGTTTTGGCCTTCTGGACAAAACTTCGGCTTAGGTGCAGCTTCTTAGCCACATCCCGAACGGAGGCGTTCGGATTTCGGTTGAAGGCCCCAACTACGCGGTTGTGATTTTTGGTGTTGTACGGAATACTTTTTCCTTCACTTCTGGGCTTCCGATCGGTGGTCAACCGTTCCTCGAACCGCTTAATCACTCGCGACACCGTGGAATTCGCGATTCCCAACGTTTTAGCGATGGAACGATGCGAGAGATCCTTGTTCTCGTGATGAATGCGCAAGATTTTATCACGCACGAGCTGTTCTTTCGACTCCATTTCCGCGAGTTTTGATCACAGGACTTTAAAACTTGCAGGATGTAAATAATGCACTATGAACTAAATCCACCCAAATTTTCATTAAATTCTACCCAACGGTTAAAAAGTTAGAGCAATTTCATAGTGTGGCAATTTCATCGTGGACACCCTTTACCTATTAACCTCGAGACGGTCGCGATTAATTGGTTCTATCCTTCTAACTTCAGTTTTAAGATAACAGATGTATATAAATATGAAAACTTGGCACTGTAAAATTGATTTGATTGAGCCTGTACAAATAAATGATTTATAAAAAAAAAATTACAAAATTTCCCAGCAATGGCGTCGGTGGTGTAGTGGTAAGCGTGATTGCCTCTCACCCCAATAGGTGTGATATCAATTCCAGTCCAAGCTGATTCGATTTTCTGAGACGAAAAAGTTCTGATCACGTCTTTCTCCGGAAGGGAAGTGAAGCCGTTGGTTCCGGCCCATGTGTTCATGGGTTCGATATGTAGGGTTCCGGGTGGTGAAGTCGTCTTCCTGGCGACGGTGGTGGTCACGGTGTGAGGAAACAAGCGGATGGAAAATAAACGAAAAAAAAAAACGTTCCCAGGTTGTGTTAATATATAGTTTTTATAAGTTTGAGTCGTTATAGTTTTGCTTTCAAAAACAATTTACAAAATTCAGCATGTTTCAGAGCATTGCGATATAAATGAACAATTTTCAAAAACAGATATAGATATAGATATCGTTTTTTTTTTGCTTGTACCGGTCAACTCAGTTTTCCAAGTTTGCTTCCACAGTTATGGATTGAGATTTTCCCTGCAATTTTTGAGTAGACTACGTCTTACGGAAGGTGGGGTGTAAGAAATAAAATGGAGCGAAAAGGGTTTGAGCGAAACAAAAACGAAGATAAGACCCGGGATGCATAAAATTAAAAAAAAAAAAAGAGGGGGTGGAAGAAGGGGGGGGGGGTTTTTTGTTAGAGGGAGTGCGGGGGACGCACACTTAGGAAAAATTTGCCTCATTCGTTTGGCAGCATTGGTCGCAGCTGCTTCATTCGTCCGGCAGCTGGTGGTCGCGTAGCAGATGGTGGTCGCGTAGCAGCAGGCTCTCCCAAAAAGCAATCGTCGCGATGAGGTAAAATGGTGGATTATGGGGGCGCACAATCGCGTCGGTTTGTGCAAGCCGCCATCTTACCTCATCGTGGCGATTGTTTCACCGCGACTTCGAAAACGCTGCTGTTTGGGGGAAAGCGTCCTTGAGGGCGAGCAGCAGTAGGAGGAAATAATCTGTCCTTTTGAGGACAATAAATTACAATAAAAGAGTTGTTTATTAAAGAACTAATCTTAAATTTAGTTTGGTGCTCGATGGAGGGCGAGCCGTCGGTTAAAATTTTACCCAGCTGGTTGGCGCTATCCATAAATTGATAATCTGTCCTTTTGAGGACAACCAATTTAATTAAAAGAGTTGTTTATACAAGAATTAAACTTTTATTTCGTTTGGTTTGTGCGCCTAATATCATGGTGCCGATCCGTTCGCCGCAACTGAAAAACGCCTCCATGGAGGGTGAGCCGTCGAGAAAATTTTACCCAGCTGGTTGGCGCAACCCACTAATAAATAATCTGTCCTTTTGAGGACCACGTTCGTCGTGCATTTCGACAGCCGTATCCTTTTCTTGGTCTCCATTTGTACCAAACATGCGCAGATACTCATCGACTGTTTGCTCGAGGTTGAACTCGCAATCGTATTCTTTCCGCTTCTGTAGAAGTACGCTTTCATACTGATCGTACAACTGCAGGAATTTCTGGCAATCAAGAATGTCGCACATCTCACTACGAAACGGAAGAAACAGCAGCACCATCTGGCGCTTGTAGTCGATGAGCTCGTTCATTGAGTACGACCGCCAACGCAATACGTGCGCAGTGTTACGACGACTGTACGTGTTCGACGTTTTCTGTACTTTCGCGTAACACGCTGCAAAATCTGCAAGACATACATCCTCTAGCCCTTCGCGTGCTTTTTCGCGACTGCCAACTAACAAAAATATCATTAATTATTGACATTGAATTTTCAAACAGACCCTGAACAATCCATAACGCGATAAAGATAATGGTCTCGAGCTGGTCGATCATATCAACACCATCACTACAGCCAGCACCACCGTTGCCCTTTCATCATACCAACATTCAAACCAAACGGCCATTTCCAAGGCCGCCAAATAATTTCTTAGAAGCGAATCATAGAATGTTCTAACATACACACTTAGAAAATTTTATAGTATTCGGTAATTCTTTACCAAACTTTCAACAGCATAACGTTGGGTAATCCGATT